>VXAL01005413.1:38244-65451 GCA_013399475.1 Chauna torquata | reverse complement strand
TTTGTGTAGTTTCTTTCTGCATGTATCAGTGCCCTGAATTTTCCTTTGTAGTCCAGAAGTAAAAGGAGCAAATGTATATAACATTATCTGTCTGTAAAATACTTTTTAAAAGAAAACATTTATATTTATATTACAGCTTGAATTGACCACATTGTGTACATAGATCATCTCAAAGTATTATTTCACATTGAAAAGAAGAAACATATATTGATAACTGTAGAAGTTATGAAAGAGCTTCTAGTTTTGTATTAAGATTGGATGAATTAAGTCCAAGAACATGACACTGTAGCAGCAGTCTTGGTTTTTACTGTTTATATATTTGAAAGCTGCTACTCTGGTTGATTTTCATGCTTCACACATTTTCAGCTTAACTTGGTTGTCTGGAATAGACTGTTAACTTTTAAAAAAAAAAAAAAAAAAAAGGTAAAATGGTAATGTCCTTCTTGTGAATGAGATAAATTTAATATTTGTAAGTGCTAGGTTCCTAACTCAACGGTGAAGAGAGGTATGAACAACCTAAGAAAAGAACTTGCTGGCTGTATATAGGTAAATGCTGTAGAATCCTGTTCTGTATATACTTCAGAAGGAAATGAGTTTAACAATTTCCCCTGAGCACTATGCGACATAGTGAAACTGCTGGTTCTGTACTGTATTTTATATGAAACATATATGCTTTAATATTTTTATTGAATGAGTGCATTAATATTTTCATCTTGCATTTAACCACTTTGCTGCTAAAATGTTTTCATCCTTTGCTTTCCTCTTTAAAGACTTGATCCATCTAAAAAAATTAATGAAATTTCGTGTTCACTTTTCCTTCTTGTGATGGAACTTGCAGTCTGCTTGCCCATTTTGAGACCAATGAAGAGAAGTGCAAAAATACAGTTACATAAGGGTTGGTTTTAGAAGAATGCACACATACTCTCTTTTTTTCCTTCCTTCTGGTGTTAGGGATCTTACCCACTCTTGCAGTTATGAGAAGGGTAAGGGGAGGTGGACATACAGCAAACCAATTCCAGAACTGGCTCTTAAATCTGCGCATCTTTTGTTTTTGACAGCAAGTAAAATTTATTCTTTCTCTTTTTACATACTTTCTTAAGCATTTGGGAAAAGAGATTTTCCTTCCCTGACCCTTACTCCTCCCCTCTCCCTGGGCATCAGAACTGTAGCTTGTCAGCCATGTAGTAGCAGAGCTTTGTGTTGCTTGGAGGGGAGACCCAAGCCTTGGGAAACCATCATTGCATATTAAGTCCCTCGCTTACTCAAAGCCTCAGTTACCATGAAAATTAAATATTTCCCCTTGAAAGGAAGTGGGGGAAGAAGCTGAATGACAGCGGCACTCGTGCACCATCTACTGGGGAAAAAACATTCAGGCTTCATCTAGGCACAAGCTCTGATTGCGTGGTAATTTAACAGGCTGTTGGTGCAGCGCTTAAGCTACAAAAATAAGTTGCTATAACTAGAATTTACAAAATAGTACTCTGGAATCTTAAAGGGACTCTTTATCTCATCGTGCCTCTTAAATTTCCTCTTAAATTTTACTATCAGTTTTGATTGAAAGTAAAAATGCTTTCATCATACATTTTGTTACGCTGTAGTAACTATTTTAAATCTATTACTTAAAAGCTTAAAAATCAGGAATGAAACAAAAATTCTTTGGATTCTGTCACTAGATTTAAGAGATTTTTTCTTTCTCCTGGAGTTCTTTCCAGTAGCCAAGTTAAGAAGTATTGATATTCATGTGGAAGAAATCTGGCTTTTTGATTTGTGATATGAATTGTTTGAATATGCACAGATGTGTCTGTGCACTTGGACGTGCAATTCAGTAGTTACGAGGGGTACACCTATGGCTGTGTGCAAGATTAAAGCAATATTCTAAAAATAATCTACAATTACTATGGTAACTGCTTAGTAAATAGCAGCAAATGATGGCATAAAACTCGGATGCTTTTCCAGAGCTTATGTAAGTGATGTTCCAAGCAGGCTTAACCAATTGCCTCTAGGGAAACAAAGGTATTTTGAAGAATGTCTTAATTTTGCATGTTGGAATATAACATTCCCATTTCAGATGTGTTCTCTTCAAAATGGTCTGTTCATGTGTACCTGGAGGATAATGTTCAACTCTCATGTAAATAATGCACAGGTTCAAATTAGACTTCAAATCTTGTCAGAGCTTATGGCACAGTATGCAGCCAGTACAGTGATACATTCACCTTAATAAAACAAAAATCAAGGTGATGGCTGGCAACAAAATAATCTTAAAAAGATGCCTTATGATACTCCTAGTCCAGCAACTGGGTGGATAAAAACTTCCATTTCCTTTGGTGCAATGATCAATATGAGGAGGGTTGGGTATGAGGGGCAGGGGAGTTTTGTTTCTTTTTCTGTTTTTGTTTTGTTTTGTTTTTGTTTGTTTTCCTGAAAGATTCTCTTTCTTAATTGCAAACCTCATGATTAGTTTAAGAAATAAAAGCATTTGGTGAAGAAGAAGCCTTCATGTTCAAAGCTGCAGTATAACCTGTACAGAATTTTTCTTCTTTTGCTTGTTGCCATTTGCTTTCCACCCTAATGACCTTAAAGTGCCTCATGTGTATATTGTTTCCATTAAACCTCAACTGCTATTTCTTTCTACTAAATGATGTATAATTTAGTTAACTCATCCCATAGGTGTTTCCTTCATGTATATGAATATAGCTTGTTACTTTGAGTATATAATGTAAATATGCCTTTAAATTTGTAACTGGTTTGTTACATCATATCCTTGTAAGTTGACATAGCAGATAACACCATAAAAATTGTTTAAATGTTTTTTTCCTGTAATTACCTGATTAAAACTATCTTGAAATGAAACAGCTGACGTTTTTCCATTCTGTGTTGGGATTACTCAGAACAGTGCATATAAAGTCAAATGTTGCTCAACAACAGAATAAAAAGATTTGAATACAGGTAACATTTTGCCATAGAATTCTACTTGCTGATTAAACAAAATGTTAATCAGATAATTTTCTGATTTTTAAGATTGGTCAAACCTAAATACGGTATTACTTCCAAGGTCCCACATCTTTCACTTTAAGAACTGTTTTTAAGAGTTCCTACAAAGGTTTTTAAAAAAATGTCCTTGCTTTGTATCTACAACAGTGCTTGTTCTTGTCATCATGCTGTGCAGGTCAAGATTCCTTTACATAAATCATGTCTATTCAGGCTTCCCCTCAACCACATCACAAAAAATGTGTATGTTTAAATATAATTTTAAGCTTTGTGCAGGTCAATAATAATAATAAATTTAGACGTATGCAAGAAAAAGAAGGAAAACCAGTATGTTCATGAAGGAAAATGGAGCTGAAGATGAAACTGTAGAAATTTAAGATGATACTTTTGAAAGCTCAGTAGTCAGGATTTGGGATGGATTATTCTAAACCGAATTTTATCTCCAGGTTTTGTAAATGTTTTCTTGCTGGTTACAGCTGAAAGTAATTCTCACCGTTCATCTGATCAGCTTCTAACATGAGGAACTTCAGTTGCTGCGTATAATCATTAGGTGGACAACTGACTGTTGATACTTGAGCTTTTAACTGGTGATTTGAAAATGCAGCTCTACCAGAGAAAGGAAAGAGGCAAACGTATTAAGGGACAAACAAGAGAGGGGTTAATAGGGAATATGGTAGGACTGTGTGAAGACCACCTATAAGAAAGCGTCTCAGCATTAAATGTGGTTTTATAAGAATTAAAAACCTAGTTGTTAGTTCTCTGTCAAATCCCCCTTAATGTTATGGAAAATATACAACCTTTGGGTTTGGAACAAGAGAGAACAGGTAAGTGTTCTGGTTGGTTGGTTGGTTTAGTTTGGAGGGGGAGTGTAGGGGGGCAGCTAAGTCAAACATAACTGCTGGATTTTATAAATTAAATCCAAAACTGACTGCAGTTAATCCACAGTCTATAGTCTGTGGAACACAAACATAGTGGCCAGTTTCTGAGGAGAGTTCATAAGAGTATCCCAACTAGTCCTTGCTGTATTCACAGGAATACTCAGTAGTACTTGTGTATCACTCTTTCTTGCACCTTTTGGCTTTCTGTCATGGATCACTATGCGCTCGTATACCAGAATGGAAAGACTTTAGTCCGTAGTGTTATGTCAACACTTCCCTCATTTGGGAATGCTGGACTATGTAATTAAATTTAATAGTTTGGAAACAGACTTAAGTAAATGTATGAGAATAAAAAATAATCCTGCATTTCATACCTTAAACCTGAGGTTGGAGAGTATATGCATGCATGTACAATGGGATCTGGCTAAATTATGCTTTGAGTACTGTACAATGTGAATGACCAGGAATGTTTGTTTTTACATGGAAGGAAGAGAAAGGAAGAGATAGGTTGGTTCTTGAAGAAGCTAGTAGCTGTATAGTATCCATGCTTGATTTGAGAACTTTGAGAATGTTAAAGTCCAAGATAATGAGTTCTCTGACAGAGCAAGCCTCTCAGATGAATTGTGATTTCAGCTAAGTAGGGATTTGGCAGACTCCAAGCATATCTTAGTACCCACCAAGCTATATCTGATGCATTTTTTAGTAATGTACAGTTGTTTATGTCAGTTTGAGGTGATGGACAGGAACAATTATTTCACATTTGGCATTTATAATTTTTTTTTAAAACCACAAAGGAAAAACTCTCCTGTGTTCAGAATGTTGAGTAATACGTAACAGGGTAAGATAAGATGACCAAAGAGCTCAATATATAGTGTGAGGGTGGATGGAGAGGAAAACAATCATGGTAAGGAAGGCTCTTTTTAGTTCCTACCCAGGCCTATATGGTAGATAATGAAACAAATCCTGAATGAAAGCTGTTGCCATCGGACCTGCTCTCTAAAACTTGAGACTTGATAGAAAGACAGATTTAGCCTGGTGGCTTGTCATGGTATTAGGCAACCTTGCTAAGGCAGAGTTCTGACTTCTGCATGAAGGAAAACATGCAGATATTAATGAGTTTGCTACCCCTGGAAAACACTGCTTTTTGTGACAGTAGAGTCATATTTAGTAGGATTAACAATAAATGTTTGAAAGATCAATACTGGATCTATATTTAAAAGGATAATTCCTACTCTGCCAAGTCTGTTTCTCCAGTCGGTGCTACAATTAGCTGTAAGAAAGTCTGTTAAGGTGAATAAACTTCCTGCTGCATGCAAAATTGGCCTTGAATTATGGGCTGATCAGGCTACTCTGACGTTGCTACCTGCCAAACCATTCCGGTATCAGCTGTCTCCTTCCGCTACTTCATTTGTAGAAAACAAACTAGCTTATATGCATTAAAGACTTCCTAACTTCCAGTTGTGGTAACTTGCCATTTTGTATCCCATGTGAACAGCGAGTAGTGAGCTATTTCTTTCAACCTGAGGATCTAAGACTGAACTATTTCTGAAGTAAAAGGGGATCATGAAAACATATTACAGCTGTCAGCAGCTATCACTGTCAGACTGTCAGCCGGAGCAGACTGTTCCTTCATACCCATGTGCTAGTGGAACTACCAATGCGCTTAGGTGCTTTTTTGTTGTTGCTTTGTATTACCTGTGAGGGTAGTAGTACAACAACTTGATCTTTCCCATGTTTTTGCCATTACTCATTCCTTTTTCCTTTGTGTTGACTGAAGTTTTCTTCAGCTTTCTCCGTTGGCATATAGGGTTTGTACAGGTTGTGTACATCTGATGACCACATCTGCTGATTACTGAATCCCTATTAAAAATACTATTTTAAAATTGTATTACAAGGGCTAAAAGAGTATGAAATATTTTATCTATCTTGAATATGTTAATGTTTAGAAGTTTTCTCTTTCATGCGGGCATTCAGCCACAGGCTGATCAATTCAAAGACTAGGTGTCTGAGTCTGTTACGGTTTTACTTAAATTTTCATTTGTCTCTTACCTATTTGTATTTAATTTTCTATAAGATAGGTAATCTGATTATCTCTACATTAGACGATTGGACAACTTTGGACAACTTTCTGACTTACTGTTGTCCAGAAAGAGAAAATTAAAAAAAAAAAAAAAAATCTAAACAGCTCTTAGTGTGCTCTCTTGCCTAATCATCACTAACACAGTTAAATAATTTTAACGGTTGTTGAAAGTATGTTGAAACCAACATAGTGAAACAAATTAGTTTGGGATGGTTGTCACTGTTNTGTTGTCCAGAAGGAGAAAATAAAAAAAAAAAAAAAAAAAAAGATCTAAACAGCTCTTAGTGTGCTCTCTTGCCTAATCATCACTAACACAGTTAAATAATTTTAACGGTTGTTGAAAGTATGTTGAAACCAACATAGTGAAACAAATTAGTTTGGGATGGTTGTCACTGTTGGCCTTCAGAAACACTGTTGAGTCATCTGCTGTGCAGGATCATCTCTGCTTGTTTTTCATGATGATGTTACAGCTACGCATTAAAAATGTTGCTTATGAACTAGAGAACCCTTTTACTTCTGCCGTGAGACTGATGAAATGACTATTCCTTCCTCCTTGGGCTTGGTGGTCTTCACTGAGTTATTAGAATCCTGGAAACTGGTGGAGGCATGAGATGCCCAAGCTGAAGAGGTACAGTGTGGGATGGAAGCTACATTGTGTGTTTGTAGAATAATGGGAATGGAGAGGGAGAGCAGAGGAAGAGGAGTATCGTCTGGGCCCTGTTCACAAAATGAACATCTTCAGGATGAGTTGTCAAAATGATACAGGATTCACAAGCGATTTCAAGCTTTCTGATTACAGCTATCAAGCTTCTGATTTCCCCAGGGTCTCTTGAACATCACTGTATTCCTGAATAAACCTGTAAAGTCTGTTACAGTCCAGATCCTGACTCTGCCATAATAGGTGCTGTCTTCGAAATCCACCAAGTCATAGGATAGAACACTCCTTTTTGTAAAGGAGTTTTTTCATCTGGGATTTGCACAGATGAATAACTAACTGACTGATATTGAAGGTTGACTGCTCTCCAGACATTTCAATTAACACTGTTCTAAAGTGGTGGTGTTCAGATTTCTGGATAATTTTAGCTTGTGATGGGCTTACAGTGTTAGTGATGTAAACTTATGTTTCTGAAGGCAGGGTTATGAAAGTAGTATCCAGAAGGCTTTAGTGCTTTCAGAGCTGGTTGCCCAGAGCGGGTGGTGGAGTCTCTGTGCTTGGAGACATTAAAAACTCAACTAGGCATGTCCCTGGGCAACCTACTCTAATTGACCCTGCTTTGAGCAGGTGGGGTTGGACTAGATGATGTCCAGAAGTCCCTTCCAACATCAGTAATTCTGTGACTTGTATTTCAAGAAAATGAAGATTTTGGAGAAGCAAGACAGCAGTCTCAGAAAAGTTAGGTGATTTTGTGCCAGATAAACTCGTTCCTGATTTGGAGGCAAATTCTACTGTTACTGCTGGAATATTTCACGTACCATATAGAAGGATTGTCTTTATAGTCACACCATCACTATATCTCAATATTTTTTACTGATGTAATTATTAAAATACAAGCGTATTTCATGAACAAAGGCTTCAACATAAGTAATAGGTATTAGCATATCATTGAGGTGAGGGGAAAAACTATTCCAACTGTTAGTAAGTTTAAAAATATGCACAGGTGTTTGCATAAGTACTGAACAGCTGCTTGCAATGCTCTTTTGGCACAGAAAATGTTTTCCTAGAATTGCTAGCTAACTTTAAGATAGTTCAGTTTAAAAAAAAAAAAATCAGGTCCTCCAGATCTTTTCCAGATTACCAGTCTAGTTTAAAAGCTTCTCTAAAAACTGGCTGGAATCTGAGGTAAGTTTTCTGAGTGAAGGCAGGCAAAAATGCCTGGGCACCCTGTGCTTGGAAGGCACACACACGCTCAGACTGGAGCAGCAGCAGGAGGCTGGGACTGGACACTGGTGTCCTACCTCACGCAGAGCTAGCAGCTGGAAATGGCTGTGGCTCTGGGACCCTGCACCTACTACAAAATTTATGCTGTGCTCAGTAACCAGAGCCAAAGGATGGGTGGGGACTTGAGAAGTTTGAGTCATTCCATTTCTTGCCTCTCCTAAAAAAATCAAAGTAACGTTACTGCACAAAAACATTCCTCCTGTCTTTAGACAGAATTTTGTCTCAAATGGTTACTAGAATAAATTTAGCTGTATAATGGCAAGTTCACATTTCTTAGTCATGTTTCTCTCTTATGTGTTTCTGTCTCACAAAGTTTAGAATCATGAAATATTCTAAAAAGTTTGGCCCTTCCTTTGTTTTTAGAAAATTCCAAAGTACCTGAACTGCATTGTTTGCTTGTCAGGTACCTGGTTGTCTGTGGATGACTGCTGGCTTACCTCCAGCTGGTTCTGAAGTGGCAGCTCCAGCTCACCAGTTTATTCATGATCATGACTCAACTCCTTCCTGCACTGCTTGACTTTGTTCTCCGTAGCTTTCCTCTCCATTGATCTACCAGTCTTTCCAGAAGAAAAGAAGAAAAATGTGCTGAAGTCTTGATTTCCCTTTGGAACGGAGGGTCCAAAAACCTCTTTTTTTTCCTCAGTCCTCATTTGTTGAGCCTGACGCCTGTGAACTGACTCAAATATTCGTAAGTGGGGCAGCAGTCCTGACCGTACAGTACTGACTGTCCACCAGCAGCATTGTCTTCCTGCACCTATTAACTGCAGATTTCATTTCTTGGTAACCGCTGCCTTGAGGCTTAACAGTAGTTTTAGTAAAGTAGAAGGTTTTTTTTCCCCAAGATGGACAAAAAAACCTTAAAGAAACTCAGTCTCTCCTTCCAGCAAGGTGGGAAGCAAGCTGAAGGGAGGCGGGATACGTATATGTGTGTAAATACAACCAATATGTTGGTTGTATTTCCGTGCTATCGCTCCCCGACCTTGTGGCAGTAGGTCCTTGGGCAGGAGCAAAGGTCACACAGGCAGCGGAGTTATGGTCATCACTCACTGGAGCTGAGGCTTGCTCTGACTTCGCGCCACTGGCCGCCTAGGCAGGCTGGTAGCTGGTGGGCGTACCTTTCTCCTCAATGGGACTCTGCCTTCCTGAACTGCCTGTCTTACCAGTGCCTAAAGATAACCCTGTCTGGACATGTGGTCCATATGTACCTACCCAAAGTCCTTCACCATAAGTTACCTCCATTCTCTCTTCAGCTTCCCTTCTTCTAGCTTTCCGTTTCTTTAAAATATACGTTTATGTTCACACTTTTGTGCTGGAAAATTTGTATCATAACAGGACATTTACTATTTAGAAAAAGTTAGAAGATGGACACAACCAATTGAGCTTTATATTTCTAGGTCATTTGGAGCAGTTTCAGACCTTCCAAACTAATCTCTGCAAATTGCTTTGTTCAGTGCGGGTATTTATAATTGGCTATGTATCTGCTGAGGCATGGTCCAGAAGTTACCTTTAACGTACTCCCAGGATTTAGGCTTCAGTTATATCTTGAGTACAAATCTATCTGCACTTGGCAACTGCTTTTTGCAAGTCCTTGATCTGCTGATTTGCATTTTTTTTTAATTTCTTCCTAAGCACCTGCACCTGAAAATCTACTTTAAATCTTCTAAGGATGATAAAGAAGCATTTCCCTTCATGGAGCAGGGAGTCTTCAGGTCATACAGTGGAGATTTTTTTTGCAGACCTGGACAGAACACCATATGGGTTTCCTCTTCAATTCACAAGTTGCAAGTACTAAATCAGTAATGGTTTGTGTTGTCATCATTTATCCACAAATGAACCTTTAACACATGTAGGATTTCTTATCAGGCTTTTGGTTAAAGAACCATTCTTTACAAGATACCAAAGTGATGTAGGCTTGTAAACAGTGAAACTACAGCCTGCTACATGTAGGGATCTCCTTTGGGATTACATCCATTGTGAAAAATTTGTATGTGTGAAAAATCACACTTTGTGTAATTAATGACAATATTGTAGAAAAGGTCTCAAGCAAGCCCAGTTCAAAATAGTGTGTGTGGTAATTGGACATAAGAACACTTAAGTGAAACTGCTCCCATGTGTTGCCAAGGTCATTTAGGAAAGGTTGACATCATGAGTGATTCATGTCTGCAAAAACAGTGACCGACGTAGTATCACAACATCGCTTGAGATGAAAGTCCTGGCTGTCAGAGCGTTTGGTGAACACGCTGCCAGGACTTGGTGGAACTTTGACGTCTGTGATGCAGCCTAAGGGGACTTCCAGTCTGCATATTTACACGGATGATCAGATGGAACCTCAGCACAGTCCATCTTGCAATTAATTTTTTTTTCTTCCTATTTCCACTACATGGTGTGGTTAGGGCTTAACTATGATATCTCTGACTTGGAAGAACTGCTCTCTTGAGCTCTGCAGAGGCATGGCATAAGACGTTTCTTTCCAGTGGGGCAGAGCTTAGTGAACCGGGACACGTCCCCAGGAACGGACAAAATATCAGCTCATGTGTTGATGCTGAAGCAGAATATGGTATCTCAAGCAAAATCAGGTGGTTCTGCTCCTCTCCTGTCAACAAATACATCCCAGGAAAGTGGTGTGGGTTTTTTTTCTTTTTTTCTTTTGTTCTCAATCACTTATTTGCTTACTTGTACTGTTCCCTGAGCAGCAAATGTACATGCCTAGGTCTTTCTTATGCTGTTTGCCACCTGTAGCATCAGTGGGATTCTAACTTTGGAAATGTTTATACAAGTGTCTCCTCTGTATGCATGCCACTTTAGATTCCTGTTGACAGAGTCAGGGCCAGCTCTTTAGGAGGTCTATTATGAGCTTGAATCTTTGACAACAAACATCAGACAGCAGCATGATCAATATCACTTGTGGTCTTACAGGTTCCTGCTGTGTGACTCGAAGCATCCTGATGCTTTTAGTTAGTCTCGCTGCTATAACAGCAGTGACAGCGTTGCATTTCATCAGGGACCCCAACAATGAAATTGCAGTCTGGGGCCAAGATGTACAGACTATGACAGAGTTTTCTACCAATCATCCCCTAGAAATAAAGAGGAAAACCTTGCAAAAAAAGCACCTCCTAAACCATATTTCAGGAAAGAGAAAGCTTATATCAAGGTTTCCAACAATAGTATCACGTAATTCTTCGGTTAGCAGGTTAGAGGGCAAAGTACCTTCAGCTTGAGGTCCCAGCAGAGGAAATTTCTCCATTCCTTTTGAAATGATGAGGTCTGATTACACTGACTCCCTGATCTCATGCTTCTTTTACACCATTTTTTTTTCTTGTCTCGGAACTTCCACTGTGCTCCTACTCTATTGCCATTTAGTGCTTTTTTTTTTTATTTAAGTGTCCTACTGAGTGCTACCTGCACAGCTTCAAATGCTGCAAGTCTAATCCAGCCTTCTACTGCTCCCTCCCCCTCCAAAAAACAGGTCCTGATAGGCCAGGTGGGAACCCCTCACCTGCTTCCTATGCCACCAAAGCTCCCAAATCCCTCATTTAGTCTTTACAAATTGGATCACTGCATAGCCACCTGGCAAGCAGCACTGAGAATGCGTGACCCTCCTGTGTGCGGTGTTCCAATGGCCTTGTCGTGCTCTATTTTTAGCTCATTTTCAGACTGTGGTTGTCCCAATTTTACTTTATCTCTTTGTTTTGTCCAATACACCCATTCCAGCTGGTAACAGGCCTCCAAGTCTGTCATTGCCCAATGAATGAACCACATTGATAATGTTTATATAAGTTGCGTGGAGAAACCCTGTCGTGCTTCTCCTTCTTTACTCCCTCTGCTGCGAGAAGCCTGCATAAATTTTAGCGTCACTTAGTCAGAGATGAATAAGACTCTTTCAATGCCATGAAAAAAAATGTCATTGAAAGGCCAGTTATGAAAACAACTTCAATTTCCCTTAAACCCAGTAGAAGCTATATATATTCATTTTATCTCTGGATCTGCTCTTTAGCTAGTAGAACTTCTTACGTGGGTGCTGTTATTGTGATATATATTTCAAGTGATTATTTTTGTTCAAGCAAAACTGCATAACTGGATAATGTATGGATTTCATTGTACGGGTTGAGGAATGTAAGCAGAGGAACACACTGAATATTTCCAAAATTGTTTTAACCCACAAGTGGTTAATGTTAACATTTGTCTAGTGCCAATAAAGTTAAATTTATGTGGCACGTAATTTAGGAATTGAGTAGGCAGAGAGCTGGTGGATGCCTTCTTAGCTAAAAAAAATGTTCTCTTTCCGTTAAACGCTCACACACATTTGTCATAGCAACCTTGAAGGTGGCCATAATGCTAAGCAAAATAAATAGTGCTAGCATAATGTTCACTGCAATAACATGTCTCATGAGCTAGTTCAGTACTCCTTTTTATTACCTTATTTTCATTGCTCATTCTCTGTGTTGAAGTTCTGTTTTGTGGTTTAATCATTATTACATCATTTTCCTTTCTTAATTTAAAGCTGCTGCCCTGTTCCTGTCATTCCATGCCACCTCTCTACTATGTGCACGTATCACTCCTAACTTGCTCTGTTTCTTAGTCGTGAGTTCTCTACTCCATTAGTTCCCAATAAAGACTAATAGTTGGACAAATTTTGTATAAATCTAGTTAGTTGATACTTTACCATTAGGAGAAAAAAAAAACATGCAGGATTAACAGGAAAAGGGTAATACATTTAACAAAATATGACAACATAAAAGGCACAGAAAGCTTAATCAAGGTGCATCATAGTCACATCTAGGTGAAGCAAAACAAAACAAGATTCTAAAGTTTATAGGTAATGCCCACTGAATTTCATAAATCATAGTCAAAGTAACCAATACTTTGCACAAATCCTGAGTTTAAAGTAGAAAAAAATGTTCTCTATTCCAGTCTTCTTCTATTTCCCTCTTCCTTTTGTAAATGAAGAAACCTGTGTAAAAATTGGGCTGGATTGCAGAACAAAGCACCAGCACCAGAGATTTCTGGAGGATAAACAACTGCTGTTCTGTGCACCTTCCCAGTCTCTCCTAATACATGTGGTGAAATCCCTGCTGATGATCCCTGGGAAAGGCCACTACCAGCTCAGGACTGAAGAGGGACAGGAGTTCAGGGCTGGCACCCTATTTTATTCCTTTTACTCTTTAATAACTGAAATAGTGAAATAACTGAACTGCTTATTCTTGAGCAACATATGTGGACCTTATGAACAGAAAAAAAAATGAAAATAGTCCATCACCTTTGTCCCTAGGAAAAACATGCTTGTTCATCCTATTGGTAGCTATTTTTTATCTGGTAATCCTCCTCATCTGAGAGGTGAAACTCTGTTTGCCTCAGATGGCTCATGTAGAAGAAAGGAAATATTCACTATTCAAAAACCTTTCTGAGTCCCATTCACTGCATTTTGGTAAATTTGGTAAAATGGACAGTTTTTAAAAGGTTTCGTATTATCCATCCTCCAATGTTCTGGCATAGAGTGTCCAGCTCTCTGTGTATAAATATATGAAGAAACTATCCTTGTTACATCCAAAATACATCCCATAATGTTTATGCAGAGTGCTGTATTCATGGAAAGACTATCTACATGTGACGTAGAGAACAGCATAAGGAACAAACAAGGTTATAAGACATCAACTTTAATGATATATTAATTATATTTACTTTATATTTTCTTTAGAAAGCAACAACAACAAAAAAGGTCACAAAGCCCCTTCCTACCCTCCCAAAATAAAAATATAATCCACCAAAAATGTGCTTGTTTCAGGAGCTTTTCCCAGGTGCTGATGATTCAACGACTACTGGCGAAAATGGTGCAGTGTACCTAGCGCAGCAAAGCTGCTCTCATTTAACTGCACCAAAATATTGTATCATTATTATTGCAATGGCCGTGTGATTCCTCTTTTTCCTCACTAATCTTTCCAGTTACCACCATTCTCACTGAACATAGCCCCCTCTCCTTGTGCAACGCTCATCTAAAGGAACAATGGGGAGGAAATGCCAGTAGGCAAAACTCATGTCCAAAGGTCTATCTGCATGAATAAGGACTTCCTTGCAAGATTCTGGATTGACAATCTGGGTCAAATTCTGCTAAAGCATCATAGTTTTGTTTACAACAACAACAAAACACTAGATTTCTCATTTCAAATGACAAGGAAACCCAAATGAGCAACATACTAGAAACGGAGCAAAAGATCTTGACTGATACTTTTTCAGCAGTACAAAGTGACAATTCATTTATGGAACTGGGTTTATTTGAGAATAAGCATCCTAACCTTTTTATGCGATGGTATTCAGAAGAAAATACCAGATTAGTCAAGAGCTTGTGGGCTAATGCAATTTGTCTTTGTTTTATGATGTTAATTAGGTTTACTTGATTGTCTGCCATTTATCTCAGACCACAGGATTAACTGGGCGCCCTTTGTATTAACTCTCTCATCAAATAATTATCATCTCTTTTTCCATGCAGTATTACATACAGCATTTACTTTAATTTCCTCCAAATATTGAATAAAATGTGTATTCATTATATAATATATTTACTCTCAGAGTCATGCAGTCATGAACTCATCTTAAGGACTGAGGAAAAGAAGCAAATATAAAATGATTATGGGCAAGACATGCTGTCTGCCTCAGCAGTCAGTTTAATGTCTGTCATGGAGAAACGTATTTTCCAAGGCCAATTGTGGCACAAGTATTTTTAACTTGCCCTTGCTTACACTGGTTTAAATCTGGAGTAACTCACTGAAGTTAAAGGAGAAGCCTGGATGAATTCCACTAAGTGAGAAAAGAATTTGGCTACCAGCATATAAAACTAATACTATTAATCTTCCTTTTGGTTCTAGAGTTGGTCATTTCTTTATGAATGTTTACTATAGTTGTAGTATCTAGGAAGAAACTTATTTAGCATTTTTGGCTAAAAATATAATTTCTCCTTCTGAAATGTATATCTCAAGAACATGTTGTATTCTATCCAATACGTTAGCCTTCCTCCCTTCCTCCAGCTGTACACTTCTCAGTCTTCCCGAGAGTTCTTCTTCACAATGTTTCCAGGAAGTGAGGATAGTATTCCCACTTTATGGACAGTCTACCGAGTCTCATAGGGATTGTGGGCTAAATTCAGAACAAGGATTTTTTCCTAAACTATACTGCCTCTGCGAGCACTTACATACACATTCAGTTCCCTTATCTCCTCAAAACTGAAGGGCACCTAAAGTCACTCAATACCCAATATTTCATTTGTGAAGTTGTATTATCTGTTGGACAGATGTGCAGGTGCATCAGGTTGCAACCATATCAGTATAGCTAGCTTCCGGGCAACTCCTGAGTTCTGCCAGGATTCCCAAAAGAGAGGTGCCTCGTCTTTTTTTTATCCATGAGACTTGATTCACTACCTAAATCTGGACTATAAATTTTACAGGAAGACAGACATACAAGGTGGTCCCAGTAGTTCAGCCTGAGTATCACCTTGGGCTCTGGGTCCCTGGCTTGGTCCCCATCTGTGCATGTGTGAATCCACACCCCCAGCTTCTAGGTGATTGCTCCATCCACCAGGTGCTCTGACGACTTTCTGCAGTGGAGTCTGCTTTCTGTAAAACACGTCAGCTGTGTGAAAAGGCATGTTTTCAAGGTAGGCAGCTGGGCAGGGGAGGGCTGGGTTCTAGAAATTTCTTTGTGTAACAAGTTCATTCATAACTGACAATCCTCAAGAAGAAGGCTTGCCTGAGAAAGCCTCAGCCTGTTGGCTGCATAGTAGAGATTTGAATTTGGCTCTCCCACAGTACACAAAAAGCTGGAATAGCGAGCTGAAGTATACGTACTCCAACTCTCTTTTCTTAGCTATTGAAAAAAGGACTTGACCACTACTTAGAAGAACTGTGACACTCAGATCCTTGCCCACCCCTCCTGACAGATCACTCAGTCTTATGAACTTCACCCTTCAGCATCTAAGCCCTTACATGCTTTACAGAGAGCAGGCTAGGCACTTACATCAGGGTGTGCATTGCAGATGGTAGCTAGAAAAACAAAACCCGGACATGCGAAACCCAACCAAAGACTCAAGCACTTCCATCAGCTTGCCTGCAAGACTGGTGGAGGTGAAAACTGACCTGGAAACTCTGCTCCAGCATCTTCTGATTTTTCCCTGCTGTCCACTGTATTTTTATTCTTGAAACACAGCAGTGTCTCAGTCTCAGTGGAATCACAAACTATAAATTAGGGTTTTTTTCTTAAAAAACAAACAAACAAATAAACAAAAACCTTTCTCACCACCTTTATTTTATCCTCCTCTTTAGGAAGACAGCAAGGAGCAGCAACCATGTGTGAGAAAGGAGTGGTGAAAAGATCCCTAGGTGCCCATGTAGCGTGCCCAATTTCTGTTAGAGGAATGGAGCTTTTCCACTGACATTGTGGGATTGAGAGTGAGCCATTGTCAACTTGTATACCTTGTACATGCTGTGATTTGTAACTGTTTCCAAACAAAGAGCCTGCTGTCTTGCAAGATGATGAACTCTTCATATTAGTAAAGCCAATAGAAAACAACATACTTCAAGGTACAGTCGTGTCTCAACACTATTTATTTTTTTATTCATATTTATGGTTGGAATTCTTCTAGGTAGTCTGGTATCTGAATGGATGTCTATATTGTAAAAAAAAAAAATAAACCAAGGATGAGCAAAAGTCTCTGCAAGAGAACTCAGATAATTCTGGTACATGTATAGGTGTCACTTGATGGGAACAAATAAACAGAACGATAGTGCATGAAGATCAGCATAAATGGATAATATAATATGTGTTAAAGGTAAGTTTATTGCTAAAATGGGTTTTTGAACAACTATTAAGGAATATCATTCTCAAATAAGGACCTAAATAGTTATACACATGGAGCTACATGTAGCTGTGGGTATGGGGGGGTTACGATGAAAATCAGTTAAGTTGTGAAACAAGCTGATTTTTTGGTTTGTTCTTATTTACTATCTTATATGCTGACACAGAAGCCAGACGATCTACTGAAGCAGAACCCGTCTAAGACAATACCTCAACAGAAAGAGGAGTTAGAAAGAAAATAAGGGACAAAAAGTGTGTTTTTAAGTTAATATAACTAAAATTATAAATAACTTTAATTTAATATACTTTTTCTCCCCAAAAGTCCCTTCTGTTCCATTTAAGGGAAGGCTTATTATTAATTATTTTCTGTAAAACCACTCTGTGCACATACATTGTGTATGTAGATAGCATACAGTGCACCATCTACTGACATGCTAAGAGTAGGAAACATTCTTCCTTCCTAAAGCATCTTTACTGCTGCTGGGAACTGTTTGTGATTTTAGTTTTGCTACATTGCACAGTCTGTCCTTCATTTAGCTGTGCTTTCCAACTCTAATTCACACTAGAGCATGTAGAACGAGTATAAGGCAAAACGAAATATTTTGGGAAATAACCAGGCTAAGGAGTTGCTAGTTCTGTGTCTCCAGCCAGCACATGCTTCGTCCTGAATGTGATGATTTCTATGAGTAATCACATTATGTATATAGTAATAAAAATGGCAATTTCAAATATATATTTATATATGCGTATAACTTCTTGTATTGGCAGGCAGTAAAACAGGCATTTGCAGAGGCCATAGCGTCTCATTCATCTTCTCAGTCTGCATAGCTAACACCAAATCCCAGCTTGGCTGAATTGATCTTTTAGTGACAGTAGCCTTAACTTTGCTTGCTTGTGGGAAGAACTAGTAGCAGGTATTATATGACAGGGACCACTGTATCTGCCTCTCCTGTTAAGATGAGTTTTAGGTTTTAGTATGCCATGTGAGAGCTGTTGATTAAGGGCTGCCGTCTTTCCTTCCCTCAGCCGGGACGAAGGGATGTATTACACATTCCCAGTCCTCTGGCTTCCACCAGACAAATTGAACGTGACATTTCAAGATTGCTCTTAGTGGATTTACTGCTGTCACTCTCCAGATATCCCTGAAGTGGCTCAGATGGCAATAGCTTCCTGATACAAGCTAGTGAGTGGTATGGCTGTACGAGAGCTGTATGGGGCTCTGTAGGCTACATTTTTCTAATGTAGAATTTTTTTCCAGTTTTATAGAAATGAAATGCGGCTCCACAGGATGTAGGCACGAATGACGAATAATGCTTTAGAAATAAAAAGGAAGTTGTGTCTTCCCTACTTCTCTGTTCTACAGTATATTAATTTAAAAAAAAAATCAAATAAAAAAGCCAAAAGGGAGTAAGAAATCCAGGTATTTTTCCCCATCTGTGTAGTTTAGCCACCAGTTAGTTTGTCTGTGAATTAGCAATGCAAATAGTGAGAGGGAGAAGAGTATTTACACTGTAGCCGGAGGATTTGTGGAAGCTGTCACACATGCTTTAAGACACTGTCTTGGTTTCACCCAAATTACTCCCTCTTCTCAGTTACAGACCCCCAACTCTTTGAGGAGTAACCATATGGTTAGAAAGAGGGGAACTAGTGCTGCACAGACAGAATTTTTTTTTTTTTTTAATGTGCTCTTAGACGGAGATCTCCTTGGGGACAAGCTAGGCTTAGGTTGTTGCATAACTTTGCTATATTTCCTAAGCAATTTTTGCAAGATCCTTTTCAAAGGCTTGCACAAGCGTACTTTTCTTAGTTTATAATCTTATCTTTTTGTTTCTGTCTTAATAACTCATGTGAAGGTATGCTATTGGCAAAATTCTATCATTTAACAAAGGCAGTCCTTGACAGCTTTTGTTAAATAGCGATATTTTAAAGGGCTATACCAATATTGAGAGGACACACACAAATCCTGCCAGATTCTTTCTGAAAGAACTGAAAAATGTTTGAGTTTCCTGTTTACTCCCAAAAGGCATTAAAAAAAAAAAAAAAACCATTTATGGATAACCCTTCTGATTTCATCTTACCAACATTATGTTGAGGTCATCTGAAATTTATGCAATGCAGACATTTGGGGAAAGGGAGAAGGGACTGTTCTTAAAGAGCTTCAAGGGTGCTAACAATTATTTTTATTATATGTTAATAGTAAGGTGAGAAATATGTTAGAAGCCTTCAAGCGGTATTAGACATGATGTTACCATTAGAATCAGACCCCAGAAAAGGAAAGCATAAGCAATAAATATGCTGGAAGGTCAGAGAAAGAATTTAGCACTGTCAGAATGGAATGGGTCTAAGCATTTTTCCTGATGGGGAAAAATAGCCATTAGAAAAAATGATTGTTGCTATTTATGAACATCAGGTTGCTAAGTGACATCATGTGATGTTCATTGCTTCATCGGCCACCCACAGTTCTCTAGGAATAGCAACAGAGGAGGTGAGAGGGGTGAAAGAAAATCAAAAGGCTGAGTTACTATTTAAAAAAAAGCCTGACAGTTCCCCCCCCCAAAACAGCAAAATAAGCTTTCTAAAAATACCTTATTTCTTTTTGCAGGAGAATCCGTTAGAATTAGGTTAAGTACTTTTAATAAAAACAACACATAGGTGAATCATCTGAAAGAGAAACATAAGAACCAAACCTACCCCAATCTCAAACATACATCAGCCACTTGCTAACTCGCGTGTGTGAATTAATTTCCATATTCCACAAGGAAGACTGTATGCATTAAAGGCCACACATTTCTGAGTTGCTTCTAATGTTGTCAGACTTCAAACATTTGAGCTCAAATGCTTTATGCTCCCTTAATTTACACAATTTTTTTTATTACTCCACTGATGCCAGCTCAGCTGCCTCACGTAGATTAGATTATTTAAGCAGCCATGCCACTGAACCCCCAGCACTTCCCAGGCTTTGTAGCAGTCTTTTGAAATTTGTCAGTGGAAGTGGGACAAGGACAAGATTGAGGTGGAGAGGAGAAAATGTCTGTATCAAGCACCCTAGGAAAGCATGCCTGAGAAACTGATGAGCTTGCATGAAGAAACAGAGAAGAAACAACAGATTGAACTATTATTATTATTATTATTATTTCATAAGAAAACATAGCACGGGTGTGAGGCCAGAATCCAAATCCTCACCTCTTCATATTTTGTATATTCCTCACATTCAGGACTTGAGAGGCACGGGGCATAAAGGAAGCATGCTCAGCCTTTCTAGCCAGTATATCTTTTTAGCTGTGAATGTTTAGTAATTTTCTTGATTTTTTTTAATCACTTCTCCCACTATAATTTCTTTTTGATGGCTTTTTGAGTGCTTTACTCTGAACCACAAGCAGTCATCTTAACTTTCTTGATGCCTTGCCTTTAATGCTAGTATATAAAATGATCAAATATTTATATATACCCTAAATGTCCCTCCTCCCACTCTCTCAAAAGCTCTTGTTGCCTCTCTCTTCTTCAGATTCTTTCAGTTACTTTATCCAAAAACAGAAAAAAAAAAATGAATAGGTGTCTCTGAACAGTTCTGGCAGTTTTCATTTTCAATGAGCATAAGTTATTAATTCGACACAGGTTATTAATTTGATGTTTGTTCTCTGAAGAAAACCATTTAGGATAATGAATTAATTTTCTCTGTTCTCACATACAGTGTGTAGAGAGGAAAGGCAATTTGGCAGTTGTGGGTGTTGGGACAAACACGTTAGCCAGATAAGTTCATTTTTTTCTCATAACATGATTATCAATAATTACCCCTTATCAATACATCATCACTAACTTTCAGAGTTAGTATGCACAGAGGTACATAGCCTGTTTACTGTTTCAGAATCACAAGATTGTGCTGATTTACATTCAGGTCATACTTTGATTTGGAGCATAATTCCCTCCTGAGAAGAGAATTTCTGTTAGAAAATGCAAAATGCAGCCTTCTAATCTTGCTTGGTTAAGCCTTTCCATTACCAGACTCCCTGACAACTGTTTGTGTAGCACCACCGAAGCCTTTAAATTAGAAATATGTCTGCTTTTAGAGGGGAAAAAGCAAGAATTTTATTTCATGCACACTTCTTTTGTTGACATTTTCATTTGTGCTTTTGGAAAAAAAAAAAAAAAAGACAAACATGCCCTCAGTTCATTTTCCCATGCTAACAGAGTAGCTTTTTTTCTGTGGCAAACACCTTCCAGACAGGGAGTTGCTTTCGGACTTTAGTGGTTCACTCCCTTCCTGTTTGAGACCAATTACGTCTCATTTGCAATACCATTAGTCAAGGAAGTGGCTATCCTGAGGTCACTTCTTAGCCCACCCTTCCTAAATGGCACTGGTAGGCCTTTCTTCCAAGCCACCGGCCACGAGGTTGGGCTCTCTTTGTGGTGCAGTCTCTTCCAAACGTACAAGCAATGTAAATCTTCCAGGACTGGCCACAACTGGTGCACGTTGAAATTCTCCAAAATAATTTGAAAGCTGTGGTCTGAAAAATGATGCTGGCTATTTATTAAAACAGCAAGCATGATCAGACCAAGCCAACTTGCTGGTTTAACAGATGGAAGCTTGTTAAAAATCTTTATTCCAATATGTTAAGAATCCAGTTTTGCTACAAATTGTGACGTGTGACTTGTGAGTCAAGCCCCAGTGGAACGGATGTCTCATACTTTGAAACTCTCAGCTTTACATTCAAGACCCAACATTTGCCACTTTATAATGTTTTGATTTGTTTATTGTTGTTGTTGTTTTTCTGTGTTTGTTTGGTTTTTTTCAGAAGTTAACTATTCCCATCATTTGATCGCTATCCCTCTTTTCCTGTCTTTTCTTTCAACTAGGATAGATACCCTGATACTTTACATTTTGTCAGTTGAGGAAAGTACAAAGATTACTACTATTTCTTAAATTCGTTAAGCTCTGGTCTGCCATCTTTACTGTCCAGATAACACTGTTTTTTACACCTGAAGCACAGACAGTTTTAAGTGTTTTCTCAGGGTCACACTGTGTGTGACTATGAGAGAAATCATTTTGTCTTACTGTATGAAAAAAACCTTCCTTTCTCTGATTCCTGTTCCCCTCACTAGAAAGAAGCTAATTGGGGAAAAAAAAAAAAAAAGAAAGAAAATTCACTTAGCTGTGGCAAACCCATGGAATAAAGAAATTAGTGGTGAGGAAAAATGGCAGTCGTGAGCTGAGAGAGACAGCTTTTGCAAGTGTATATGCCTAGTTTCTCTATGAAGGCAGCATGAAGCTTGCGGTGCCCTAGCGCACACATTCCTGGAAAACTCTGCAGGCTCCCAGTGCTTCTGACACAGGCTGTGGGAATTTGGTAGCAGGTTTCGGACCTCAGAGAATCCCCCTCACATAGCTCACACACCTGGCCATATACCTCATTCATCCATTCAAATATTCAGCATATTTTATTTAAATTGGTACTTGCATAAGAATTATTGCAAGACTTTCCTCCGCTGTGCTTTCTTAAAAGGAGGACAGGCTAAGCATCAAACAGGCACCCATGAATTCAACATACATTAAGTAAAAAAGCTTAAAATAAGTTTGTGTGCTTTCATGAAGAGATTGATTTTCAGTCAGAAAACATAAAAGCAGGAACACCTTGTGCTTGTTTTTTCACTTCTGTAACTGTAAGCTAAGATGAATAAAAGTACCTTTCAGAGAAGCAAGTGAAGCAACAGAGAAAGACTGCGATACACGCAGCTCCTCTCAGTGAAGCCCTACCACCTAACTTCGAAGAAATAATGTCAGTGTAAATCATGATGTGATAAATGCTTCACTGAAGTGATTCATGCCATATGGTTTGAAGAGCAAAATGGGCACGGTTTATTTTTAAAAGAATGAGAAATATGAACTTGGAATATTCATTGCTTTGTCCTGCCAGGCTGAACATTTGCTGCAGCAGGGGCCAGACCTACTGCAGGTCTGTCTTTTTTTGCTCACTTAATAGCATATGTTGCAGTAGTTTGATGCTTTAGTTTCATTCATAATGGAATAATGTCTACAAAACGACGACCAGTACTCAGCAGACTCTTCCGCAAACAGATGTTCACTGGGCACCAAGAGATTAAATCTTCTTCTCACTTTCTCTTAAGAAAACAATCCATGAGAACTTCACAAGCAAACAGTCCTCACAGGGTAATGACTATCTCGGTAGTGAGAACCCAATTAAATTCAGTCCCCTGACAGAGGCAAATGGTGCTGTCGATTGCATGAGTCACTCAGCTTTCCCTTTTGTAATGCTGCTTACAGTCAACACCTTTCTTGACATGTTGTCATATATAAATATATTCAACATGAGAATCCACTTAAGCAAAAAGAAATCTAGCAATAAAAATTAGGTTCTTTCAATAGTCATAACTCTTCTCTTGCAATGCACCACTGGAAAAAAAAAAAAAAAAGAAGCTGAAGCAGACCAGTGTGGTTGTCGGGACTGAAAAGAATTGTTTTTTGTTATCAGTGATGCCAAAAGGTATGAGCACATCCCACTGAAATACTTAGGCCGCACACCTACTGCTTCTAAAGTAAATGACAAAAATCTCAATAACTTCAACTATGTGTAATTAAGTCTATAATATTACAGAGCAAGACCGTGCATTATTGATTTTATTCTAACTTGCGGAGAGTGAAGAACCACTGCCTCCTTAGACAAGTACTGGGAAAAAAGGAATAGTCAATATGTTGCCGTCAGTCTGCAACGTGTTGATGGCTGCCTGCTTCTGGCCTCTCCCCCACCATCCGTGCACAGACGTGTGCCCCAGGAAAGTACTTTGAGAGCAGTTCATTTTCAAGAAATTGACATTTTCATTCTTCAGAATTTATCATTGTTCATAATTTCTAGCAGGAATTCGTTTTGTATTGAGAACTTCCATGTCATTACCTCATGTGGCTTGGTTTGGTCTGGAAGATGTTAGAAGCATGCTGTCTAAATCGAATGTTTATAATGTGAGGTCAGCTTCAACTTAAGTAGGGTACCTCTTAAATCGATAGGCAGGATTCTTGTAGTCAGTATAAATCCATTCAGGCTCAGTGAAGTCAGTAGACCTGTAATTCACATCTACTTTATTTGCAAGATTGATGTAATTTATATACAGACCAATTTTACCTTGCAGTCTGGTTCTACAATGCTCTAATGAAGTAGGTACTGCCTGGGGTGGGTGCTCCCAAATCATCCTTAAAGATAATAAAGAGTTTATTGAAGGATGAAGAGCAGTGTAACATTAAGTTTTATACTAGCAAGTTGCTCTTGTTTAAATGTTAGCAATCTTAAAGAACAGTACCTAGATTTTTTTTCTAATATGCTAGTCCTTTTTTACAGATGGAAGTTGAGCAGGTTCAACCTGTATCAATTTAAACTGATGTAAAAAACCTATGTAAAGAAGTTGTTTCATTTTAACAATTAAAATGTTATTGATGTGTTTTAAACTCAATTAATATAAGCTTCTTATATTGACTTAAGTATGAGCAAAGTGCTGCCTATTTTCAATCATTTCTAAACTGTGCACATACAGTACAACCTTGCATGCAGGTAAGTTTATGTTAGAGGGAAATATTTATTACGTGGTATGTTCAATTCCTTCGCCACTCCTATGATCCCCTCTAGTGGTCAATAATTGCCTGCTAAATGTTTCTTAGTACTACAGATTACTTGAACCTCCTTTAAAATAGAGGCTATCTCCTCCTCATTTGAATTCAAGAGATCTGGTTTTTATTCCTGTGCCGCATTTTAGAACGACAAAACAACTGAATCTTTCCAAACATGCAGCTGCTATACCTGTGAACAGTTTCACTTTCTTTACTAGGAAGAGATACGTTGTGCACATAAAGCACATCAGGCTGCATGGGAATGCCTGGTGCTCATTCACGAGTCTGGAAGCAGGAACATTCCTCGAGCTATTTTGAATAGCATCACAATGATTTGTCATAGTCATACAGGTAGTTTAGTAAGTGGTTGAGATTTACCTTCGATTAACTTCAGTAGAAAATTGAAAGTTTTCTGTTGTTGTTGTTGCTGTTGTTGTTTTTTTAAGTAAGATTACAGACACTTTGTAATTGTAGAGATTTAATATGAATCGGCAGAAGACCTAGCCCCAAATTCCTGTCTTCACCTTGCTTTCGACTCAGGCTACCTTCCAGTATATTTGTGAGGGGTGTAGACAGCTGCAGATGCACACTCCGTTAAGATGCCATTTCGTATCAGTTTACATGGATTCGAGTCAGTGCTGATCAATCCTGTCTCCATTTCCTAACGCAGGCTGTGCGTTTCTACCGCTTCCTCGTGCTAGCACTGGGGCATACCTGACTGCTGAGTGAGATAGCTAACTGCCAGACTAGTAAAAAAGAAAACCTGACAAAAACCTAGTTCTGGTTTCAAGTGTCTAGGGCTCTGAAGACCGAGCTGACAGCTGGGAAGCCACATATGCCTTTCACATGAAGGTAATGGCTGTATGCTGGGGCCTCTTGCCTTGGTGGTGGTGGGTGTGTATTACATAGTGCATGCAGCAAAGGCAAAATCCGTTCCCTTGGGAGTAAGCTGCTATAGAATATTTTTTAGCCAGCTTTATCACGATTTCTTTTTTTTACTCACCAGGGATGGGAAACAGAGAAATGGACATGGAGAAAGTTGTGGACTGAATGAAAGGCAAAGTTGTAAGAAGGTGTTAGGCAACCATATATGTGCCTATATGCCAGGTATGTGCATATATGTATCGAATGACAGCAGGAGAAATTACTGCTTGTGTATTGCCCTGTAACATAGCAAAGCACATTTATGACATGTAACAAAACTTACGGAGAGACCCAGGGAATAACGCTGCCACCTACTTGTACCACACAGTACTTCTTACGTTACGAGATTACTTTCTAGTTTTGATTATGTTATGATAGTTTCACTTTCAGTTGTTCCTGGCTCTTCTTAGCATGCACCACTGGGTTATACGAAAATTTCAGAAAAGAATGAGAAAGAAAACTCTTGCTGCATATTTTGCTTTCTTTTTCTATTAACTAGACATTCATTTAGATCCAAAACAGGAGTAGAAAATTCTGCTGCAGTGGCAAAAGCATGAAGTTTCAAGATTTTAAAATGCACAGACAAGAAAAGTTGATCGAAACATTACTGTTACCTCAGCAGATACGGGTAAGACACAACTTTAGGCCTTCAAGATTTCAGCAAAAATGTTTTCTGACTAAAACAGAGCTTTCAATAGAGGACACTGGTATACTAATTACACCACCCTTGAATAAAATTCACAGTATTTTCCAATTCATGTTGCTGCAGTAATATCCTTGTTCTATTTTGAACAGCAAGTACAAATGGGACTCTTGTAAGAAATGAAGATTAAAAACCTTTTGGGATTGGATCCATTTCGCAAGTGGGAGACAAAAGGATAGGGAAACTCCCTGTGACCCTCTTTCTTGTAAGGCAAGCAATGAAACAAACTTCCTTCTTTTTTCATGTTTTCCATGGCTTTTGTCTTTCTTCTTAAAGCTATCCTGAAATCTTGTGTAGTCCATTAATATTAATGCCACTCAGAACAAGCTTCTCACTGCTAGATAATGGAGGGAAGTTTGAGTCAACCAAAATGTACCAGATTAATGTTGTTTTAGCTGGAGTAAGAGGTCTTATTTTCAGATTCTCCATTCTCAGACACATGCTCCTGGGTTAGGATAAACCCAGCTGAAACAAAACTCCTCTTAAAGATCCGTCATACGGAGTGAGAGGCAGATGAGAGCGCTGAAGGCGGCCGCAGAGCTACTGGCACTGATATACATCATATGGTTGACACAAGCCTGCCTGACTTTACCATGCTCTTTTTTCTACTGACTGCCATAAATAATCTTTTTACTTTCTAGATTTCTGTCCATATGTGTGGGAGAGTCTCATGGCTGTTCAAAATAGTTGCTTCTGAAATTATGGCAATTTCACTCATTGGGAATATCTTGTATTCAAGATATCAAGTGTTGTAAATACTTCCATCCAACCGTGTGCCTTTATAGGCCTTCATCAGAGACCCAGCTGTGGGTTTCTGAATGTCCATGTAAGACTTAACTGGCTAAAAAAAAAAAAGAAGAAGAAGAAGAAGAAAGCAAAATTTTCCTTCTATGTAATAGAAAAGATAGGAGCCTATGGCCGAGCTAGATGAAATCAAAACCTTCGAAGTGCTAATGTAGCATTTTAGGGGGAATTCAGGGATGCTTCAGCAGAGGTGGCTGAGTGAGCCTATAGAAGAGAGAGTTTGGGCCGAAGCAGAAAAGAAAAAAAGAAGCTGGCTTTTGTTTTAATTCTCTCTCTCAGCATTGCTGCTGCGAAGAACAGGGGTTTTAAGAGACCCATGACCCGGGCAACGTGATCCCCAGCCAGCGGAGGCCCAGCGTGGCCCTGGACCAAGGCAGGCCAGGGCAGCCCGCCCGCCGGGCGGGGGCGGCCAGGGCCGGGGCCGGGCCCGGGCCCGGG
>VXAL01005413.1:0-22192 GCA_013399475.1 Chauna torquata | reverse complement strand
GTGGTTTTGGAGGTGGGGGTTTCAGAGGTGGTGGAAGAGGTGGAGGTGGCTTCCAAGGTGGCAGGGGAGATTATGGTGGCAGAGGAGGTTATGGTGGCAGGGGAGGTTATGGAGATCCATATTGTGGAAGAGGAGGTGGAGGATACCGGAGATATTAAAATACTGTAAATACTAACACAGTAACTGGCAAAATATAGTGGTGGTGTTTACTGGTATCAGGAATTTTTAGATATGGTACCTTTGGTTTAGGTTAGATTTAAGTATGACCATATTAATCATTGCATTAGACCAACTGATGTTGTTGCTGAATTCTTTTAGTTAACTGAACAGAACTTTTATACTAAAATATTATGATTAGAGTCCTTGCTTTTCATACTCATTGTGGGTTTTTTTTATGTCCTCTTATTTAAAATAAGCCTCAGAAAACTGAATAAAAACCTTTTTAAAGAAAAAAAAAATTTGATGTTCAGGCCTCTCCAATTATTGCTTGTTGCATGTCCATTCCCCTGCTCCAAAAGCTGTATGGAAGGAAAAACAAAACAAACAAACAAAAACAACAAAAACAGGCCTAAAAACTTGAAGGAAACACTTTTAAAAGAATGCTGCTTTCAGGCTTTTCTCTTCATCCAATTTTCTTATTGGACATGCAGAAGAACTTTAGTGTCATATGTTAAAATCCTTACAGCTTCGGTCAAAATTATTCAATTAGGTTTCTTATTTCTTCCAGAACTTCACATAAAATTAATGTTCTGAATTACTACTCTACAGAAACTAATAAAATTAGGTAGCTTTGTGTGTTCATAAATATATCGGAGACTAATTGAAGGTCAGAGCGTGTACCCTAAAATCAGAATCATGGTGACTTTTTATAATGTTTACTTTCATTTGACCTCTTTTCCATTTTATTGTTTCATAAAAATATTTTAAGATCAGATTGAGCTGGAAACTTCTGCAACCATCATGTCCAGTAGGAGTTCATTTATATATTCCTTCTGCATCAGCCTTTAAAAGTAAAGGTTGAAGAAACTGAGTTTCCTGAGAAAGAACATACCATTTCTTCTTCTTTTTTTTTTTTTTCTCCTGTGTGCTGTATATTTGGGAATTGCCAACTGCCCAGCTGATAAGGTATCTCATACAACAGTTGCTCTTCCCCACTGAGTTCTCTGGAAAAGTGCTAATGCAACTTTCAAAGGCTTTTCTTCTCTTTTATTCTGCCAACCAATTGCTCTGATAACTTAAAAGAAACTCTGTCTTGATATGGCATGGATATCTTCTCCTTCACACAGTGTTACTCTAGAACAGCATCTCGGTGAGGAGTTAGATTTTGTATAATTATGGCTGTAAATATATATGGACAAGAATTAAGTTCAGAGCGGTCAGTTAAAGAAGAATTTCTGTTGCCCAGCTTCTTCGCCTGTTGTGATACCACTTGCGAGTAGAGGTAGAACAGGGAGATGATGCCCAAGTATATATTCGTGACAGTATTTATCAGGGACACATTACTGCAGAGAGATTCAGGAAGGCATCTGATAAACGTGGGCATGTCTGTTGATTGCATAGCACAGAAACCTTGAAGCACTGGTTTAGTTGAACTGTTGTAACTGTGTTATGTGGATGTGCCTTGGTGCTTTTACTCATTGGTTTACGCTGTTTGTAACAGGCAGGACAGTTCTGAATGAAGCAGACCATCACATAAACCAGCTATGTGCCCACATCTCATTCTAACAGTTAAATTATTCCTATATCATATTTCAATTATATTTATGTAGACCATGTAAA
Source organism: Chauna torquata (assembly GCA_013399475.1). Taxonomy (NCBI): domain Eukaryota; kingdom Metazoa; phylum Chordata; class Aves; order Anseriformes; family Anhimidae; genus Chauna; species Chauna torquata. The sequence continues at coordinate 20,413 of VXAL01005413.1, read as the reverse complement.
AGTTTAAATAGGCTGAACTTTTGGGGGAGACTTTTTTTTTCTTTATAGGGCCATTTCAGTTTTTCTTGAATAATTCCAAAATGTGAAGCCAGTAGTAGAAAAGCAAAGTAAGCACCACCACCTTTCATAGAAGTATCCTTTCCTCAGTTGTCTTTGTTGTCAGAATGTTTTTGATTTATCAAAAGATGCAATAATACCATTAAAATAATTGATTTAAACCTCTTCTTAAATTTTTCTGTTTCAGTCCTGACAAAGTATTTTCAAAAATTCTGTTGTAAGTGAAAATTTTTCATATATACGTTTGAGCATTTTTCTGTTTGTTTAGACTTAGTGAATTGTTTTGGTTGATCAAGAATTGGAAAAAAAAGATTTTTGTGTCAGGATTAAGAGAGAGACACTTGTTAACAGCTGTAAACACTGAGGAATAAAGTACTGTATTTGAAGTTATTTGCATCACTTGTATAGTGTGATTTGGGTTCTCTATCTCATAGTGCTGCTGTGTTTGTAAGGAAGATTGTGATCATGAAAAATAACAGATCTGTTTCAACCAAAATAGAGGAGGCAATAGATAACAATACAGGAAAATTTCACCAGACAGGACAGGTCCCAGATATATCCCAACTATGCTGTCTGGGATTACTAAGGAATCTGTCTCCTTTGAAGGATACCTTCTTAGTTTATTTNCATTGGTCTGTGTGATCATTACTTTTGTCTTTATGTAAACTAAGGAAATAACGTCCAATTACTTGTGAAGCTTTACTTATTTTAATTTCTATAATTCTGAAACACAGCACAACTTGTTCTATATGTACAAAGACTGTGGAGCAGATTTGCCTGTAAGTAGGAATTGTGGCTTTTTTGTGCACTCCTTTTCTTCTTCCCTCCCCTCCCTCAGATAGTTTGATGTTCACTACCTCGTATAAAAACATATTTGATACAGTATTTTGCGTATTGCTATAAGGTAAGGAATAGCAAATGTTTAGGGTGATATGATGCTGCCTGTGTAATAGCCAGCCATAGTAGAAATTGTAGAAGCTCTGCTTAAACTTCGCTATCATGATGTAAAATCTTTTCAGAATTAGTGTTCTCAACAAAAGTGGAAGATTGTGCTAATAAAGAATTGTGCTTTCTAATATCTGGAACAGTGGAGTGGCAAAACAGTGTCTGTACTGTCTCAACCACTAAAATACTCAAAGAATAATCTGCAGATGCCTAACTTCCCAAGTTTTCTCAACGTTCTTAGGCTCACAGAAGATAAAGATAGAGTAGAGACTCAGATACTTGGTTAGTCCTGCAGAAGTGTCCCAGGTAACAGAAACAAGGAAAATACAGGTTGTCAAGATTTCTTTGAGATACAAAATCAGAGGCAAAGTGCAATTTTAATATTTTTTCTGTTATAAATATTAAACCAAAATCTTACACATATATAACATCTTTACAATCTGTACACTTTTTCAATCTTCTTTAATAGCATTAAAACAAAAACTTTTCAAGTTGCTGTAGAGATCAGTTACAACAGAATAACAGATTGCTACTATAACAAAGAATTCCAAAAGGTAACTTTGTTTGGTATTTTCAAAAGCATATGTAAGCTACTTTAAATGCAGTTGGTCTACCCTTTCAGTTGCTCTACCCTTTCAATTGTTACATTATTCAGTCTACTTACTTTTTATCTTTAAAGGATCAGAGTTCACACTTAAAAATAAACAGTAGTTTGGGTGGGGGCACTAATTTTTTTCTTCTTCCTGTATGTACATGAAACACAGCTGAGCCTGGAGAAAAAATAAAGGTGAGTGCTTTTCATTTATATTAAGTATGACAAGATAAATTGTAAATGGTGTTCAATATCAGTGTTTGCTGATAAGACTTTTAAACAGCATTTAGTACTCTAGTTGTATCTTTTTTCCTAGCATAAAGAAGCATTAACAGAGATGCGGGTCATTTTTGCTCAGTAACTTTGTCAGTTTCAGCAGTATCCCTGTACAGTCAATTTTTGTGATCAGCACAAGTCTTTCATGCAGCAAAAAAGGAAGTCCCAAAAGTAGTAAGAAGGGACTACCACCAAAAGGAAACAAAAGAAAAAAAACATTGTAAGGGGCTTTGGGCAAATGAAGAACCTGAAGGTATTTTGAGAGCTCTGAAATTTTCCAGGTATCAACTGACTCATTTGAAGCAGGAAGTTTTCAGCATATATGAAGCACCACATACTGGTTCTGTAGTATATTCCTGCAAACAGGTGTTTTAAATCATTCAGATTGTTTGTAGGAACAAGAGGGTGACAGAAAAACGTTGTCAGCATTTAAGACTGTACAAATTATGGTCTTAACTCAATTTTGAGCTTTAAGTACTCAGTAACATACTAACACAGTAGCCTTTGGGCCAGCTGTTGACATTAGGGAACCTTCTTTCTAAATAACCAGTTTGTTCATTTCCTCCCTCTCTGCCAAAGTAGACAAAGTATATATATGTGTATACACACATACACACACAGAAATTCTATTAGAATCAAGAGTTCAGACCATAAGCAAGCAGACTTAGCTGCAGAACAGGATTTACCAGTCTTTGCTGCTCTTTTTACGGTATTCTCCAAATACGTGAAAATATATTCAACACTTATCCTGTTTGTTTTAATTGTTGCAGAAATAGACTTATTTGCTAAATGCATATTAGAAGTACTCCTTGCTGTAGTCCTGCATAGAGGACAAAAATCAAGAAGCTTACAGAAAATTGGCAAAGCAAGTTTGCAAACATGACCTGAAAGCCATTTTGATTGCTTCACTGATCAAAGTGCAATTCCATGTTAATAATTCAGGTTTAGTGTACGAGGAACAAAAGTTGCACAACCTTCACAGCTGCTAGTTTTTGTCATATGCATTTCAGTTCTTTACATGCCATATTTATTTACAGTAAGATAACAGAAAATCTACTACTACCCCTACTGCCTCCCTCCATTTTACTTAGCCATGGAGATAGAAGCACAATCCAAGTTCTAAACAAGAATTTAGAACCACTAAACTGATAAGCAGTTTCAGATGGACTTTTTTTTTTAATAAAGCATTCATATACTTGACAATTAATGACTCAGCTGGGGATAGAACATACACTTATGCCACTTTGAACACAAAGCACACATGCTATTGTAATGGGTGAACTAAAAATTCAATCTGTAATGGGTTTTGTGAACTAACTTGCCAGTTTTGAAGAGCGTTAAGTATATGTTGTTAATAAATATATCAAAGTTATACGTTTCTGCTGTTTAAATGTGATGACAAATCCCTGTTTGATAAGTGCAAGCAAGTTTTATACAACTGTAAGTATAAGAATTATCTTGAAATGCAAATGCAATTTTAAAATTGGCTATTCTGACAAATAGATTTACCAGTAACTTGAAAGACTGTTTTGTTGTCTTTTAACAGTATGTACACTTCATAGCTTTAGGAAAACTAAAGTTACCTTCCTAGCACCTTTCACTATACAAAATTTACACACATGAAAACACAGTCATCTTGACTCTTTACCTAAAGTGCATGTGAAAGCTATGAGAAAGAACATGGAGAAATCCTGGTTAGAACCATAACATGTTAGAAGCTCTGGAATACATTATCCATTGCACTGAGATTACTGTACAGTTTCCCTCATAATACAGCCTTTAAGGTTCTACTCAGATGTTGCAACACGGGTGTCACTTTGACATTAGAAAAAATAATCAATCAACTTTGTCCCACATCTACAGTATAGGGACAGCAGGCTATCCCTTAAGCTGAGTAAGTAGGGCTAAGTGTTCCAGGCTGTAGCATGGAACACAAAAATGGAAGCAGTGTTCACTCAACTCTCTAGTCTCATATTTTACCTTAACAAAGGTAAGCATTTGAGCAGCAGGACTACAAAGCTCTGAAGGAGTTTTAAAACATTTGTCAGTTTATCCTAACAAAGTCTAAAAATCAAGTAATCAAGTTTTATTAGCTTAACTACTTATTTTAATATTTTTGCTAAACTCCAGAAATAAAGTTGACGGTCCACATAATGATTTTAACTGGTTTCGGTCACAATGAAAAGGAACTCTCTCTTAATGGAATATTTCTAAAGTTTTACTTAAACGCTTAGCTTTACTGAACATTTGTTTCTACAAACCTGAATTTGGGCCACATCTGAGGTGACACGGTCTTATGAATAGCTATGTTGTCAGAACACTTACAGAGCAAGGTGAGCTGCTTGCAGCCAAGTCACTGTGGAATCCACGTGGTCATCATGAACACAAACTTCAATAAGTGTCACACCTTTTAAAAACAATGCCAGAAGATACTATTTTCATTGTGCAGATGATGCTAAATTACCTTAAAAAGTCAAAGGACTTCATTTATACACTTGGGAGTGTATTTTTAATACAGAAATGTACGGAATAAAGAGCATTTGTTTAAAATCCTTTGGACTGTCTCTCCAGATCACTTAGTAAAGCAGCTTTATCACAACCCTTCCTTCAGTCTTACATTCTTCCATAGGAAACTTCCCCTCTTGTCTGCTAGGAGCAGTCTCTGCGTTGTAGGTCATCAACTACGTGATTTCTTCTCTGGATTGTAAGAGATTCAATTGTTTTATGTGCCTGTTCCAGTTGGATCTTTAAACCTTCATTGTCTGCCTTTAGAATATTTCTTTCCTAAACAAACAAAAAAAATATGCTTTTGTATTTGATTTTGCATTTGTTTCAGGACAGTCTGGTTGTGTATTAGGTTGACTGGCATAAACATAAGTAAGTTGGTGTAGCTCTTAGCAGTAGAAAAGATAGGGGAGCAAAGGACACTTAAAAGCATTCATTCCGAAACTTGAAAGAAAATCAGGGCTATGAAAATGACAATTTTTTTCTTCTGGGGCAACAGGCCTAGGTATTGATCTATACACATTTTTCAAAACCAAAAACCCTGGAAGATGATAAAATGTAGAGACTAAGCACAGAAAATAATTTGATCTTAGCATAACAAACATTTATTGTTCCCCTCCTCCTGTCTGTCCCTATCCAAGGCTGTAATATGTCCAATAAGCTTACTGGGAATGTGACCATCATTTTGTTCACTTACAGAATGGCCCAGATTAAGCGCTTTGGACATAGTCTACTACATGCCGTAGCAATAAAAAAAAAACAGATCTTGTGTGCTCTCTGAATAAAGACTTAAAAGCTCCAGAATGTGAACTGTAAAAGCAAATACAATAAAGAGATTACTCTGAACATGAGCTACAGAAGTATCTACTGAGGTATAGAAAACGCAAGATGTGATGAAACCCAGCTATTGTTCTGAATACAGGGAGATAGTGGTGTGGCGCCTACAAGGAAAATGCTGTCAGCTTCTTTGTTTTTTTAATATCGGTCCTGGTAAAATGATATGGAAGTTGTTAAAAGTATTCACAACAATTGGATTAGGATAAACTTATTTTTACAGCATGGCAATCCAAAATGATGCCAGCCTGTGAGGAATTAAGTAACTAGGAATACAAACATAAAGCAGGTGTCAAGAAGCTCTGGAAGATACAGTTTTGTTGCTTTCTCAACAACAGCTTATTGGGTTTACTGGCCTGGAATTTGGACATGACTTTGAAAATTTCATGTAGATGAATAAACAGTGGGAACCTTTTGATAGAGGGATGATTATTTCATCCTGTTTTGTTCTGATTTCCTTTAAAAATATATAAATCCTTAAAGATTTGTATGGATCTTGAATTTTAGGTTATGCAAAGTCTTTTTTTCTTAGAAGAAAAGAAGTATGGCATCTTAATATCCTTTTAAAGCTCCTCCTTTTAGAAGCTTTGCTATAATATTCCTGATGCTTGTTATTTCAAGCCAGACAGGGAACTTGAATCAAGTTGCTCTAGACTGGTTCAGTACTTAGGAGTTGTTTAAGATGATGTCTTGGTGACTGAGTGACCTTTAATATTAACTGACTTTATTTTCATTCTCAATATGGAAGATAACTTATTGCAGAGTAGAATATTATATTTAAGAATGAATGGTTAAATTCCTCAGAATTCTTGCAGCCAGAGCAGTTTTCAATTTTAATCAGAGTTTCAGATCTTTTCCCTTACAGGAGATACAGGCCACCTTGGCTGTCTGGAATAGAAGGGAGATTGCATACTGCCTGTAATGGGGCAAGCTCAGAAAAATTCATACCTGTTTGTCAATAATGAAAATCTCTTCCCAGCTACAGTATAAAGAACATACTCCAAGGTCTGTCCTAAACCCTCTACTGACTAGTACGTCCAGTGGGAAGTGTTAAAGAACTTCAGTACCTGATCTTGAACTATTAAAGCCTCTCTCTCCACAGCTTTGTTCTGCCAAGCTTGTCTCAGAAAGCCATAAAATAATCTTCAGGCAGTAGCAGTACTGGGAAGGCTATCATCAAAAGAATGGTCAAGCCACATTTTCTTCTATTCATTCATTTCCTGGAATTGTAGGGACTTACTCATAGTGGAAGCAAATTCTAGACATCATCTCAGAGACCAGTCATTGCTCTGTAAGTAACCAGACTACTTTAAAATTGAAGATTTAGGTAAGTTGAATTCCTGTACACCAAGAAATGCCACAGAAGAACAGAAAAGCATGATGTTCCCTTTCCCTAAGAGAGCAGAAATGACATTCACACATAAGGATATGGGGAGTGGTACAGCTGTCAGAAGGTTCCAGATGGATGCCAACTGAGTTAGGTATGGTAGTATTAAAAGACTCAGATTCCGCAATGGAGGTTTTTGACACTAGGGTGACAATTAAGTTTCTGGGCCAGAGCAGTAGAGATCTTCTCATATGCCACAAGGATCTAATCAGACTTGTTTGTGAATTAAATCTGACTTTTTGGTCTTTTGACTTAGCCTTGAATTTATTGCTAATAGAAGTCCAGCTGTAGATCACCCTTAAAGAGCACAGGAGGAACTCTTCATCAGGACATCATAGATGGGGAGCTAGTGACTGGACATCTTGTTTTAGATCCACAAAAGACATGTTACATGGCAATTTTTTTTTTTTTTAAATGAGAATCCTACTGTTTTCTCAGTAGAAAAAGTTAGCAGATTGTTTGATGGGGTATATTCCAGCAGAGAACATCAGCAGCTAAATGAATGAGCTGCCTATAAAAATGGAAAGTTACAACCCCAGGCCTCTGATACTAGTGTACAGGCAGTAATGCTAAAAGGATAAGACATGTTTTAGCCGACAAGCAAGTAATGCATTAAGACTTAATCCTTTGCAAATCATATATAAATGTGTATATATACACATATATAAATATATACATAAAGCTATCTATAAAATGTGACATCAGTCATCAGTTAACAAGAAATTCCTCTTACAATCCAAAGCAGAGTCTAAACTAAGACATTATAGAAATGTGTCTCTTTACATTGCTTGATTACACAGGGAGAATCAAAACGTGCAAGGCATAACAGTAGACACTATATTCTAGAAAGTTTGGGGCTTGTGCACAGAGCTGATTTACCAGCATCGTAATCCATGAGGAAGGGAATATAGTAGTTCTCTCTGCATTGTCCAGAACAGTTGTCTCCAAGGTAGGCCAGGATATTTAAGTAATTTTTTTTTCAACTTTAAAAAATGTTAAAGCTTTGAACAGATTTCTAATTCCTTATTTAGTAATGGCTGATGTGCATCTCACTGTATGCTTTTTGCTTTTTCTATGTTCTCTATACTGCTGGGAACTTTTCTTTTTGGCTAACATTGCTGTCTTAAATTTGTATTAGAAGTCATTAGATTAGAAGAAAATTAGATTTTCTATGGCAATAAATACTTTTGTTAAGGAAGTGTTAATCTGGTTTCAACATAACGACTTGCATAAATAGTATCCTGTCAAAGTTATGTTAAAACACTAATTCAAGTTTCCCAATCTTGTATTACATATGTGAAACTGTTCCTTAAAATAACTTGTTTTATGGAGTAACATCCTTTGGATTATGGTCACAGTCTTGCTTGTCACTTCTAAGACTGACAGGGATGAATGTGATCATAACAAAGGCTTCAAATGTACTCCCTAAGCCCTATACCACTACTAAAGATTATATTTGAAGTGAAGCATAGTTGCTGCTGTTAAAGTGGCTAAGAATTCATGATACCCCTCATGGATTGTTCTGGCAAATAATTATACTGGAGTACTGTGACAGTGCAACACCTACCCACCCAGCCAGACCCTCACACTCCAACCACTTTAAAGTACTGTTGTTTAAAGCCGGATTTATTTCATTATGTACATACCTGCTCAAGTTGCTGGTATGACGGTTTACAGCTGTGATGCTCCTCCTTCATTTTCTGGCTGGAGTCCTTGTTTTCCCATTTAACATATGCCTTTTTGCGGCTTAGTACTGGGCTTGGACATGGGGATGGTGGGGTGGGCTGGAGATAAGGATTTTCTGGTAGCCTTTGCTCGCTCTTCTCTGTCTGCCTATGAGATACATCACCAGCCAGCAGTACGGAATCAGTCTGGGTACCTTTATGAACCACAGCTGGTTTCAGTCTTACTGAGATTTTCTGAGCTGAAGAACCCATGAGCATAATGGTTCGGTCCTTGCTGTCTTCATTGTGTTCCACTACTTCTCCGTTAGGAAATGTGAATGGTCCTTCTTCTTGTCCTATAGAATATATATGGTAAATTGAGTCAAGATCTTATTCCTGCAACGAAGAACCAGGAGGTACAGTAATTAAATATTATTTTAATAAATAAATAAAACAACATTTATTCTTTATTTTTACATTCACTGCTCTCCGAAATTGGTGTCATGGGAAGTTTTTCAACAGTGTGTCTCTTGGAAAAACTCTTTGCCCCATCTCAGTAACATATAGATTATTAAGAGGAAAACAGGAGTTAGCCATCACCATCATAATGTACCATCAAGCTCAGCTAGAAAAAAGCTCTCTAGATGGCTAATAAGTTTCATATAGACCACTGATCTTACTGATTGGGCTGGAAGATTAAACCTGGATGTTAGCTCAGCTTTACCGCAACTTGCAGCTGTAAGATACAACTTCTCTCATCCACTTCACAAAGGTGAAATAATAACATTTTTAATTTTACAGTGCTTTTATATAGGTCACCCTAAAATACTTTTACTTTCACACTTAAAAACTGAGGGAGCAGGGGAAAAAAACCACAATGTTAGAAGCAGTGGGCAAAAGATGTGATTAGAGGATTCATAACAGACTTGTCTGAGATAAAGTAATCTCTGTTCTTGGGAAGATAGAAAAATGAGACTGCGTTCAAACACACAAGTGGAAGGAATAAAGTCAGTCCAGTAGTTGCTTCAGTCTCTCAGGAATTAAATGAGAGGAGATGGATGAACAGATGAGGCTTACATCTTCAGTCCAAACCTGAATTATTATTCTTTGACATGACATAGTGTTAAGAGGTACCATATTCAGGTGCACTGGGTGACAGTGATGCGGGCAACACACTACAGTTCAAGCTCTCTAGAAGCATGACACCCCATGCGGTGGTTATTATCCAGTACTGCAGTCATCGCAGACTACAGTCATAGAGGTGCACATGGTCAATTATCAAGAGAAATCAGCTGCATTTTCTTCTACATAAGCGCTAATAGGAAGCCTAAGATGGAATCCAGCAGTATGAATCTTGCATGCAACACAGATTGTTATCAGAGTGGCATGAAGATTTACAAACATTACATACAGGCAAAGAGCAGGAGAGAAATTTTAGAGAAAATTAGTATGGAAAGAGTTGGAACATGAAAATCAGAAAAACAAAACAAAAGCAGCCTGGGGTCTTATTCAAGGACAACACTTACTCTTTTGGATACCTACACGATAATACACAATATGAAATGTTTATTCAGCTTGCTTGCTATAGGGAGAAAAGAACAGACAGGTACAGATTTTTCATTTCCGATTAAATGAAAGAGCGACCAAGAAGAGTTGTAGATTCAGCTCAAGAAGTGGAAAAAATTAACCACAATTAGGTCTTGCGTTTCCTACCACACAGATACATAACTAAACCGACTTTATCAATTCCACATTGAAATTTTAGTCAGAATTGTAACAGTGCAGCAGTTGCTTAATGTGACAATGCTGGTAAAAACAAGTGTAGCAAGACCTGCTTGCTACAAGGTGGGAGAGTTAAGGGAACCTGTCAGCCCTTCAGTTCATGGCATTTAGTTCTCATGAGAATCTGGCGGAAGATCTACCCAGTTCTTGTGGAATATGTGCACCTCACATTGTTTAGTGTGAGGAGAGATATCACAGAAAGGAATTCTTTACTTACTCAGACTTACTCAGACTTGAACTGAAATGGTGATACTTGGTACAGGCTCATTATGCTTGGTTCTAGTTTAGTATGTTAAAACTCTGCAATTAACTAACAAAACCCAAAATCATGCTGTACAACTCATCTTTAAAAGAAAAACAAACAACAGAAAAATTATCTAGACCTTTTGACCTTTTTAATGTGACCTTTCCTCACCGTGGAATTGCTCTTTGACCCCTACTGTGCAGAGTCTTGAAGCAAGAGCAGATGTTGGGCTGCTGTCTGCAACTGAAGTTTTGGGTCTTCTCTTGCACTCTATTACAACCAGGTCTTTGCATTGCTTGTGGCAGTTCATTCCACAGTCTGTAAACAAAAAAAAGTTTACACTATTCAGTGGCTCTGTTGTAGTATCTAAGATCAGCTTTCACACTGTGTTGCCTCCCAAGGAAGCATGAAAGCTTCTTTCTTGCTTTCTACATGCATTACCTGAAACAACATACACTTAGTAACAAATCAACTATATCCCTTTGCTATATACACCTCAAACCCCTTTTCATTATGAAAATACCAAATAGCAACATTCAGTTGCAACACAGTTCTGACTGTAGGAGTTGCAGAGAAAGCAGATACCTGCATGAGGTGGAAAACTCTGCAAAATACTTGTGGTGAATCTGTTACACAGTTTTCACAGAGAGTTGGTGTTTGCACTCATCAGAATAGAAGGGTCTGTTCCCCAACCCTCTGGATTCAGTGAAGATTTGCAAAGTGTTAGAGCTATCAGTTCCTTCACCTTTGCATTTTGTTTGGAGCATCTGTCTGTCATCCTGCTCTTGGTCAGCCTTCTCCTCCCTGAGAAGCCAGATTAAATAGGCCCATACGCACAGCAATGGATCCTGGAATGACCAGGGTTTCTTTGTTTGTTTTTGTCATTCACCACTAATTATAGATTCAATTTAACAAAGGATAAAGTATCTTACCTTTGCATCTGTATCCTTGTTTAATGACTCCCCATAGCTGAAATTCAAACAGACAGAAAGAATATATATTAATATATTTCTGTGCACATTTGATACCTCCAGATATCCACTAAAAGCTCCACTCGCATCTTCTAAGATCTGAGCACCTGCATAGTACCTCGTTTTTCTATCCTTTTAATGGTAAAATCAAAGTATGAACTATCTTTAGCATAAGGTAAACAGAGTACAAACAAACAAACTACCTTGACCTAGTCTGTAATGAATACATCAGCAGATCTGACAGCCCCCAATGAATGTGTGGAACCAGAGTAGATGGAGAATTGCTTATCAGCACTCGTTTGATCCCAGCTAAGCTGATGAGTGGTTGGAGTCAGTTTTACTAAATCTTCCTGTGCTAGGCAGTGGGCATGTCATGTCTGTACCAAGACATGAGTTCACAGAATCACAGAATATCCCAAGTTGGAAGGGACACACAAGGATCGTCAAGTCCAACTCCTGGCTCAACACAGGACTACCTAAAAATCAGACCATATGTCTAAGAGCATTGTCCAAACACTTCTTGAACTCCGGCAGGCTTGGTGTCGTGACTGCCCTGGGAGCCTGTTCCAGTGCCCGACCACCCTCTCTGTGAAGAATCTTTTCCTAACATCCAACCTGACCCTCCCCTGACGCAGCTTCATGCTGTTCCCTCGGGTCCTATCGCTGGTCACCAGAGAGAAGAGATCAGTGCCTGCCCCTCCACGCCCCTCACAAGAAAGCAGTAGATCGTGATGAGGTCTCCCCTCAGCCTTCTCTTCTCTAAGCTGAACAAACTGAGTGACTTCAGCCGCTCCTCATATGCCTTGCCCTCCAGACCCTGCAACATCTTTGTTGCCCTCCTTTGGACACACTCTAGTAGCCCATGTTCTAACAGCCCAATGGAGTGGAAGCCTCTGGATTTGGAAGTCTTCTCTGAGACTGACACAGCCAAACACCTCAAGGTAGGAGCCATGTTTAAACAGATAATAACAGTACTGCCAAGAGAGGTATAAAGGGTACATTAAATAGCTACACAGGCAGCAGTCTGGTATTCTTTGTAGTTTCACTGGTGTTTTATAGATTAATTTCTGTATGTGACACAGTGTAATTATGAGATAAAAATAGGCATTCTTCCAGACAACATTAACATAATTTACTAAAAAGTGAGCTTACAAATCCAGCACAGTTGTCGCAGAAAGTAGGCCTTAAGTAAGTGGTCTCTTGGAAGTTGTGAGCAAAGCCAAGTCCTAATTTGGAATAGATTGAGCTAGCCCTCATAAAGTAAGCAGTTATTTCATCCCTGCTAATCAGACCTTCCCTGAAAATAAACAAGAAAAGTTGTTTGTGAGGCATCCGTTTTCTTAAAGGAAAAGGAGAATTAAACATACCTTTTATTCACAATTTATAATGGCAACACTTTAATGGGCCAAAAACTACAGTGATACTAGTAATTTTGTCAACTGCTCCCAAAGTCTACAGAGGCTTCTCTACACATTATAATTGCATCCTGTAAGGATAAATGAACTATCTGCATATGAGATGCAACCTCAAAACTATTTAACAGAAAGACTCTGAATGACCACAGTTGTATTTTTCCATGCTGTAATGTGTTAAGAAAATATTCTTAATTTGGCCAAAATACACATTTGCCAATTCTCTATTTTTGAGGGACAGGTTCATCTTTGGAAAGTTCTTCAGTAGTATATACTGAGTATCATTCGAAAAACATTTATTTTTCTATTATCTCTGTTCTTCCTCCTACATGAGCCTGGTTACCACTGCTGTAAACTCATGAAGAGGTCATTCATAAAACACTTAAGTTATGTTTTCACTTCCATTTGTTAGTGAAGAGGATGATTTTACAATCCTAGTGATAGAAGGAGGAAAAACAACAAAAAAACAACACACACACACAGGGCCTACAAAGTTGATAAGCGGAACTGGGTTAAAAGAGATTTCTAAGTACTCACCAGTCCTTAGCCATTACACAAAATGAGAACGGAAAACTTGCTGCTATCTTTTCAAATTCTTCCTGAGAAATGTATCCGTCCTGATCATGGTCATAATTTTTGAAGACAGACTGTGTAAGATAATAGTAGAATAGTTTAGGACAAGGATAGATGCTGCTGAATTACCACTTCAGAAACCCTCCACAACATTTAGAGGATTCCTCTCCCACTTTCTCTCAATATCTATTCAAGAGTACAACAGTTTTTCTAATTGTGCTTAAGTCTAAAGAAGCATAATAATTTCTTGATTTGTAGGAAAATGCAGATAAGTCAACATAAACTGGGCTGAATGCTTCACTACACGAGGCTAGCTCTTATTTAGTTTCTCTTTAAGATCGTCATTAAGGCCTACATACACAACTTAATACTAATGCTCTCAGTTAATGCTATCAGTGATGATCTCTCTAGCCAAATCAGTGCAGCTGCCTGGCTTATTTGATCAGACTAATGTTATGTGAGAAGCACTTGTAAGACAGACCTATTTCCACTTGTGGAATGACATTACTGATTGTGCCTCGCCCTAGGGCAAGGAGCATATATATAACAAATTCAGAAATACACTCCAAAACAGTGTGTATTTATCAACGGATAACAAGCAAGTGTTTAGAGGAAAAGAGGTGAAGAAACTCTTTACCTCTCTCCATCTTTCCGTTTTGAAATCAATCACCTGAGCTTACCTGGTGGATTCCAACAAAGCTGATGACCCAAACGAGAAAGAAAAAGCAATGGCTGCTAGTAACAAAGCTGTTGAGCAGCCTGCTTTCAGATTCCACCAACAACATGATGTTGGGAGACCCTGGTAGAGATGGACTCCCTGGCTCCTTAAAAGAATACCTCTGGAAGTACACAAACCAAGATTCACTCCCCCAGCTGGCTTCTTAGCCATTTAAGGAATTCCCTTCCATGCCTCACTGCTGCTGCTATTTAAATGTAGCAGAAATATCTATTTGTGAGACAGAAGTGCTTACAAACTCAGCACAGTTTTGAATGTGTCCAATAGTTTGTTCCCTTCTTTGTATCTTTTCATGCCTAAAGATTAAGACTACAACTGAGATGTAAGGTAAATGGTCCAACCATACTTACATCCACCATCCTCTGAACATGTTTGCTGATAGTTTTTGGATCAGGTTTTGGGGCTACTCCTGAGGCCCAGTCTGCAACTACTGGGGGTCTGGAAGGTGTCAAAGGCTACAATAAATTGAATGGAACTTTATTAGTACCACATGAAAATATTTTCAGTATTATGCTTCTTTTATTTGTGACAATGGACAACGTGATACAGGACTGCAGAAATGGCCTGTCTGACCCAACATCACACTTTTGATAATTATGTGGTACTTCAGAGAAAGCTCTTCCCTGAACTGTCCAAAACAGTGGTCTTTTCTTAAATTGTCACAGTTCACTGACAGCCCTGTAAATTCACCGTCTTTTCCATGTTTATAAAACAGGAACAAAAAATGCAATATAACACTCAGGGGTTTGATCATTTGAATCACATAAGAATTCTTAACTTAAAAGAACCAGTATTGATTGTTGAGATTGAGTCTGATGTCTCTATACAAGTAACTGCATTTGTGTTTGTATTATGAAACCTGACATGGTGTCAAGTCTCACATATACTCTACTTTACACTTCATCATCAACCAAGCTATTTATGCTTGAACAGATTTTGCTCAGTCTATGAAGCTTATGCTAAACTGAAAACATTTAAAATAAAATAAAATGAATACATGGGGTAAAAGTTACATTACTCATAAAAATCTTTTTGTTAAGAATCTGGAAAGGCCCTTACAGCAGCTCGGTGACTTTTTGGTTCTCGTGCATATGAAAGCTCATAAATTTCATCTTCTGTGTAGTACAGATCAAGGGACAGCTGAAAACAAACACAACATTAGCTTAATCCCAAAACAGCCACTACTACTTGATTTACTTCTTCCTGGCATGCATTAGTATTTTTTGGTGGGCTAGTTTTTAAATTTAGGTAGGTTGCACCACAGAAAAAATGCATTTAAGCTGCACAGGTGTTGACTGTGATTTGAAATGGGTGCATTTCTAAATTCCAGTCTGTTGCTGCCATTATCTGGAAATCTGTAACATTACACAGCTACAGCCATTAACACAGGAAGTGACTGAAGGCATAACTAGCAGTCTGTTAATAAGTAACCTGAAAAAAACCTGTTACTCCCATAATATATAGATGGTCTATTGTGCAACTAAGCACCATTTCAATAAAACTGTCCATCAACTCTAATTCTCAGAAAATTCTCATTTAAACATGTCATGGGACCATGCTGAACCAAGAAGTATATGATGAGGATAAAAGATTGACTTGCACATATTTAGTGAGAACTTAGCTGTCAACTGCAGTTACGTAGAGTGAGAAACATCACACCTGGATAAATAAAGGAATTTGAAAAAATTACCAAATTTTTATCTTTGCTTATGGGTGTGTCCTGGAAAATAGTTTAGCAAATAATTTATTGACTGGAAATAATCTCAAACTAAGATTGAAGACTGGTAACATAACACTTGTTGAATATTTATATGAAAATATTCACATTAGAAGTATGACTGAACAGAAAAGCCACAGGTAAACGTGTTACAAGCCTCGATCTATGGCATGTCTGAAGAAAACATGATGTTGAAATACTCTCTCCATAACAAATTTAGTTCTGAGTTATCCCAATGTATCAGTCAAGATGGTGGCAGTCACATACATCTAAAGCAAGAAAACCACATATAATGTTTAATCCAACACATCAGACCATAGCTGAATAACGTTACTCAAATTTTAGATGTGCAACAACTTTCTTGTGAAAAACTGAAAGAATTACTGTTGTAGTAATAGCAAATGAACAATTTTAGATTCTTGGGGAAATCTTAAAGTAGTTTCTGACACTCAAAAACTAAAGCAAATGTCAAGATATTTCTATGAATTATTGACTCATGTATGTAATTACTAATGCCTCTTCAAACCGATTTGCCTGTTGATAGGAACACAAAGGAGAAAGACTGCTGGAAAAAAATCAGGGAACAAACAGGAAAATTATATGCCCTGGGATATTAGCGCATGAGAAACTCTTGCTTTGAAATGAAGTATTTCTTTTACGTCCTGTCATATATAGTTACATGAAATTGTGGCCAAAGCTCTACAGGTGTGCAGTAGGCATTTTTATAAAACATTATTGAAAAAGATCAGGGACTTCTAATCATTAGAGACAAAGCATTTAAAACATTTTGCAGGAAGAAATTCACCACTTTACGTAGCTCTATGGGAAGTACTGAATAGTCCGTTTCAGGTCTTGGGCACAACATTTAACCCCACACATCTTGAGGAACCGCTTCTATATGAAAGTCTGTATGTTCAACACGAGGAAGCCTTACACGCAGTCTTCTCCCTCCAAGGTGCACCTAAGGAAGCTTTCTACTTTTCTCCCTATTTGGGCTTAATCAGCAGAGGATTCAGGGTGTTTCCTTAGGGAAAGCACACAGAGAATGCATACTACCACAGTGAAACAGAAACAAATGTCTCCTTCCCTTACAGAAATAATTGGAAGCATACTGATCATGTGGCACCTCTACCCTTGCTGCCAGGTAAATCAGCATCACTAACTTTTTCTCCTCTTCTGTTATTGTACACTTCCTTAAGGGAACAAAAATAAATAAATAAATAAATCTTAATTAATGGAATTCTCTACTTAGTTTAGTATGAGAAGTACTTGAAAATCATTTTAAAAAATGGAGGTATTTATCTCATCCAACAGACTTACTGTAAGCAAATGAACAAGGTCCATATTAGCCTCCAGGGGAAGTGGCATTTCCTGGAGTTGTATCAGCTCATTTATGTGGTTATACAGAGAGTACAGTTTGTATATGTTAATTTTTTTGTCCTCTAAGTAGTCTGGCATGGCCTCATAAAGCGATATCAAGTCTTTCAGGTGGACCCCAAGGATTGGGATCTTAAAGTTAGAACACTCGTTATATGCACGTCGATAACTGTCATAGTTTCTGTAAGATGAAAGTAATTCTGTCATTTCGTTAAACACCTAAAAAGAAAAAGAAAACAAATAATCAAAACCTGCTCCTCTTTCTGTTCTGGTTATATATCACAAGAACTTCCCATGTTGTTCTTAAGTGGTTTACTCACAGTGACTCTCAAAATGGATTTAAAAATGTAAATGTCTAGGCTCCAAACGAAATCTAGTTATTCACCTCACTTAAATTAATAATATAACTCATGTTCCTAATCTATAATGCCAGTCTTCCTACATTCCCTATTTAGTCAATGAAAAGCAATATAATCCTCTCAAATCAAGGGGATGTGTCTGCAGGTAATGCATAAGCTATCTGTCATGTCTCTGACCTTCCTAAAAGCAAGCATCTTCACCTTAAAATGTGGAATGCAATTCTCTGGCTTCCAGGTCATTAGCTGGAATTGCCACCTGAAAGTGTTGGCAGAGAAACCCTACACTGGGTCCCATCACAACATGACCAAAACTCCTGCAGTTCAATGTGGCACATCTGTGCTTTTAAGAAAACTTTTTTTCCTTGGAAAAGAAGAGAGAAACATATATCGTAACTTGCTGTAAAGGCCAAACAAATCTCAAGTCTAGCAATATAAATAGTTTCCTTGCTTAAAACAATACAGACGCAAAGGTGACTTAATATCATAAAGTCAATGGACCAATGTTTTTTATGGAAGTTTCTGTCTAACCACTTGATTTTTAACCTTCAGAAATTAGTCTTTTTAGTTAAACTTTAAAGTAAACTTTAAACCAGTAAAGTCACTAATTACCAACCTTTATTTACCTAGTTTTTATTCGTGCTTGTATACAATTTCTTCTTGCAAAAAGTTATTCAAATGATGGGCACATGTGCAGTCTGCTCCTCATAATAAGTAAATTCGTAAAACAACATGCTTCTAAAATAAGCTTGCTAAACTGGATGTATAGATCCTGAGAGCTGCAACTGTTTTCAGTGGGAGGTCATATTTCTGGTCTATACTCCAGGTTCATTATAGCTGTTTAAACACACTGTGATCAAAACAGGTTCTTTAGATACCCATATGAAATCTCTCAGGACCCAAATAAGATAAAATAACAAGAGTTTTAGTCTCTTAAGAGCAAGTGATTAAAGCAATTTCATTGCTAAAAAAATAACCTTCACAGTTTTATTAGCTGGAATCTCAGCAAAAAATACATCTGTTCTATACTTCGCATGAATTAAAATGAAAATTTCAACTAATTCCTAACATTCCACTGTATTACATTGCGTGTGTCTCGGAGCTAAGTTTGTTCAAGTCCGAACTAGATGAAATCTGTCATAGGGAAAGTTTAGATGAACAAAACTGGTCTTTTCAGTTTTAAAGTGCAGAGGTCTGTTAGCATTTTATAGACTCAGGCTGGTCAGTGTTGCTATGGACAGCAAAAGTTTTGTTCTCAAATGTTCTAAGATCTGTCTACTTTTGTGTTTGAATGCTATTCTGTACTACTGCATGTAAATAAAAATGTCTTCTCATATCTAAATATTAAACAGAAACTTTGAGGAAGCTCTAAAAATCTGCAAAAGAGGGTTGAAAGTGTAGGAGTAACTGGTGTTTGTAGAGATGAAATGACAAAAAAAACAAGAACAGAGGAAGTCTTCCATTTTCTTTTTTTTTTCCTCTCTATCTGTCATATCTAACAAAGTAAGCTTGGTGTGTGTGTGTATGTGTGTGTGTGTGTGCAATGACAAAAAAAGTTTAAAAGTCACCTTATTTGTAAAACTGACAATACTAACCTTAATTACATCATGAGGAACGCATGAGCTTGTTTCCTTGAGTCTGGAAATGGAACTGTGACAGAGACCTCCTATCACTGCCATTAACGTATTGAAATTCTGCAACTGGTGAAGCTTCTGTGTTGACATACAAACAACCAGTATTTGTTATTTAAAGGTTCAAGTTGTTCAACATGCACATCTG
Organism: Chauna torquata; assembly: GCA_013399475.1. NCBI lineage: Eukaryota > Metazoa > Chordata > Aves > Anseriformes > Anhimidae > Chauna > Chauna torquata. The sequence continues at coordinate 1,206 of VXAL01005413.1, read as the reverse complement.
AATTCTACATTTCCTCTACTGTTCAGGACCAAAGTCTTACAAGTTTTGTGCCACAATCCATTTCACTTCATTCATTTTGGTATTGAAATTGTGATTTTACTGGGTGTAACATTTACTTGTTCTACTGTTATTAAATCAGATAATAGTTCTGCAGACACAGCAAGTCTTTAAAGGGCTCCTCAGTACTTCTCCCTCTTCCCACAGTCTGCCACAACTAGGAAACACTGCCCCTTGTTTTGGTTATGACTGCAGTTGGATTAGTATGCAAAAAATACCATCAGAACCATGGCTCTGTTTCTATCGGGTAAAGCATATCTGGTAGAAATGTTTCTATTTATGGTCAAAAGCATCATAATGGTTCATACATTGGAAAGTCAGCTTGGGATCTCACCAGCTGACTCAAAAGAAATTCTAGTTTTTCAGTGAAAACAGTTTCTTCAGAATGGATATGAGAAAGCCATAGTGCCAGTGAAAATAATGTAATATCTGAATACCTGGTATGAAACCACAGCATTGCACAAATATGCATACTGTATGTATGAACCAGGAGACCACTGCCAACTCCTCTTTCCCAGCTGACCCCACAGTAGTAGTGTGGGAATAGCAACTAAAGGGCTCTTTCAGAGAAAGACAAAATAAGCATCACACGTGTCAAAATGTAACTGACCTGTGCAACATGAATGAACTTGATGAATACTTCAGCACGAAGCTGTGGTGTTGGTCTACTGAGAACCATTAGCTGCACCCACTGAGAGATACCATTGCAAAGAGCAATTGATCTTTCCATTGTTGGATTCTCCTTTACACAGCTATTCATAATGTAGTTCTGATAATCTGAGAACTTAGAAAAGGAAATGAAAATTTATCTACCGTTTCATATACTCATGATCTGTGTGCAAATACAGGTCTGTTTTTCAACCGAAATACTGAAGAACAAGATAGATTTTACACCTTAATTATCTATAAGACTGAAACCCCTCCTTTATCATTTGTTCAGTTCAAAGCAGAAGGCTTGCAGTAATGGAATTAACTGAAGGCATCTTTTTCCTATACTTTGTATCACATCATTTGCATCATATATCTCACAAGCTTTGGCTCTTACATGCCCTAGGATTAGCACATTTGGGGTTTTCCTCCCAGCCTCAGTGGCTCCACAGATTCATTGGATCTAGGTTTCTACGGGGAATCATTGAATCATTTAGGCTG
>VXAL01005412.1:24664-37093 GCA_013399475.1 Chauna torquata | reverse complement strand
GTAAAGTGGCAGTGGGGTCCCACAGCCTGGGCAGAGCCCCCGGGTCCCCGGGCACCGGGCTGGGCCCCAGCAGCGGGACAGGAGTGGTCCTGGGCCCGAGCGGCTGGAGGAGGTGGCCGTGCTCTTCACTTTTCACCTCCCTTAACGGTGTCATATTTTTAAACCAAATTATTTCAAATAAAAGATACCAGTGGTAAAATTTCCCTTCTTAAGAGAAGTTATCAGTGGAGTAAATTTATCTAAAGAAAGAAAATTGTCCCCAGCATGTAAATTTCCATTAACATTATTTTGTAGTTTGGTAAGTGAGGGATTTTTCTTCATTAGAAAGTATATTGTAAAAAAAAAAAAAGTTTGAAGAATGACATTTATTATATTGTTTCCTCTGACACTGGAACGTGTTTTAAATTCAGCAGTTCTGTTTCAAGTTTGACTTAACATTTGTGCAGAAAAGTGAGTTCAATCACTGAACTATAATTCTGCTTTGGAAAGCAGAAAGTAATTTTCACGTTCCAGCTGGAAGAAGAAAGACAAGTGACTTTTTATTTTTTCATCTTCAAAAGGGATGAGGATTTCCTTAAAATCAGTCTTTATATTTTGTTCTTGAAGAAATTAGTTTTTATTGTAGAAGTGATGTTTTGAGGTTGTAGTTAAGAATGAAAGTCTATAATCGCAGAAGCAGAGCCTATATTATTTAGAAGGTGTTCCCTGAATATTTAAAGTATAATATTTTATACTATTTTGAGTAGGAAGAATATAGGTCTTTTGAATATGCTAATTGCACAGAAAATGGAGGAAGATGTGTTGACATTTTCCCCCTTAAATAGGTAGCTGCATGTGTATGAGGCTGGCTAGGTTATATAACCACAGCATCAAACAGCAACCACAATTTTAATGTGGAGCGGGTTTGTTATTTCACTTCATATTCCTATGTTGGATTATATCAGTGCACTGTAATGTGTTATCCAGTATCTTCATACAGTTGTAAATCTGTGAACCATATGGTTTTCTTCTTTATTGCTAATTTTGCCCCTATCGCTGTGTATCTGACCTGTTAAGTTTAACCCAAAGAAACAAAACAATCCCTTTTTGGATTGCAGTAGTAAATGCTTGCAGCTTCATGTCAGCCACTGACTATGCTATATTCATATCTGCTTATCCTAGCACAGAATGTCAGATTAGGTGATACATGACAGTTGACCTTGTGTCTTTTGTGGGAGTGTGCAAAAGAATGATGCTTAGCAACTTCTAAATGCAACAGATTGGAATTTATCAAGTGTGTAAAAATATTTGAGAGGAAGAAAAGTATCCATTTTCTGGAAATATTACAGTTTTTATTTCTGTAGGAAAATTAGTTCTGTATTTTCTTACGAAGCCTTCACTGGATTTCTTATTTGAACACTTCGGTCATTCAAATAATTAGAGAATTTAAACTTGTTTAAATGATAGTAAGATTTAAGGATATATTTGCTGGAAACAGCAGAATATTTCTTTTGAAGGCATAGTCAGTGTACATACAAGCATGTATTCTGATCCAGTCTAACATATGTTACCCTTAAGTTTGGGGAGTCTTTCACTGTGAGTTCACATATGATAATTGTCTCATTTTGACTGCCTTCCTCTAGTTTTTAGATAATTCAAATCTGTCACTTTTAGTAGACCGATAGTATTCTCTTTTCCAAAGCTGTCTAGCAACTATTTATTTATATATCTGTGTTTTTATAAAATGAATGATGGAGATTTTATCAACTTTGTTTTAGTGTTACAACATATTTGTTACGTTCCCAAACAAGCAAACTCTGGTTTAGTGTCATTATTGCCAACTGCCTTGTAGGATTATAGCTAAGGGAAGTTACTTTTAGGTTTGTTTTACCTTTTTTTTTTTTTCTGCTGCTGCTTTTTTTTTTTTTTCATGTTTGAGAGTTGTGAGCAAAACAGATTTCACTTGAGGAATTTCATTCATTACCAGTTAACGTAAACATTTAATTACCAATTTAGGCATTGAGAAACAAAAAAGATAAACATTTAAATACTTAGGAAAAACTGCTTTTGTACACCTTTCCCAGGCTCAGCTTCACTCCAGACACCTTTCCGTCCCACTTCCGAGTCTCCACTCTGCTTTCAGCTCAAACTTTAGAGTTCAAACTTTAAAAACTTTAAATTGTAAATGATTGAGTACTGTTAATTTAATAGCTAGAAATTGTGCTTTTTGCTTGAGGATCTGTGCTAACTTTCTTAAAGACAAAATTTTGTGTACCTAGATGTATAGCTGATAGTTGACATCAAGGTAAAAATGGTAGGTTATGATGTCATTGCTCTATTTATCTGCTTAAAAAGATACTTAAAAATTTTAGCCCTGAGCTGTAAGTTTCAATATGCTAGCATAATAAATGCAAAAGAAAAGTGCTCTGTCTCCTTGATTAAAACTAGGACCAGATTTGGAGATATTTGAGGTTTTGAACACACAGCTGAGTTGATAGTTGGTGTTTGAAGAGTTCTCAGGCGGGTTAACCAGCTACTGTACCATGAAAAAGCAATTGCACTCTCACTCCATTTTACGTTTTTTGAGATATCTGAACACGCATGCTTCTGTAACCTGAAATGGAAAATGCAGTTTTGTTTTATGTCATCTGCACATAACTGCCCTATTCTGGGCTGTTTTGCTCTGTCATATTTGTCTTGTTTTGAATTTGATTTTGTAGGTCATTAATAAAAGTTAAATTCTGTTACAAATATTTACCTTTAAAAGGGCACATCTCAGATTCTTAACTATACTTTCTAACAATCACTGTGAGACTGTATCCTTGCAGAATATATCTTGCATACCTATTTTGGGTGAAGTGAAAGATAAGTAACTTATGCCTTAGTTTGATTTTAGAACTTAAAGAATTCATTGCCTCTTCAGAAGATGGCGCAAAAGTGTTTGAAAACGGTTGGACAAGTGGACATACATATCCTCCCCATTTTATAAAGGAAATAATTGAAACCTGAAAAAACAACATACCTGTCGAAGACAGGAGAAAAAGCTTTGTGTGCTCCTGGCTCACAGACCTGTGCTTAATCATACATTTCATTTTCAGATATTTGGGCTAAGTATTTGCAAGATGGGCCACACTTCAGTTATTGCTGCTGTAACTAAATTGACTTTGGAAGAGTTACACAGATCGTAGCAGAAAAAATTTGGCCATATGGTTGTTCATCCCAACTTTAACATCTGTGTACTAAAAACTCCCATAGTGCCTTATTACTCATTCAAATGTTTTTATATTTTACAGATTATTGCTCAGTTGTAACGCTTGTGGACCAATCAAATGTGAAGCTAACGTGCACTCTTTTTAATGGAAATCTAGATTCTCTACCAAAAATTTACAAAATCGGAGATATTGTTCGATTTCATAGGATAAAGGTGGGTACTAGGTTTATTTGTTTTTAATGTGCTTTTTTATTTTTTTTAATTTTTTAGCAGTTAGAGGGCTATAGGAATAATTTAGTTCTTCATATACTGAAATTCACATCTGGAGATATTGAATAAAACAATCAACTGGTAGATATGAGCTGTGGTTATGGTATGGACCAAAACTGGAAATCAACTGTCAAATTTTAGAACAACAAAAAAAATACTAATCTGATATCCTTCTTTAAAAAAAGAAAAAAAAGTGTTAGAGGTGGTTATGTCAACTCCAAAATAACATTCTTTTTGTTTGAATACTTGTTAAGCTAGTTGACAAAAATTACATGGCAATACTTGTAGGTGAACAGAATTTAACTGTCATAAATGTGCACAATTTATTCCTCTTTAAATTTCTATAATTATTTGAGTGATTACTTCTGAGCTTCTCTGAAGGTCTGATCTAAACTGCTCTGAAGTGGGGAGTTACTTGAGGAAGTGTAATCTAACTGGGACTCTGTTTCCCAGTTCCAGCTGCTTCTTTGATGTTTACCTGCCTTACCCAGTGTTTATTTGTATCAAAGTCCCTGAAGAAAACTGTGTTGATTGGCCTGGTACTGCTTCTGCTGGATGTTTTTCTTATCCCTGTAACTGTGTATGGGGAAGAGGAACTACAGTACACAGACAGACTGAGTGATAGCCTTGTAATGCTGGACCATGCTTAGAAAGAGGTGCAGTATAGTAGCAAAGAAATGGTTTTAGCATGTTACATATTAATTTGCAAGACAACCATATATAGTTAATTATCTTTTTTATTTTGCTTAAAATAAATGTAGCAGAAAGGAGTAAGTGTTCTGAAAAAGGTCAGTTAAAAAAAAAAATTGAATATTCAAACACTCTAGAGGTCTAGGAAATGTAGGACTCTACAAAAATATGAAAGGGATAAAGATCAATAGTACCTAGTGTGTGAGTTTTGATGTGCTGTAGCAAATGAAAGGAAAAAACATAGCAATAAATGTAAAAAGTGGTACAATTTATCCAGTAATTGAGATTTGTACCACTGAGATTATTAGAAAGAGCTTTCTAAGTTTCATAAACAGTCTTCAATTTTGAGACTCAGTTATTCATGCATATTATAAATATTGAAGATTGAGAGAGGAACTAGCTAACCTCTTCTGGATTAGTATAAAGCTTCCTTAAAGTGATCTTTATGTATAATTAGAGTGGAATTAAGCTGTATTTAGATTTTGAAGCTTGTGTTGCTAATCAGCACTTGAGATGTGTTGCCAGTCTTGGAAGTTCATTGATTTGACTCCAGACAGGATAGTCTTAAGCTTAATTTCAAATTCTCTCCGAATCCTCCAGGATGAACATTACGCAGACATACTGGTTTCTGAATTTCAGTGGAGGTTGAAACATGCTTCTGAAACGTTGCTTCTGGCAGAAACAGGTAGAAACTGCTTCAGGTAGAAACATTGCTTCTGAAGTCAAAATACATATTTTATTTTTTATTATATATATATGTGTGCAAAAAAGGAGAAAGTAGAAAGGAGGCTGCTTAGAAGAATTGAGAAGTTGCATGTGTGGTAGGTTAATAATGGATTATCTTTGAGATGTGGGAAGTACGGTTAAAAACTCCACTTTCGAGGAAGTTAGGTATGCATCTGTGTTTTGCAAACCTGATAGTGTCTCAGCTCCATTATTTGTCTTTCATGTAAACTTATTAACAAAACCTATTGATGTAGCACATGTAAGAGAACCTAACCTCACTGCCTCACTGTTCACCTGATTTGGGAACAGATTTTTTTTAGGATTGTTCTAAAATGCTTCTCAGCTGGTACTTCATCATTCTTCAAGATTGTTTTAGTATTTAAAGATATATTCCAAGGTCTGTTAATGTTCCCTCCACACAATTTTTTTTTTTTCATCACAGCTAAGCTGTTTTAGGTGGTTTCCAGCCCTAACACTTCCAGCTGCTCACAATCCACATCCCCTCAGATACATAAGCTGACAGCTTGTCTAATTACTTTCTAACTTAAAATGATCTAGAGTCACTTAGTTTAACTAGTTGTTTTTTTCTGGATGGGAATGTTTTGATTACCCCAGGCTAACAAAGCTACTTTGCAAGTTTTGTTACCCGATCTGAGCTGGTAAAAAGCTGGCATAGAAGCCTGGTGCCAGCTACTGGGAGTGAAGTGGAAGGGGAGTGACCTCTTCCTCTCTTTCAGCTACAGCCAGCTCAGGATGTGTGATTGCTGTGTAACAGTTTTCAATTAAAAAAATAAATGAACTCTAATTAGAGTTCTGTGTACAATGTCTGCAATTCCTAATTCACTGTCTTCTCCTTTTCTCTTCAAGCCTTATCACCCTCTCAGCTTGCTGAGTGGAAAACAGTCAAGGACAGCAGAGGCCTTAGTCTGTCAGAACTGTGCTTACCAATGAGGACAGATACATATAGTCCTTACAGTGCGTATTCACATTTCTGTGTCCCAGATATGCTTTGAGAGACTTCAAAGGAGTTGACATTGATAGCAAACACATTTTAAAAATGACTGCTCCTTGCTACCCTCTCAGCTGCTAATGACTAATTTCTTTTCATAGTAACACAGGTGTTGGCAAGGTCCTATGGTTCAGAGCTAGTAATAACTTAAAGGAGAATGTTCTGCTGGGATTACTCTTGATAGAGAATCATTTTATTTGCTCAGTATTTGTTTCAGACAATGAAAATTTTAAACACCTTGGTAACAGGCTTGAAAGATTATCCAGTTTTAATTACATTTCTGTTAATATTTTTTGAAATGCATTTTTATGACTTCTTAAGATGATATATCATGAATTATAGTACTTATTGAATTCCAGTACTGCATTTGGGCTGTCAACCACTGTCAGTGCTCTGCAGAGATGACAGTGTGGGGATTTGTTTTGCCCCCTACCATAAAAATTAGGCCTGTGATCTAATTGCCAAAAGATAAAGGGGAACTAGACAAGGAAGGAAATATTTCAAGTGGATTTCTCTTTCTTTGTCATTCACTACAGATGCTCTTAATATCTTACAGTTAATGCCTAATACTTAAGCTGTTAGAGGAAAGAGGCGTCCAGCTGGTACCAACTAAATCTGCAGTATTTTATCCTCACTTGACTTTGAGTTTGGCTTGTGTTCTGCCTTCCTTGTGTTAGACAAACCCTGTCATGATGATAGAATTGTTCATTTCCTCTTTGACTTTTCTCCAGTATTGCTTATTACCTCTGAGTGATTCTCAAACAGGAATTTATTTCCAGGCTTCTAGTGAAGTGAATTGATACTTTATTTCTAATTTAATGTTTGAGGATTGCAGAGAAGTGAGATTGAAATGAAGCACATTCTTCTTTAGGTGTTCACCTTGTTCACTTTACTCTGCTTCAGTTGTCCAATAGAGTCATTGTCTAGGATGTGTTCTGATAGCTCTTTTTACAGAATACACAGCATTATTGAGCTCTTCACGTTTTCAAAACACTGTATTCATTGACATTTAATTCAATGATGAGTGCACTGCACTTCCACTACTCAGACCCTGTGTGACTCCAGTTGAATGCTTGGAAGATGAGCACCAAACAAGTGACCTCTCATTATAAGCTTTGCTTATGTGACTTCCTCAGCATAATGCAATCTCTGTAATGATTGCGATTACAAAGATCAAAGTCTTAATTCTCCACCTTTTGTCATAGTATCGCTACTATTATCTGCCTTTACTTTCACGCCTTGACTTGTTTTGTACCTAGGCTCCAGTTGCTGCAACAAATGAAGCAGGAGTCTTAAAGATGACAGCTTCTTCATTACACAGCACTAATTTATTACCACTGCACTTACCAAGTCATGCACTGCGTAGGAAAATGGCCTGTAGAAAAATAGGGTAATGGAATGGAATATCGTAATATAAATGCACCATGAGCTGAATTGTGTTTGCACAGACAACAGTAACTGTGTCGTTCCAGGACTTTGAAATGCTTATGGTTTATAATTTTAATGTTCTAACTTTGCAGTTAGATGGAGAAAAATAGCAATAAAAAAAGAAAAAAAATCCTTGCTATCAATGAATATTCAGCTGGTTCAGACTGTTTAGATTTACAGTATAAACACACTGCTCCTCTGAGCAAGAGTACTTTGTAGCCATCATATAGGTGGTTATTCCCTCTATGTAGGTCAGTCAGTTGACAAGAATAAGATGTATGTTTTGCTAGTGAGTTTCTAAGCTGTTTGCCTGTCCACAGAGGAGTGATATTTGGGAATCTGAGTATCAAGCATATGACGCTTGATCAATCGAGAAGGATCAATCACACATCCTTTTTTATTATGCCTACGAGTTCCGTCCTGTCTCTGTTCTGGAGCATCACTCTCTTAAATCCAATAATACTTACCATAGCATTTTTTCCATTAGATTACTTGTCCCAGTCTTTAAACCAGTCTGCCATTATTTCCAGGAGCAGTCTCACCTCTGCACTTGGCTAGAGGTTTCCTTGTCTCAGTGTGTTCCCTCCTTTAGTTTAATCCAGTTTGTCCCATTAAAGTTACTTCCTTCTCTTGCTACCTGGTGCAATATGGAAAGCACTGACAGAGAGGCACAGAATTATATGCTCATTCCTTGTTCCCAGGCAGCTCTGACTATAGGTGTCAGGTTGATAAGTGTAATGAGAGGGGAAAATCTGGAGCTTAGGTATAGAACATACTGAGTGAGTATTAAGCTGTGGGAGAATTTAGATGCCAGACTCTTAATGTCTTCTGAGTAAATATTATCAAAATATAGAAATTTGGCCAAAGTTAGGTGTGAGACTTTTTGCTAAAAAGAATGTTAAAGAACATGTTGCCTGAGACAGTGAAACCCGATTTTCAAATTCTTGCTCTGAAGAGTGGAAGCAATTAAAGTTTTTTGTGATTGTGACATTCTTTTTAACATTGGAAAACAAACATTTTTCTTGGAAATACCAGTATTACTCTTGCTTTTGTCTTCCTTTCAAAAATGATGTAAAGCATACAATTCACTTAATTCACTCTGAAGTTTTGTTGAAGTTTAAATTAAAAGTATTTGTCCTATAGTAAATAATGTCAAGAAGTATTGACTGTAGACAATGATAGAGTTCTTCCGTAATTAGAAGTCTTAGAATTTTGCGCATTTTCTGAAATTTTCAAGTCCTTTTGGATCAAGTTACCAGATCATGTGTTAAGTATGTAAGTTTTCCAAAATACAATAATTTATTACTTTACCAGAGTTTTCTCAAATGTTATGCCACTTTTTCTCTGAAGAATATTTCTAAAGCAATATCACAGTGCCTGCTGTTTTTTAAATGATTATCAAAACAGAAGTTATTTCAGCTAGTTTAAATATGTATTCTTTGTGTATACAATTTTTGTCCACAAATTGTTTTCTTTAATTGGTGTTTCATTACTGCAGAAGTTTCTGATAATCATATTTTGAGCACATCAGTTCTCAGGAATAGTAGAGGATAAATTATAATTTATGAACCTAATATCTATGTGTATTTTTCATATCTTCATTAAAATTTATTTTACTTCCACATGACTTTCCTTAACTTTTCACAGGATGGTGCCTGCAGTTTTTGTAACTCATTTTCTTGTTGTTACATTTCAACATGTTCAAGCTGGTTTAATTTATATGAGCACACAGATTATTTATTGAGTTACTTCAAATTGATTCTATTTCATTGCTTCCTCTTTCTCAATACAGCTGGAGGTACATGTATACTAGGATGACATTATTAAAATATGAGAAAATGTGATCATCATACCATATTATCCAAACTTGTTTAGACTGTGATGATTATACTTAATGTGAGAAAACCATTACAAAATATAAGAAAATACTGAAAATTCATTTTGGTGTTTCTCTGACAGGACATGTTTTTCATATAAACAGAATTAGTGACAACTTTCAATTTTTTATGAAGAAATTAATCTCTGCATCTGATTTGGTGTTAAGGCACAGGTTCAGTTTTCTAGTACATTTTTGAGCAATAAATTAGTTACTAAATTAGTAACAATTTTAAGGAATCATTAGGTTTTTTTGGTGTTAAACTTGCAAACTTGTCCATTTGCATGTTCTAGTGTGGGATTTATATATCATTCAAATGCTCAATCTGCAGCTTTTTTATAGCTTGGAAGTATGTCTTTAATGGTTGTGCTCATATTTTTCCCGTTCTGCCGCATCCCACTGTCATGCACTGCATGAGTCTCAGAATGGAAAGCAAGTATTTCATGCTTCCAGGTTAGTTTTAAAAGCTTAGATTTCCAGATTAGTTTTAAAAATTGTAGGACTGAAGTTGTTCTGATCTTCTCAAGTCTGGAGTGGGCTAGTGAAAAACATCTCCAAAGGTCATATTCTAAACTTTTTAGACTCTTCTTGCCATGTATAATTCGTAATAAAGCTCAAGAGTGTCAGCAGTGTTAGAGCAGGAACAAATTAATGGGATTAGTTATTACTATCTTTGTAGGAGATGCTGGACATATGATGTGTTGTACTCAGTGGTTACAGTCTCTGAGACGGACAGATCGTCATAGATATAAGACTTCAGTTCTTCTCTAAGAAGTCCATAGTAGAAGGGAGTAATTCCCATTTAATAGAAAGCCAATTTAGGAATTAAATTGGTGAGGCCATTCATACCCTAAAGGACTTCAAGAAAACTCTTTTGGGATTTATTCTGACTGTTGTGGTATATAAACATAATTTCTTAACAAGACACCTTGTTTCTTATTTAAACTGTTAGAACCATGGTTAAGGTAATAACATTTAACACGAGAAAGCAACCTTTGTTTATAACACATCACTGCTCACCTGTGAAGCAATACTGGTGGGGTGAACTCTGTAGTTCAATTCAGACAGGTCTGGAACCCATGTTATCTTGGACCACTGGCTCTTAGGTACCATTCCATTTTGTGTTGGCTACCTGTGCAGCTGAAAATAGGAAGAAACCAATGAAATAGGCTAAATACATAAGTGTGAAAAAAAAATACATAATTTTTTTGTTTTGACACATTGGAAGGTATATGTTTCATTTGCTTGCTTTTCCATCAAGTCTCTGCTCCAGCTGTTCTAAACTGTTTTTCAAGCTAAAGTGCGGTGATCTGTTTCTCAGACTTTGTGTAAGGTGGTGAGCGGATAGGCAGAATTGAAGGGCAGCATCCGTTTGTGACTTGGCACCTCCAGCACCTAGTAGAAGGTAAAATTTTTATCCATCTCTAGAAAGAAATCCTTTTTCATAGCCATCATTTATTAAGAACAAATCAGGACTTTGGGGTACCCAGTATATTGCATTCTCTTCGTGCATGTATCCTAAGGTCCTGTGTCTGTTTTTGTATGGAGTTTCACTTGAAACATAATCCATGTGCAGGCATTTTTCCCAAATTTCTACAGATCTTTTTAAGCATTCAGTACAGTCAAAATATATTAAAATCTATACTGGGGAACTTTACAGATCCTGAGATGATGAGTATCTTCTTAGTATGGCAAAGGGAGTGTTTTGAAGGATGGTTGCTGACTAAGAGGGTGTCCTAGGGAGGTGAGGGAGGACAGGTGTCCTAGGGAGGCTGTGGAATCTGCGTGCCTGAAATTTTTCAAGGCTCAACTAGCCAAAGCCTGACTTGACACAGGGCTGACAACAGCCCTGACCTGAGAAAGAGGTGGGACTTGATGATCTCCTGAGGTACCTTCCAACCAAAATTCCTGTGTTTCTGTGACTGGAGCGTACCTGGACAGTATCCGTGATCTTTTCAATATAGCCATCTGTAGTCCCGTGTAGACCTTCATAAAGCTTTTACAGCTGAAGGTTTGTGATCTGATTCCGTATTTGAGAAGGTGTCATGTTTTCTTTTGTCACTGCTTATTTGTGTAAGGTATCTTCTGCATATGTAAACTGACTCCTGTTTGCATCACACATCGGCATGTGTTTATATACATGTGTTTAACAGAGGGGAATAAGTTGATCACCACAACAAGTGTAATTTTTGGAGGTATATTGCGTGTAGACAACCTTGCTGTCTGTCTTTTTCACTAGTATCTCACATACACTTTGATTGTGCAGTTGAGAGGAGACTGGGTGTAAACATTCGAACATTGTTCTTCTGTTGTTTTGTTACCAACAAGTCACAGGGATCATGTTTGTGTTTTGACCGCTGCTTAGGTAGAAGACACCTTACAGTGAGTTCTTGTTCTGGAAAGTGTTTCAGACAATGGCAGTTGCTGTGGTAGGAACCTTCTGGTGTTTTATCAGTGCCTTCTAGCTATATGCACTATATTTGTTACATGGATCCAGTTTGAAAAGCTTTTTATCAGAGAAATCTTTTTCTATTATGCAATAATTCAAGTCAAAAAAAAGAAAAGCCTGATGTCTGAAAAGAATTTTTGTATGTATAAGTAATAATCAAGTTCTCAGCTTAATGCCTTCATGTTTGAAAATACAGTCTTGAATTCGTGGTCCTTCCACAAATCAACAGTTAGGTTTATTTTTGGAAAGCTCCCCTCTTAGTACAAGAATGGGTAAATTAGCTTGGTATATGTTGTTTTGCAAGGCATTTTTTGATATTCTGAGATCATCTGTAACTGAAGTGGTTTAGTAATAGTCTTTTGCCTCTCCAATCCATCAGTCAGTTTTGATGGAAAACTACCTTGGAGGTTCTTCCAGTTTTATACACTACTTACTATCACACTTCCCTTTTCTATTGAGTGAGGTGGATAACACTAGCTTCGGTTAAAAACAAACAAACAAAAAAATATATATATACATATANATATGATTATATATACATATATATATATAAAAATAATTAGTTCAGGTGGTTTAGGTTACTGTAAATCTTTTTATAAATATTTAAAGATTAGCTTCTAGTCAATGAGCGTATTCAGGATAGACTTTTACTACATGAAAATTACTGTTTTTCCCCCCATTGAGTACTTGTGTTTGAGATGACATTTCACCTCTGGTTCTTTAGTTTGCGAAAGCTGTGCTAAAGACTCTTGCAGTATGTATTGGAATTTACTTGCCTGAGTACTGCAAGC
>VXAL01005412.1:2655-24618 GCA_013399475.1 Chauna torquata | reverse complement strand
GTCTCAGAAGACATTTTTGCTTAGCAAACATTATTTGTGGCTGCCATCAATCTCAGGGAATTTTTCAGGTGATACCTTTCTGCCCCATCCCATCTTTGAAAAAATAAGTCCTAAAGGCCTCTAGAAATTACATAATATCTACTGGGAGGGAATTGTCATGTTATACAAAAGTCTCAGATTATCTCTTTTCCCTAAGTTAAATTCAATTTGAAAATGGTGTGTGGAAAGTATAACTCATTTACAGTATCACTGCTTAACTTGATCTGAAATTTACTTTGAGTGCCATAATGAAACAATATTTGTCTATGAATTTTGTTCATCTACACTCCAGTGATTCCTCATCACTTTTGCGATGATTAGCCTTTAAAGGACAAATCAAGAGAATTTCTTTTGACAGTCATCAATTCTGTGGGTCTGACATTATTAATTTGCCAGCCATTAAATACTTTGCAACACATCCTACATTTACTTTTTCTTTTGTTCTGTTGTTCACTAACTAGTGTTATTGAATGCTGTTTACTGTTGAGACCACTCAGTGGCTTCTCCACATATCCATATCTAAGCACATTAGGTGTTGCTTTAAGATCGCTGGTGATTTTCTCGTGACACTTCAGGTTTGCCTTCTTACTCATTTTATATCCTTTATTATTTTATAACTGCCTGAATATTGACTGATTTCAAATCCATTAAATGAAGGTACTAGGAGATATCAGAAGTACAATATATTCAAACACAGCCCCAAAAGTGCTCAAAACGTGACCTAAAGGATTTGGAAAATGGGGAAAATAGTCTATGGTGAAGTATTAGCAGAAGTCAAGGGAGACAAAGTAGTTTCTGCAGCTGTTTTCCTGGAAGGTTTAGAACCTTCATATATATATAAGCTAGAGGTCCAGGACAGAATTTTTCTAAGAAAGAAGTCAAGATATTTTGATTATGATTGAAAGGAATTAATGAAGAAATTAAATAAATTGGTAGGTGAATTGGAAATAAAAACATTTTGAGAAACATTTGAAATGTCAGACAAGATACCTAATACGCTTGAAGTATATCTTTTGATTACGGATGAATGAGTAAAGTTGATGAAAGAGAGCTTTCTTCCCCTCTGGAGGTTACCTATTTTGAGAAGCAATGGAATATAATGCCAGTGGCTGCAACTAAAGTAGATCTATGAATTTACCTTAGATAATGTCTTGCTTTTATAGTAGAACATTTTTTTTTTCCCAGATCTCAGGTAATTTGTTCTTGGAAGGAACTGGTTATGAAACTTTGTGCTTTCCTGATTTGTCCATTGGCTTTTCTTGCACTTTTGATATGTAAACCTGAAGGTTAAAAGACTAAAGCTTTAGAGTTACAATTAGGGAAAAGCTACGTCATGATGTGCTCCATTGGTCAGGCCTGGAGAATGCTTAAATAAATGGAAGTTTATCCTAGAGACGATCCTTAATGCATTTATGCTTCTAGACAGGACTTATGTCAAAGCAGCAGGGATTACAGGAGTTTCTGTTACCAAGCTTGAACTTCTTTACTTATGGATTCACAATGTTTGTTTGATTTGCGTGCTTCTTAAATCTCTGTGTGTTATAAAATTCAGGCCTAAATCATTGGCAGTGTCATCTTCTGTCATCTTTCACATTCTGTGTTTTTAAGTCAGTAGGTTTTTCAACCATTTGAAAACTGAGCACTAGGAATCCTGAACTAGATTGTTTCACAGATGCTATATTCAAAAAACATTCCTGTTTTTTGGTAAGCTAATTTTAATTTAAGAAGGATGGGTCAAAATAGCTGCTTGAAAATCAAGGTTTGAGATTTCTGGATGCTAAATCATGCAGCGCTGTGATACATACCTTATATAGTACAGGGAGCAATAATACTAGACTAGATCCTTGAAGGAGTGCTCCAGACTTTGAACACTGTGTTTTACACGGCTAAATTAGCAGGATGCGGGGACCTGCCATGTGCAGTGCAGTAGACATCAGAGCAAATGTGAAAGCTGTACCCATAATTCAAGGGATGAAAATTGCTCACTGTTTGCTTTATAGGAAAAAATAAGTAGCTCCTGGAACTAGGAAAGAAAATATCAATTCTATAATATCAGGAAACAGGGCCTATTGTGATAGGCAGAAAATAGGAATCTGTGATACCTTTGCTCCACCATTGCTCTGCTATGTGACTTTTAAAAATTAATTTTTCTCATGCCTCAGTTACTCCACCAGTAAAAGCAATGCTAATGTGTTCTTCACACAAAGATTTTGAGATTTGTAAATAAAATGCTCTGCGCTGATGCTGTATATTTACAGGTAGGTATTAGTCTGCCTCTTAAAAAAATTGTTGGTGTTAGATTTTATGTTCTGCTCATACACTTTGTTTTCTTGTTAATTTGCTTTTTTCTTTTGTTTTTACTTTGACTCCTTTCTCCTACTGGCACCAGGAACAAAAATGATCAATGATCCATTCTTTATGCACATGGTAAAACAGAAACATAATGATGTTTTGATGAAATACAACCATTTTTTTCCTTCATGTTTTGTTGTAGATCAGGGAATACAATGGACAGATGCAAGGAATTACCAGTGCAGGATTTGCATCCTTGACATTTGATGGAACTGTAGGAGCGCCAGTAGTTGCTCGAACCTCTAGCAAAGTGTACACTTTCATGGATGAAGAACAGAAAACAGTAGAAGAATTACGTATTTGGGCAGCCAGTAATCTTTCCATCTCTGGACCAGCAGCTAAATTGTCTGGTGTTCAGCCAATGCTGTTCTTTGATCTCACGTGCCAGCTGGTAGGGAAGGCAAAAGTGGATGGATCTTCTTTTCTTCTAAAGGTAGGTTTATTTTCTTTAAGTAATTTGTTATAATGTTATGTGAGTAAATATGTAGAGGTTAAGGACATGTATGAACCTTTACCATTTTATTTCTGTGGAAACAAAACAGAAATCCCAGTTCTCTTTAAAGTTGTTCATCTGATTTATTTCTTTAGAGAGTTTTTTAAGATGGCATTGGTGTGGATGGTAATTTCCACAAATATTTGTAGGTAAATATTGTAGGATTTCTTAAAGTTGAAAAATATTGTTAGTTTTGAATTTTAACCTTGTTTTCTAGTCAGCAGCAATTATTGCTCATTTTTCTACATCTATAGGATATAATTAATGCAGTATGTAGCACTCTCCAGAGCTCTAGGTAGCTTCTTTTAGTTATAAGCACTTTGGGGATCAGTGCCTAATGAAAGTACAAAATGTAAAGTGCTCGCAGCAGGAAAAGTACTTTCCAAGGAGTGATCCTTAACATCAGCTAAATATAAACTAGCTCTCCATATTTTTCCTAGTTTAGCTCCCAATGCATCAGTATAATGTTATTCTGAAACATCTCTTTATTTCTTCTCAGTATTTTAAGTTGATTGTTAAAATGTGGGTGATGAACAGCCAGCCTGTTATAAAGTCATAAAATGGAAAATAAAATTATTCCTTGGTACCTACTGTATTAAATGCTGCTACAATATTTTCAGAAATGGCGCATTGCGTTTTTCCTTTACCTAGAGCAGGAAAGATTTTACTCATGCAGAGCAATGAATGCGCTACACGGAAACAAAACTTAAGTGTCATCCTCTAATATGCTTTGCAGCTGTTACAGGTATTTCCATTTAACTGTCTCTTATGAAATGGTTGTCATGACACTCAGTAAAATTTCAGAACTCTGTGGACTAATTGTCATTTATTAATAAGTATTAATAAGTTCAGCATTGAAGGACCTTTTGCAAGGACAGAGCCAAGTGCTTTCTTAAGTTATTAATATTTATTTACCCCCCTTTTACAACACAGCTTTTCTGTGTTGTAAGCTCTGAAGTCTATTTTGTCAATTTTGTATAGTAATGAGAATAACTTGGGGGCCGGGGACTGTCTAGACAGCACGGTAAAAGTGTAATGAAATCCAATAGCACTAGATAAGTTTTTCTGTTACTGATTCCTTTGTCAGTATCCTTTTTTTTTTTTCAGTTTGTTAAAATATTAAATACTTAAATCTGTATTAAAATACATCAGACAAGCTAAAAAATGATAGATTAACATTGGTATGTTGTTGCTTATTTCAAAGAGACCAAAGTCCTTTCCTTATATATCAAATG
Source organism: Chauna torquata (assembly GCA_013399475.1). Lineage (NCBI taxonomy): Eukaryota > Metazoa > Chordata > Aves > Anseriformes > Anhimidae > Chauna > Chauna torquata. Next base: position 20,499 of record VXAL01005412.1, on the reverse strand, counting down.
TTGGTCATGCTATAAGAGAAGCCTTTTATAAAAATTGTAGACAGAAGTCGGATTATTTTGTTGATTCTCTAGACAAAGAAACAAAACACTACTGGCTCATATGGATTCATCGTTAGATATTATTTATTATTAAATTCCTGTTCTTAGGTTTTGTAACTGATTTAAATTTGCTATGTCATTCCAAGTGTATCAGTTATTTTAGTGGTTGGTAATACAGTAAAGCATAGTGCTGATTTTAAGCGCTGAGCTCAAGTAACTAGTGTGGGATTGCTTCAAACATAACTAAAATGAATTTCAGTGTTTTTGTGCATCACCCATAGCATAAACTTTAATACTACACTTGATAAATTACTTGAGATAAGCACAGCACCTCAGGCTGACATGGCATGAAGACTTGAATCGCCTTATAAGCTTAACTTATAAAGAGGTGCTTACCTTTTTCTGAGAATTTTGCTTTCAAGCCAATGGAGACCTCATGCTGGAAATGCTGCTGTCATTTATACCTTTCATAAGAGTTTTACTGTTACTCTTTTCTTCTGTCTGTCAGTTATCTCTGTTAAGCTATGTCATACAATTATCATACTCTGCTGAAGAGAGACTCAAATCAGTCAGGAAAGCAGGCTTCATTGTCTCTCTCCCATTTCAGCATCTTGCACCGTGGTGATCAGAGGTCAGCACTAACTATTCCATAATTCCAGTCTGTTTACGACTAGTAATGGAACCATTTGCTCTTATCCAGAGTTCATTTGATTATTGTTGGAAAGAATGGAGGCATGGGGATAGCTGTTCATAAATGTGCCGTTAGCAGATACAGAAAAATTAATAGAAAGGTCTTCTTCTGTGGGTCCTTTGATCCACAGCAGTTAAGATTCGGAAAGGAGTAGAAGCCCTTTAAAAATTAACCTTTAGTGTCTTCCCCCTTCCCCCTCCCTCTCCGCTTCCCACCCTCGGTGCCTAACTCATTGGTATCATGATATATTGGTATACTAATATTTCAGACCATTATTTCTGGTGGACAGCAGGCTGACCACGAGTCAGCAATGTGCCCTTGTGGCCAAGAAGGCCAACGGTATCCTGGGGTGCATTCGGAAGAGTGTTGCCAGCAGGTCAAGGGAGGTGATCCTCCCCCTCTATTCAGCCCTGGTGAGGCCACACCTGGAGTATTGTGTCCAGTTCTGGGCTTGCCAGTACAAGAGGGACATTGAACTACTGGAGCGAGTTCAGAGGAGGGCTGCTAAGATGATTAGAGGACTGGAGCACCTGTCGTACGAGGACAGGCTGAAAGAGCTGGGCCTGTTTAGCCTGGAAAAGAGAAGACTGAGGGGAGACCTCATTAATGTATATGAACATCTGAGGGGAGGGTGTCGAGAGGATGGAGCCGGTCTCTTCTTAGTTGTGCCCAGCGACAGGACGAGAGGCAGTGGGCACAAACTGAAACACAGGAGGTTCCGGCTCAACATGAGGGGGCACTTCTTTACTGTGAGGGTGACAGAGCACTGGAACAGGTTGCCCAGAGAGGCGGTGGAGTCTCCTTCTCTGGAGATATTCAAAGACCACCTGGATGCCATCCTGCGCGACATGCTCTAGGTGATCCTGCTCGGCAGGGGGGTTGGACTGGATGATCTTCAGAGGTCCCTTCCAACCCTGCCCAGTCTGTGCTTCTGTGTTGTTGCCTTTGAGAAGAGTGTATCTTCAGGAATTCCCAGCTCAGGAAACTGTAGCTTACAGAATATATTGTAAGCAGCTATCACTAAAAGTTTAATGTTAAGTAGTAAGATTTTGATCGCAAAGTGCTAGGTCTGTTATTATCTGTTTGTTGGTAATCTGACTTTTTCACAAGAACTTTGGTAGCTCAAAAAATATTGATATTTCAATACTTAAGTGTATATCAACAACTTAGCTTTAGCCAACCACTTTTTAGAATCCTAGTTAATAAGTATATGTTAAGTACTGATGCTTTTCTGATCTGTTGTGCATAACTAACAGTGTAGACTGATACTGATGTAGGAAATCATCAGTAATTAAAGGAGTATATGCTATGTATTGAGCCTTCACATTCTGGATTCATTTAAAATATTAAATATAGGCAGTTATGCATGCAGTGAATTCTAATAGTTCTGTTCATCTGCGGGATGAACAGTTGAGATATTGCTAGCACTTTTTAAAATATTATCAAATTCAGGTTTTTAACATTTAATTTTGTTCTGTGTGGAGGTTATTTTATACTCTGTAAAGAAAAAAAAAAGTCCCATAAAATTTGATTTCAGTAATTTCAGTACTTTAGAATATAGACTTGAATTAAGATTTCTTATTGTTAGACAGTTTTAACCAAATAACAGATTTAAAACAAAACAAAAAAATCCATTGCTTAAAAAGCTCAGTCTAAAGTATTTTGAGCATATTGAAATGGTTGACTGTCATTGCAGGTATGGGATGGCACAAAATGTCCCTACCCAACATGGAGGGTACCTGTGGAAGCAAGAGACCTGGAAGGAGAAAAGGTTCTTCTTCATCAACTGAGAAATCTAACAGTTGATGTTCTAGTCTATGACAATCATGTACAACTGGCAAAATCACTTAAGGTAATGATGCACAGTTCAGTGTTCCTAGCTATTGTTTTGTGGCCTGTTTTCTGCTTAAAACTCACTTCAGAGAATGCATCAATTCAGTTCTGCTCTTAACTAGTTTCAAATGTTATATATTTCAGTGTATTTCCCATACCTTTTATTTGAATGCAAAACTCCTTTGACATGTGTAAAACAGCCTCATTACCCTAAAATTGCCATGAAAAAAATTCTTCCAATTAAGCAGTTCTTTCCAGACATTGTAGTATCATATATAATCCTGTGGACAAAATGCATTCAGAAAATGTATTTTGTGCTTCAGAATTATTTTTTAAATGATATAAAGCAGGTTAAACTCTTAGTCCCATTAAAGGCCTGTAATTCTGAAGTCAATAAAAGATTTTATCTGTTCTATAAACTTCTGCAATTTGCGGTGCTAGCTTCATTTAGTGGGTCAGTAATGTTGATTATGCTTAGAGAAAACAACATAATTAAACATTTGATCTTCAGCAATACTGCCATCTTGCTTCTAAGTCAGTAAATTAGCAAAAAATACATCTTTCATTTTATGAAAGTGTACACATAGATAGTGTTTACAAGAAGATAAAGGTAAATTGTAGCCATTTCTCAGGCTGGTGCTATCAGCAGACATGAAATCAATTTTTTGCATAATGTCTGACCATAAGTAAATGACAGAAAGCAAAATAACTTTCCTTCGTGTAAGAATTCGTAACAAAACTTACAGAAATATCTCATTACTTACAGGTTATCTTCCAGAATTTTTCTCTTGGTAACTGTTTTCATCTGTCAATATACATAAGTGCCGATGTTCCAATGTTTTGAAAATTAAGGGGAAAAATTATAAATATTAATTAAAATTGATAAAATGAATTAAAAATTAATGAATCCCATATGTGTTCAAGAATTCGTATTGACTATGTGCTACGTGGGATGTCTTCATCAGTACTCTCCATTTTTCTTCCTTTCTATATGCACTTTCTTACTTACCTATAAATCATCTGTGCGTTTGTTGGATACTGCATTGTGTAGCAGAAGTTCTAATGTCAAAGGAAACTGTTTAGAAACCTGGCTTGACCTACTGAACAGCACAGGCTCTGTTTTTCTCCTTCTGTCTATTTCCAAAGTTGTGGTACTTTCACTCACGTAAACTGTAGAAGTTTCAAGATTTTCTTCCACTTTTTAGTGGATAGTCTTAGTAGAGTTATTGAAGAAGAAATGCTGATACCCTGCCAATTAAACTTCAGAAAGATTTATCGAGTTCAGGTTGCAATTTGTGCAATTACTTTTATTTCACAGAAAAATCTAAAGATAATTAGATTTTTGGGACTCCTCATAAAATTGAAGCTTTAATAAAAGGTTTATTTTAAAATACTAGTGGAAATAATGTCATACTGACAGAAAGTATAGTTAAAATACTCTTTATTAATCAGTATAATTTTTTATTTCATACAGAGTCTTGTTATGCAAAGATAAAAAAAAAATTGTTTATGTAGAAGTATTAAACTGGAGGGAATTTAGTGTATGCATGTGCACCTTCCTGACTGTGAACACAAGAACAGTGTGGACAGAAACTGCGTACTAAATGTTTTGCCAGTTTATGGTTTCAGAAACAATAGAAGTGCACTATTTTTGAGCCATCTCTTCTGCATTTGAAAGTAGCTTAGAATTGCCTTTTTATTGTAAATTGTTGAGGAACTGTTAGGTTACGCTCTCATGTTGTCATGTACTATTTGCAATGATGGTTGCAGTTCTGAAACGATGTTTTTTGTAGGAACAATCCACTTTATGCAGCCTTCATGCCAAAAAGGGCAGACTGGAGGAAAAAAAAAAAGAAAGAAAGAAATATTTGTTCATATTTTAAAATTGTATCTGTAGGTACATGTTCAGACAAGGAAGCTCTCACTAACCGCTACACAGTCTAGAGAAACTGGGTGATACATTACAGTCAACTGATAGAAATCAATAGCAGATCCTAGAGCACAGTGTCAGGGATATTCCTGAAAGCATTTGTTAAAAGCTCCTTGTCTGGTGAGTGTGTCCAGAGAACACTCAAGATAGGACCATTTTATCCCATTTCATCAGTCAAGTAATATTTACAAGTTTCTATGACGACAACTTCAGTAATTTTAAAGGTACATTACAGTTGATACTGTAAGTAGACTTTTTGTCACCTGTGTTTACTGGCCTCCCTTCCCACTAGCAAAAATTGTGGCTTTTCAGCATTTGCTGCCTTAGCAGAACACAAACAGAATTTTCAGAAATCTCATCTCTCTGAAATAGATTATTTCCTGGGGCATAAAAACATAAACAGAGCTACAGCTAAGCAGAGGCAATGTTGTTTACAGCTTTTTCCAAAATTCCGCTCTTCTTCTGGCTACCTTTGGTGCGTGAGGCTTTCCCATTTTTCTAGGAACCCCAGCCTGCAGCTTGCTCTCCAGAGTACAGTTGCTCCCTGTAGGTTGTAGTTTGTTTTTCTTCAGTCTTTCTTATTCCATTTTTCCCAGAGGTTCTCCGGATTCACTCAGACCTTACCATACAACTGAAAAAAATAGGTGTGTGACATGGATTTCTCCTTTTGGGGTATTTTGCTAGATACTAAATGTCACGAGGAGCATCAGAAGTCCATCAGTGCACAGTAGGAGTCCAGCTATCCACAGCTGGTTAGACATTACCACATAGCCACTGAATGACTATACATGAAGGAACTGTGCATTCCCCTCACAGGTTAATATAATCAATTTTGTGTTACCATGTATTTGCTAGTTAGTATAATCGAAATAGTTAACCTTGAGCATGCCTAAAGGTCCTAGTGTGTAGTTTCACAGCATTTGCTTAATGTTATGTGGCTTAATATGCAGAGTTTGAATATTTTCTGTTGTTCCTCCAGCTGTATACAATCTCAAGCCTTTTTTGATGGTTTTGATACTTTGGACTAAGAAGTCTTGCTTGCTTTTCTAGTGTCTGTCTGAGTCACGTTTCTAACCTGTAACTTAAGAGTTGCATGGCTGCAGTATCTAGCTTCATGTTTTTCAGGCCTGGGTAATATTCCTTTGACCTGTCTGTGGTATCTTCTTCACTTCTTTGTATTCATTGAAAAGAACAAAAAACAAACCCTCCAAAAATCCCCCAATCCATTTCATGGATTTAAGTTGGTATTTTTTATTCCTTGGATGCAAAGGACCACACCCAAATAGTGTGTTTCCTGTCATTTGCAAAAAGTTGTGCACAATTTACTTAGTAAAATTAGACTGCTGGTATGATAAAATGATCACAAAGAAATCTCCTTGAATTTCATCAACCATAAAATAGGCATAAGAAACAGTGTAGATTGATTTGGTTAAGTGATTCCTATAGATAAAGACAAACCCTTGTCACAAGTGTCTTCGTGTCCAAACGTAAATGTTTGACTACCATAACAAATGACCTTTCAGAATTAATCCGTGTATTAAATGTGAACACAACCCATTATATTTTGAAGTAATTATGAGAATTTGCTACGCTAAACAGTTTTTTTTAGTTGGCTAGTTACAGGGAACTGTATATGTGACTTTTAAAAATTTTCTTTAGCTTTGATACCTATTTCTAAAATAGACTTATTTGAATTGTACTGCAAGTAGGATATTAGTGTATTTTATAGTGCCACCAGAAATTTGTTTTTATTGTTTTAATTTCTTTAATTTTCTCTAAATGAGGTAGATAGGTAGTTAGTAAATATAATTCTGTCAAGTCAGGAGTTGCTTTTGTGCTAGATTTTAATGATGGCTCTAAATCAAGGTTTTTGCTTTGATTTAGATTATAATTTTGTCCCAGTCAAGTATATAATGTATACTTGATCTGCAGGTATTCAGTAAACAACAGAAATACAGTAACGTTTTTAGCCTTAACAGCCGCAGCAGTTGCTCACCAGTGCTAAGAGGAAGCAATGCTGCCTCCCAAAGGAATTTATGGAAATTGCAAGTCTATGTTCCACAGTCAGATCTGTTATTTTGTGTTGACATTTATACCTTCCTGACTTTTTCAGTATTTGGCAATGCTGATTATAATGCATCCCTGTAGTACAGTTATGAGGATATTAAAATATATCAAAATAATAACGTTTTCAGAAGTGATCTAATAAAATGCATATGGAGAAAGCAATATTTTTGTAGTGATCATAAATCTTGGGAAGTTGAATGTTGCACTAAAACATGTAATTCAGTTGACTTTTTGTATGAAATTCAGCACACAATTTTAGAAGGCAAAACCAGCATTTTGTATTCTTGGCTCTCCTCTACCACAATTATGTTTTATGTTTGTATATATAATTAGCAATATTAAATACTTAGTTTTTTCATACAGTGTTTTTGAAAAAAAAAATTTTTTCAATTCTAATAGCCTTTTTCCTGCTTAGATACAAGTTGCTCTTGGAGGAAAAAAAAATGTAAATTGACAATAATATATTGATATAAGGTTATCTGATAAGCAGAACTTAGCTAAGAACTTAAAAGGCTCTTTATCCAAAAGCAGTTGTTATTGGCTTAGTTTTATAATGTCTGTCCATTGCATTTTTGTTTATCCAACTTACTTAAATGAAATTTAGCATCTGAAAAGATAACAAAAAATAAAAAATAAATGCTCCAGATAAGCCTCTTAACCACCATCTAAATGTGCAAGTTGTCCTGTTTATATCAGTGGGCCTTCTTGCATGCTTGTTTGAGTCTGTTGGAGATTAGCAATAGAAAGGAAAGGAGGACCCAAAAAATTCAGGGAATTTTTCCTGAAGTGCCATTCTGGCATATCGCTGGAGATGCTGTACATTACTCTATTGATATAGCTGTAAGGAATGTTCCTGTTCTGGGGGTGAGAAAAAAATGCTACAAAGGGTGTTCATTGCCATAGCTGAATCACAGTCAAAAAAGCCTTTTGTTACTATGAACTTATGCTAGATACAGATTCAATTAGTGCAAGTGGTGATACAATGATATATGTATTCTTCAGGTTCATATATGTGCTATGTGCAGTACTTTCTTTCCCGCAGAAAGCTTGTGGACTTAAGATTCTTAACTGGATTTACAGCAGACAAATGGATCTCCTTAATGGGGTGGGGGGGCAGAATCTCATTCCAGAACTGAAAAGTGAATTATTTCATACAGAAGGGGAAGATGGGAGGAATGACATGACCTAGGTGCAGTGTTTTTGAAGCATTTATTTAGAGGAAACATTTGATAAAAGAGAGTAAACTGATGTTACACTGTGTGCTTTATAATCTGACTGTAAGCTTTTTTTGTCTGTTGAGTGGGAGACAACATGAGATCTTCAGAAGCACTCATTTCTAGCCTGCTACTGAAACACTGACGCTAACAGTCCATCACCAGTAATTTAAGTGATTGTGAAAATATAAAGGGTGATGATACTAGTTATTGCCAATAACTGTGTATGAGTGTGAAATGTAAATTTAATTCATGTAAAGTGAGTGAGATGCTTCAAGTGAACAAAATGAGCAGCCCCCTAGTAATGCAGATCTGATAAGAGCTCCATGCCAGAAGCAAAATAGGTGCTGGTTGAAGTGCACCTTTTGTAGGTCCCAAGTGCCTGAGTTTGAATATACGCTGTCTTTTTCATATGTGATTATTGTTTAAACAAGCAGTTTGATACCAGCATTATATAGTCATAGGCTGTTCCTTGATACAGAGGAGGATTCCAGAATAAAGATGCTGCTCTATCTCCTTTTATGCATCCAGATGTTTCTACAGGTTAGTGTTACCCTGTTGCTGACTGTTAGTGAAGTGAGAGCTGAAGCTGAAATAAGACTTAACAGGCTGGCTGCTGTAATATTAATGTTAATGGAAGTCAATTTAAAATAATTTATCATTTATATAGTGCTATTTAAAAGATACTTAAGAGTGAATATAAATCCAGGTTATTGAATGTGTGTAGCTTGCCAGCTGTCAGCTGAATCTTAGATTAGACTTTAAAAATAAAAATTATTTGGGTGCTAGTAAATTTGATTCAAAGCCCTTTAAACCACATCAAGGGTAAATTAACAATGTAATGAAGTCTCCAGATTATCTACCTCTAGAACGTTGGTTTGGGGATTTTTGGAGGGGAGTGATGGTAGGAAGGATAAAGGAAATGAAATTTTGAAAAAAAACCAAAGTTGTAAAGATATGTGCAGTGGTCACCACTGTGTGACTTCTTTCTGAATAGGTACTTGTGTAAGTTAACATAAGTCCATTTGTGTAACTTTACAAAACTGTTGCAGAGAACCACAAAATGGTTCTAAGCAAAACAGGAAGCACATACTCCATGTACCTGAGGAGGAAATCTGAGAGAGTTTGGAATCTTTGTGTCAAAATCTTTGAATTTCTAAGGCGTTTCCTTTTGTTCTGGCACTGAAAAAATGTTATCTGTAATATAAAAGTGAGATATGGTAGAGAGATCTGTGTAAGCAGATGAGCTTGTATGCATAAACAGGTAATATGCCATGCATGATGATGGACACGGTATGAATTGCTGAGTATGATCATACATGGGAAAATCGCAGCATGTCAGTCTCTTGAGGGTTGCATAGTGAATGTACAAGGCAAATTTTGCCCTCAGGAAAGGAATACGTTGGCTCCCTTTATCTGTTTTCTTAAGACTGCTTGAGAATCAGATTTTGTAAGAAGACCTATGCTGGTTCTGCATGCAGCCTTTGCTGCTGTTAATCTTGTCTGATAAAGCAAAACACGCAGGTCACCCCTAGAGGTTTTGGAGTCCATCTTTGAAAATATTCAGAACCCGGCTGGACAAGGCACTGAGCAACCTGCTGTAGTTGACTCTGCTTTGAGCAGGGAGGTTGGATGAGGCAGTGTCTAGAGGTCCCTGCCAACCTCAGCTATTCCATGATTCTGTAAAAACAGAGAGAGAGCTTTGAGGCCTAGAATTTTCCAAGTAAATAGCTAACTTTGTGTTATCAAATCTTTTTTTTTGTTTTGTTTAAGATTGGAAGTTTTCTGAGAATTTACAGTATTCATACAAAACAAGCAAGTGCTGAAAATGAAGATGTCTCACATGTAGAATTCCATCTTCATGGTGGCACCTGTTACGGTCGAGGAATAGGTGTCTTACCAGAAAGTAACCCAGATGTTAAGGAACTAAAAGCGTAAGTTCTGCATATTTTTTCCTAGGTGATTCCGGAAAACAACGTTACAACTGTGCAGTTTAGAATTGTAAATGGGTGTAAGAACCAGAAACTCTGGAACAGAATATGCCGTTAGCACTGCTAAGATGAAGAATAGGTATTTGGGAGGATAAGTAAATGAAAGGTAATTTTTCAAATGGAAAATTAAGATTTCTATTTTATAGTGCTGTAATAATAAGTCCTGGACACACTAACATACTTTGTTTTATAGTGATATATAATTAGTTTTATTGCGACATATATAATGTAATGACAAGATAAAAGCTATGGTTAAGCAAATGACTTGAAGACATTTTAAGCATGTGTATATATGTTACTTGGAAATAGTGAGCCTTAAAAGAGGTCTCATAATATTTACTGAACTTTACTGAAGCTTTACTGAACTGAGTTTATACATAAGGAAAAGCTAAGTAGCCAAAGTCCCTATTCCTTTATCAGGAATGCTGTTTCCCGCAGTACAGGGAAACAGAATTTCTTTTGGCACTATATTGTATATAAAGTTCCAGAAGCCCTTTGGAAAGGGGTATGTCGCCTGCATCATTAATACACACCCCTGCAACTCCTGATTCAATTGAGTTTTATGTCTGTGCTGGAGAGTTTATGTCTGAACATTATACCTGTGTATTGATAAACAGTAGGTTTCATATATGTATATTCTCGTATCTAGATATGAAAGACTTTAGATTATAAAACATGTAGCCATTTATTTTTAGGTTCTTAGAATCTGTGGATCTGGCAGACAGTCAGAATATGGAGAGCATGTCTTCACTGGAATTAGATGGCACTTTTAACAGTGTTACAGGTAAGAGTAATTGAAAACTGATTTGCTCTTTCTTCTAACATATATATATGGTCAAGATAAGGTTGTGGTTATTGATTCTCTAAATGTGTGATGTTACTTTCACATACAAAGTGTTACAGAATTCCTTTGGTTTGTTAGACTGGCAATTGACGTTACGCTATCCTATCTTGAGGTAGAAGCCTTTCACAAACATCAAAAAATATTTTCATAGGAGGCAGTGAATAAATTATTAAACACAGGCAATGCTCTTAATCATATTCTAATAGGTCATAAAGTGGAGTGTCATTACTGCCTCTCTCTAAAGGAGAATTCCTTAGAGACAGATGCTGAAAACACCACTAAACTGCTGCTTGCTGAGGAGTCTTTCTAAGGCTATTGGATGGAAAAAATGTGTTAGTGGCAGAGTTGCAAGGTGCAGCACCATGGAATAGTAGTATCTTATGGACAGTTCTCCAGATCCAATCTTACTATTTTAATGGTATTTTTGTCTTAGAATAAAAATAATTAAAAGTTAATTAAACTCTAACAGCTAGTTGGACATAGTCTGCGTCTTTGATCCTAGCTTTTAAAATTCTGCTTAGCCATCAGTAAAATACTTAGGAAGAATTTTGCACAGATTGACTGCACTATGTGTAGTAGAGGCTGTTTAGAGGAGGGACCAGGCATTCCACTTTTTTTTTTTTTTTAGAATAATGTCTGGACTCTTGTCCAGAAAGATTACAGAGGGATAAATAAAGTTTATATCAGCAGTTTTCATTCATTGTATTCTTTCAGAAAGAGTTCATTTTGATGGGCATTGCTATTTAATATATGCACTAATTTCTGCTCAAATATATTAGATCTTGATATCTAATCACAGAATCACAGAAACACAAGGTTGGAAAGGACCTTCAAGATCATCTAGTCCAACCGTCATCCTACAACCAATACTACCCACTAAGCTACTAAACCATATCTTGTAGCACCTTGTCCAGGCGCTTCTTGAACACCACAAGGGTCGGTGACTCCACCACCTCCCTGGTCAGGCCGTTCCAGTGCTTGACCACTCTCTGAGAGAAAAAGTTTTTCCTGATGTCTAGTCTAAATTTCCCTGTGCGCAACTTGCGGCCGTTACCTCGAGTCCTATCATTAGTTATCTGGAAGAAGAGGCCGACCCCCTCCTCATCACAACCTCCCTTCAGGAAGTTGTAGAGTGCAATGAGGTCTCCCCTGAGCCTCCTCTTCTCCAGACTAAACAATCCCAGCTCCCTCAGCCGCTCCTCATAAGACTTGTGTTCCATACCCCTCACCAGTTTCGTTGCCCTTCTCTGGACACGTTCCAGGGCGTCGATGTCTTTCTTGTAGTGAGGGGCCCAAAACTGAACACAGTACTCGAGGTGCGGCCTCACCAAAGCTGAGTACAGGGGGATGATCACCTCCCTGCTCCTGCTGGCCACACTGTTTCTAATACAGGCCAGGATGCCATTGGCCTTCTTGGCCACCTGAGCACACTGCCGGCTCATGTTCAGCCTTGCATCGATCAACACTCCCAGGTCCCTTTCCTCATCACTGTCTTCTAGCCACTCAGCCCCAAGCCTGTAGCATTGCATGGGGTTATTGTGGCCAAAGTGCAGGACCCGGCACTTGGCCTTGTTAAACCTCTTCCCGTTCTCCTCAGCCCAGCAGTCCAGCCTGTCCAGATCCCTCTGAAGGGACACCCGACCCTCAGGCAGATCGACACTACCTCCCAACTTGGTGTCGTCTGCAAACTTACTGAGGGTGCACTCAATCCCCTCATCTAGGTCATCAATAAAGATATTAAACAAGATAGGCCCCAGAACTGACCCCTGGGGGACACCACTTGTAACAGGACGCCAGCTGGACTTAACTCCATTAACCACAACCAGCTGGGTACATCGCTCCAGCCAGTTCTTTACCCAGAGAAGAGTAATATTTGTCTCCTGCTTGCTTTGCTTCTTTTTTTATGTTGTTTTCATACATTATTAGGATTTCCATTTTCCTTTGTTCAGCTTTTTCTTGTGTGTGTGTGTATCTGTATGTTTATCTGGTTTTGTGTGTTCACATGATAAAGAAGAAGAAAAGGAGGGAAAATAATTAGGAAATTCTTCTTGATTTCAGATCTTGAATCACATTTGCAGAGATGTCAGCAGTTATCTGTTACAGGTAGGAAACGTTTTGATGTCAAAATAAATTTTATTTTTACTAAAGAACAAAAACAGTTTTTGAGACATCAGCTCACAGGTTAAAGTAATGTCCGTTACTTATTACAGTAAGAATTATTATAATATTTTAAATTTATGAATTGTTTTTATTTATAAAGGAATAAAACATTTTATTTACATTTGATTCTTTCTGTATGTTGAATTTCTACACCCTGATGTACACCATGGTCCCACAGCCTGTTATGATTTATCTTAAAGGCTGCAGTAACATAAAATAGCAGAAAATAAAATATGCAGTAACATAATAAAACTGAGGCTGCAGTTGCGGGGGGGGGAAGAGAAGGAGAGAATTAAGAGAAAATGCATACCTGTGATAGCCATTCCCCATATTCCAAATATTATGTTGTTTAATAGCTATGTGGCTTTTTTGGTATTTTGCAGTATTGACAGATCATCAGGATTTGAGTAACACAGTACTGAAAACTGTTCTGAACAGCACAGCTCCTCAACAGTATCGCATTAGAGCAAAGCTGAGAACTTTTAAACCCCAGAAGCTCCATCAGTCTATTAAACTTCATTGTTCCAAATGCAATTCTTTGTAAGTGTTTTATGCAATAAAAGTAATTTAGAAATTGTTCTATATGTTTTAGGATGTCTAGATTTTCAGTATATTTTCATCCTCTTTTTGTGTAAAATGAACTGAATTTAAATGTATTTCATTTCAGGCAAAGATCTGAAACTCATTGATAATAGGGAAATATGAAATAATCAAATGAGTTGGATTTACAGAATCCTTTGAGCGCTTTCAAAACAATTTTATTTTACTTTCAAATTTGACAATGAGATTTTCCCATACTGACATTGTATTTAAGTACTCGGTTCTGTCTTGCAGTTTTAAAATAGGATGTGCAGAAAGGTGTAATAGTATCCAAATTATGGTCTGCATTAATGAATAAAATATTTTTGACTAAAGTGAGTCTTCCAGAGAAGGCATCTTTTTCATGATCCAGAAATATCAGTGAAATAACATTCACTTCGGCATTTTTGTCTTTTTTTCTGACTTGAGTCAGTTCACTTACCATTTTATCATTGTTATTTCCCTTGTAATATGGTTTCTTATTGTATCAAATAATGTGTGGTCAAATAATCTCACCTGAAAAAGGCCATTGCAGCAGTAATCTCTCTAAAAGTGAGGGAAAGTTTGTTTGACATGGCCTATTTTTGGTTAAAATATCAAGTGACATGCATTTTAGTGCTATTCATGATCATCTGAATCCTGTATTGCTTTTTTTTTGCCTGGCTTAGCCTAGCATCAGTCCTAAGAAAACAGCTTTATAGTTACTGGTGTAAACTATTGCCTTAAGTGATGGCATCTTAGCATTCTCCTATCCCTTTGGAATTTTTTGTATAATCAAGATTCATTAGATACAAAAGTCACTGAGACAAGAAAATGCCCCTACTAGCCTTCTGTTAGCACTTTTGGGTGCAAAGTAGCATGCTTGCTGCTTTAACAATATTTCTCATCAGATGTTATTATAACATTATCTTGGTTGCTAATGTAAGAAGTGCTTCATCATCTTTACAACATACAAGTACTTGATCTTTATTACCAAGTATAAAAAGGAGATAATTACCAACTCTCTCTGCCACTTCTGTCACTTTTTTGGATGTATTTCGCAGCTCTGTATAAGCCTATAGAATTGATAGGATTTTGTTTGTTCATTATGGAACTTTATCCTTATCCCACAATTTTACTTGACATTTTGTATATTCTTGACTTGTCATATTCTTCATTTCTGCTTGAGTATCCTGCTGTTTCACATATTGCTGCCATCCTTTGCCACAGAATTAAGGCAGACTTTCAACCAGAAAGATTTTCAAGGCTTCAGTTAGCGTATTTCTTATTACCATCCTGCTGCTGTGATGGGACTACTTGCAGGGATTTTCCAGAAATTTAGCTTCTCTTTTTTTCAACTCTGTGGATCAGGTGAAAGGAATCAGTGAAATACAATACTGCAACTTTAGCTGAGAGAGTTAAGAGGCCAGGGAAGGAAATGTGATTCTTACGCGTTCTGCCATGACAAAGAAATTGTTTCCTGTTTTAGCATACACTGAAGAGCTTGACTGAACAAAGTTCAATGTGAGTTTGATCCTTTAACGCTTTATGCAGTAAGATGCATATAATTCTTCATACATAAAGTCCTTGTGAGAGATGTGTTTTTGTTTTTCAGACTTTGACTGAAAGCTTCCCTCTAAATAGCAAGATATTCACAGAATCACTAAATGGTTGAGATTGGGAGGAAATTCTGGAGGTCATCTGGTCCAACCCTTCTGCTCAAGCAGGGCCAGCTAGACTATGTCCACATGGCTGTTGATTATCTCCAAGGAGGGAGACTCCACAAACTTTCTAGGCAAGCTGTTCTGTTGCTCAGTCATCTGCACAATAGTGTGTTTCCTGATGTTCAGACAGAACCTCTTGTGTTTCAGTTTGTGTCCATTGCCTTTTGTCCTGTCGCTGGGCACCACTGAAAAGAGCCTGGCTCCATCTTCTTTGTACTCACCCTTAAGGTATTTGTAGACATTGATGAGTTCCCCCTGAGCTTTCTGTTCTCCATGATAAACAGCCCCAGCTCTCTCAGCCTTTCCTCATAGGAGATGTTCCAGTCCCTTAATCACTTCTGTGGCCCTTTGTTGAACTATATCCAGTATGTCCATGTCTCTCCTGTACTGGGGATCCAAGAACTGGACACAGTACACCAGATGTGGCCTCACCAGTGCAGAGTGGAGGGGAAGGATCACCTCTCTTGACCTGGTGGCAGTAGTTTACCTAATGCAGCCCAGGATACCATCAGCCTTCTTTATGGCAGGGGGACACTGCNTTATGGCAGGGGCACACTGCTGACTCATGTTCAACCTGGTGTCCACCAGGACCCATAGATCCTTTTCTGCAGAGCTGCTTTTGAGCTGGGTAACCCCCAGCATGTACTGGTGCCTGGGTTTGTTCCTCCCCACGTGCAGGACTCTGCACTTCTTCTTGTTGAACTTCGTGATCTTCCTGTCAGACCGTTTCTTCAGCCTGTTGAGGTCCTCCTGGATGACAGCACGACCTTTTGGTGTATCTGCCGCTCCTTCCAGTCAGCAGCAGACTTGCTGAGGGTGCACTCAACCCCATCATCCAGTTCAGTAATGAAGACGTTAAACACGACTGGACCCCATATTGACCCCTGGGGTACTCAGCTAGTTATTAGCCTCTGGCTAGACTTTGCACCCTTTGCACCACTGAGCACCATCCTCTGGGCCNCCCACTTAGCCCCATCCTGTGGTCCCAGCTATTGAGCCAGTTTTCAAGCCACCTCACTGCCTGCCCATCCAGCCCATTCATCGACATATTGTCTACGAGGATCTTATGGGGGACAGTGTCAAAAGCCATTCTGAAGTTCAGGTGGACAATATCTGCTGCTCTCCACTCATCTACCAGACTGGTCATTTCATTGTAGAAGTTTATCAAGTTGGTCAAACATGACTTTCCCCTTGGTGAATCCATGCTGACTACTTCTGATGATTTTCCTGCCCTTCATGTATCTGGAAATGATTTCCAGGATTAGCCGCGCCATCACCTTCCCAGGGATCAAGGTGAGGCTGGCTAGCCTTTAGTTCTCTGGATCTTTCTTGCCCTTTTATGTAGATAGGACTAATGTTTGCTTTTTTCTGTTGTTGATATAAATGGAACTAGTTTTATTCATGTATCCACACTAGGGAGATTACAACCCTCATGTACAAACCAACTCATTCCATTCCTGCCTGTGCAGGAAATCTACAAACTATAGAGGCCAGAAGTTTAATGGATATATCAGAGAAAATGACCTATTATATTAGGTCAGCTGCTTTCCCATTTAAAATAGTAATCCAGGAACACAGGTGGAAAGAGTTCACATAAGCAGCATTGTGCTCATGAAATGAAAGTTCAGGTTCAACAAGGCTTCTTGTGCGTCAATTTTACAGTTACAGCAAAAGAATATCAAAGTTTGGGGTTTATAGGCAGGAATTGTTCTATTCACTGGTGAAAGCAGCTGCTCTTGGGTTCGAAAGAAAAATCATCAAAGTGAGCTGGAGGTGTTGCTGGTATTTTCTATCTAACTCTACTCTAAAGCTTGCTATCTACTTTCTTTCAGTGTTTTATGAAATAGCCCAAGCCCTGCCCAAGCAGGTCTGTCTTGCTTAGGAGAAAACATTCTAATATATTTTTTTTTCTTTCTGTGCCAACTGCTGGTTCTTTGCCTATTGTTGGCAATAATAGTAAAATTTGAATTCCCTGCATTATTTCTCTGTGGGTGACAACTGGAAATGTGTGAGTGGTGCACTCTTAACATGACAGGAAAGAAACTGTGATGCAGCATTGCAGATTTTCCCTTTACAGTGCATATGTGAAGCTATTCTGCTTCTGCACTTTTTTTTCTTTCTCCAAAATACACAAAGTAAAATAGGCTGAACATAAAACTGGAAGTTATATGAGCTTATGCAGTCTTTTCATTCTACTGAAGTGGTATGCAGTGTGGCTTTTTTAAGGTCCAACTGAAATCCCATAAATCTTTTACTGTTTCTTCCATGGATTTACTTGTGTGAGCAAAGCCACTAGGCTGCCTTGCTCATGGGTAAGCTTACATTACTTTGTATATTGTTAAAATGGAAACGAATTATCTTGATATAATTTCCTGTATAGCTCCAAATGCCTAAATCGATGTAAAAACAAAATTATTTTTCCTGAATATACTTTGTCTCATGACTACATTTTAATATTTGTTCAGAGTTCTGCCTTCTTTGTTGCTAGATTGCTGTTAGTATTTACTTATAAATTTTGGAAATGGTTTTAGGCAAGAAGTTCCAGATGGAGATGCTTTTGACTTAATTTTGCAAGGCTATGCAGTTACTGCCCCAAACCCAGAATTACACAATACATCCTGGTATGAATCTGTAACGTGGACTACACAAGACCAGAAACAAAGGAAAATAGCTATTCATTTTGTAAAGCATGATGAAATGCTTCAACAGCCTGAAGATACTTTGCTTCTGATAGAAGGTAAGATAAATAAAATACAAGTGTATCGCTTCATATGGCACAGTGTCCACTCTGAG
>VXAL01005411.1:0-12313 GCA_013399475.1 Chauna torquata | reverse complement strand
GACCAATTATGAAGATATAAGGCAATACCCTGAAGCCCAGTGAAGTAAATGATAACCTCATCGTTGGTCTCAAGGGAACCAGAATTCTACTGTGTCCCTTCACCAAGGATCTCAATACACAAATGACAAAAGTACACAAAATTTAGAAGCAAAATCAACATAACACCAAAACTAATCATGGCTGCAACAGATATACATCATGCTTGTTCCATGACATTTTAAATTATACCTGTTTCCATATTTATTTATAAGATACACATGCAAAGCTCTGAGGAGATGTCAAATGATGGAAAGGTAGTGTTAGAGGAAGCAAAAAGAAGTGAAGGCATGAAATGATGATGTAGAGAATAAGCAAGGGTAAGCAGATGTCATTACAATGTTGTCAAAGGAGTGATAAAAAGGAGCAAACAGTAAGTTCCCCTAGGGGAATGTCGAAGCTAATATTGTTCCATACGGACAGAAAGGGAGAAGTCCTCGGGCCAAGTAGCAATATCAGTCTACCAGAATCCATTATAGGGTATTCGGAAGGAAATGGTTCAAGTTCTAGCTCCTAACTTATTGTCAGACCACTGAGCTATAACTACTACTGGCTTCTTTGCTGAAAGAGCCCAGAAAAGCACAGATTTCCATGCTTATCCATGGATGCTGCAATTAAATAATATATAAAAAGGAGAAAGAGAGTCCAACTATTTGAGTTAGACCACAATGGGTGCAGCTAGAGGATACAAGAATAAAACAGAAATACCCTCCCACTCATATATGTCATAACACATTTATCTTCTATATCGACTCACTTTCTAAATATTGAGAAGTTATGAGTTTTACTGGAAAAGGAAACAGAACCTTTTTTAGCTCTTCAGCAGACATGCAATATTAACCAGTAACGAGGACCTCTTCTTTAGTTTTCGCCTACAGCAGCTCCAGAGTCTCATTTTTAAACATTATCCTGCTTATCGATACCATTGACCACAGATGAATTCATCTTATTTGAATTAACCATCCCAGATTTTAGTATGCATTTTGAATTAGTCATACAGACCCCCAACTTAGACAATAGAAAGAGATACAAAATTCCAGAGGAAAATTCATCCCATCTTAAGGAGACATGAATCACCTTTTGGATGTGTCTGTCTCTCTCCAGAGTTTATAAACAGAGTCTAAATGGTTTGCCTACACTGACATTATCCTCTACATAGATCAGTTAAGGTGGGGGGAATTGTACCCATGTAAGTGGATTGCCCTGTACCTCCTGCTTCTGCTGGCAAAACTCAGCAATATGCACATGACCAGGCTTGAAAGAGAAGAGAGGCTTTTACTCCTCTGTTAATTTGGGTAGGATTTACTACTCATAAGAGGGGAACAAGAAAAGTCCAAACCACTTCATACCACACATCATCAGGAAATCACCTCAAAGGTGGTCTATTGTTAGATAACTGCCTCCTCACATTAAGGCTGGAGTAATTGTCCCAGTGAAGACTATTGCACTGGGATATTTTCTAGACCAGAGAACATAGAGGTTTAGAATTCATTTGAAGCCATCTTGTCTCTAAAGGACAGCATTGTGACCTGAAAAGACAGGTATTTTCTGCTACAGCGTTGATTCATTTGTAAAACTCTTTGTAACTACTTCCATAAAGAAACCTCTTTCTCAAGCTTCCTGCTTCATCTTCACACATGAAAATAAGTTGTACCTTGTTTCTTCCAAGAATATCAAATGCCTTACAAGAATTTTACAACATAGGCAAAGAGGTTTTTATATAATATTTCTGATAAAATTTTCAGTCCTTGGCTAACTGTATGTATTTATCTAGTTTCCATGACAAAGATAAAGTTTGTTTCCAAGATGTTGCAAACATCTGGACAATTTTATTCAGAAACACATTTTTCTTTAAAAAAGAAAAAAAAANGTGGTTTGCAGCCAAGAAGATCCTCATGCAGTCAGACTAATCACTAAATAATATAATTTGGTCCAAGGAATTTGACATCTTTGATAAGCAAACACCACTTCAGTATTTTCTAGAACATGGCCATTTTGAGGCTGAAATAGGTCAGCTGTGCTATTCAACAACTGAAGACAAGATGTGAAAAGCATTTTAGCCAAGTGACACTGGAGAAGTAATTTAGGAGAGATAATGTAAAGAATCCAGTTTATTTAACTCTTATGAAAATGGATAATGATTTAAGTTATTTTTTCTTTTTCTTTTTCTTTTTTTTTCTGAACTGAAAAATAAGTGTGATAAAAATATGCGTGATTCATAAAGAATTTTAAGTACTTGTTGGCTTTCAGACTATGATTAAAATATTCCATTGCACAAGTTATATTCCTGCAATTGAAGCCAACTGTACTGAAGAATTTGAGAGAACATGAAAGTACAGGCATTAAAAGTTGCACACATTATATGAACAGGTCCTTTGATTCAACACTGTTATCATTTTTAATATGAGATCTTCATTGGAAAATATCTGTTAAAAATCATGTACTATTATACAGCAGTGAGATCTTCAAAATTCCTCAGCGTTGGCCTTGTTCTGCTCCCTCTGAGATCAAAGAGTTATGTCTCAATAAATACTTACCTGTGTAGTTGTCTAAGCTAGCTTTGTCTCTGTCCAAGATAAAATTATGTATCTAGCACATTTTAGTCATAATTACAGCACATTAAATGTTTCACTGTTCTAGATTACATTATCTTAATACACTTTTTTACATTGACAAAGAAGTAGTTAATTGTTAATTCAGTGTTTCTCCAACTCTGACAAGAGCAAATGACTCCCATACAAATACTGCTGCAAGGCTACTGCATTTGTTTTCTAAACATATTTTATCTTCATGAACCCTTCCCATGGAAATTACCTAACACGTTTGATCTACATTTTCAGGTGTCAATGGTACTCAGATATGCCCAGTTTCAATTACTGTAGCAGAAGACTATGGTTTTTACGGTAACATCCCTCGCCTCCGCTATCTTCGCTTGGATGGAAATGAAATTCAGCCTCCAATCCCACTGGACATCATGATATGTTTTCGACTACTTCAGGCTGTTGTCATATAAACATATTTCAGTATCAGTCTTGTGCTATCAGAATGCTAAGATACAAGTTTTGCTGGAATGAAACTTGTTCTAACTCATAAATCAATAAGTAACAGTTTTATTTTGACTTTAATTTGTTCTTTGCTTGCATCTTTTCTACAGCTGAAAAGATTGTTCTTTTAGATGAGATTTTGGATCTACATAAAACATGCTTAACACTTTACTTAAGAATTTCTAATAGCAAATATGCTGAAAATCATCTGTTGTAATATCCCAAATATTCCAAAGCAAATTCTTACCTACTCTCTTTCTTGTCAAATCCTACAGAGTAGGATATATGATTAACATCATTGGCATAGCCAAATTATATCTCCACGTATTTGTTACCTAGTAATTGGCATAAAGAATTTGGATGCACTTGGCTAAACATATGGTAGAAAAATCATGTGTTACATGAATACTAATTATCAGAACTGTCACTGTCTTTTTTAAGATAGTGACTGCCTAACAGTAAACAGACGCTTAACAAGTAAATAATTCATAAATTGTTGTCATCCTTTGAAGATGGGACGACTGATATATATTGATATTTTTAAGACCCGAAGTGTATGACACTCAGAGCCCAAAACAATATGCTGAATATATATTGCTGTATGGATTCATTCGATGTATGATTTCAAAACTGAAATACGTTTATCCAACTAAAATCCATGACAAGGGAATACAGGAAGAAATCTTGTTCTATCAAAGTGCGTTTTCTACTGTTTCATTCTTCAGCATTCCATACCTAATTTTGACATCATTTCTTTCTTCAGCCTTGGGATAGTCATTAAGTATTTGGTTTATATTTTGTTTTCATAGAGATTTTCACAAGAACAGTAATGATTACCTATTTCACAGAGTAGATGCTTCACAGAAATTAGAATGACAAAATATAACAGTGATAAATAGAAAATTAAGAAATTAAGAGATACCCCTCCCTCTCCCACCTAGCCACAACTTATTTACTGAACTAGACAAATATTTGCATAGTAAGTATATCAGTTTAAGCAAATACAACAAACTCAGAGCAGTATTTAGCTATCTGCTCACTCATATACGTGCACATAACAACACTGGATTTTAGAGAAGTCCAGGTTACAGCAAATTCACAATTCACTAACAAGGGAAATATCAGCAGGCATCTTTTTATGAAATCTGTTTTTTGTTTGTTTGGTTTTGTTTTGTAAGATAATGCTGGGATTTCAATATATAACTCAAACATTTGAGTCAACTATTCACTGGGAGAGTATGACATTTTTGTTATTTCTGATAGCCAGCGTAATAGACTATCCATCAGTCATATTATTTTATTCTTCTTGTATTTGTAGATAGAAGCAATTAGTTGCTCGTTAATGGCTTGCACTTATTTCTAACATTTTAAGACTGGCCTCAGTAACAAGCATTTTAAACTATGCATGTGGTATACTTTTTTCTTTGAAGATGAAGCATTTTCTTAAAAGTAGATCTTTAAAAGTGTTAAGAATTGCAACTTCTAACTTTCAGAGTCTCTTTTTATTTGCAAATCAGGCCATATTCTACTCCAGTGCATTTGTGGATATAATCCAGTATAGAAACTCAGTATAGAAATAACCCATTCAGAAATCCTATTGTGAAAACCTTTATTATTGCAGTTCATTTTATGTGATTGCTGGGAAACTCCTGCCCTTCTAGCAAAATATTTTCTGTACCTCTATGCTCACCCCATATGAAAAAATAGAGAAGATTTAAAAAGTCTCTACAGTATGTATGCATGTTTACCTATGTGCTTTACTTTAGCAATAACATAGTAATTTATTTTTTGAAAAAAAACAAACAAACTATTTTGTGTGACAGTACTACTAATTAAATTATAACAATGATCATCTGCTTGTACTTGGAAATGAATTTCTACTTACAACAAAGAACAAATATACATATTCCAGTGTGGGTATTCACAGGTATGTATGCACATTATTAACAGCTCTAACTGATGATATTGCAAAACACCCTAAAGTTCCAGCCGAAGATTATGACACTTTAGGCATAAAATATGATTTAAAACAAAACAAAACAAAACAAAACAAAAGACTAACCCTTCCCCAAAGAGACGACAAGATTATCTATTAGAAATAAAAAGATACAGGGACAATGGAACATCAAGGTACTCAATTTTCTTGATAGAGACATTAAGTGTTCTCTAATGAAATCACTGTTAATGATTTTTTTCCATCAGCTGGGCTGATATCAACAGATTTTTCCAATCGATGACACATGACTGTAGAGTAGATATCTTTATGAATTAGTTCTTCAAAGATCAGCATTATCTTTGGAACAATCTTTGTACACATGCAGATTGATCCTAAGGACTTGTCCCTGTCAAATCCCAGTTAATCTCAGTGAAGACAAAAGTTCATGATACTTCCCTGGACAAACTTTTATTGGGCTGAAGAGCTGCTGCTGCCAACTGCTCTGTGTCGTACACCTTTGATACAACCAGCTGAATTCACATCTGTGAACCGTTTAACAAAAAAAAAAAATCCTTAATATCCTCATTTAGGCTGATATGTCCCATTTTGATTCCATCTCCCAGAACCGTCAGAATGATGTAGAATGAAAAATAGCTTTGTTACTGCACTGATCTTCACAAGAAATATCAACCCTGCTTGGGGGTTGAGCAGTTTTATTGCGTGCATATCTCTATTTGCAATAGTCTTAATGTTCTAAATATTCTGGGAAAGTTGGTGAAATTTCCTCTCAGATTACAATAGCAGGTCTAAATCACATTATTTTTGAGTCACAAGGTTGAATTCGCACTCAGACTTTCTGCTATCACAGATGAATTGCACAATAAGAAGGAAACAACATGGGGAACTAAACAATGTAGGCTTCCAGCCACATCTCATCTAATTAATTTGTTATGCCAGAAGACTATAAAGAAAATTGTAAAATATTGTCCTTTTCCCTATGAAGAGAGTCTCTAAAACAATGTAAAAAGCATCACTATGCTTGAAAGTCTGATGTTAATTCTTCCTAATCTGTGATTCCTCCAAGTCTCACAACTGATATTTCCTGCTTCAGAAATAATGCAGCCTCTTCCACTTCAAGGAGGGAGGAGCAGACCTCTCAGCTGTCCAGTCTGAACCCACAGCTGCCTTCATACAGCTGACATTTGTTCCACTTAATTATCAGAGCACATTGCAAACTGTTTTGAAGGGATTATCATGTAAAGAAACAAAGATGTTTACAAGAGGTATGAGAAGTAGAGTACAAAGCAAGTCACCTTAAGAACACTGCAGTTGTGGTCAATAGCTAACCAAACCACAAATACCTAGTGGTTTGCCAGAAATGCATATTAGGTATGAGTTAATTTTGAAATTATGATAGTTAATGCAGATGTGCTATCACCTCAGCTCAGGGTACAGATGGCTGCACTGTAAAGAAAAGCACAAAAGAAAAGTGAGAGGCTCAAGAAGTGAGAACTACCCAGACATTTCTGACGTATCTGCCAGCTTGACTGAAGATTGCATGCTGGATCTATCAAAAGCCTGTATGGTTTTATAATGTGGCTGGCTCTGCATAAAGGAAAGTCCTTTACAGATGCTGCCAGTGTAGTTAAAAATACATCCATATGCGTGTGTTGCCTTGCTCCATACTCTTCTCTGACATTTTCTGTTTCTTTCTCACTATTCCAAGCTGTTTGCTACCACTTTCTGCTTCAAAATTTTAGTGAGAAACACCACCATAACAAACATCTGCAGAGTTCCCAGTGACCACAGCAGCTTGTATGATGCTGGAAGGAGGAAACACAAGCGTAAGAGATAAAAATTTTGAAGATGACGAGCAAGCCAATTTGCATGTTTGTGATTACTGACTCCAAGACATATCCAGTGTTACAGTGTTATCCCTCGCATTCACCCTTGCTGCACCCGGATGGTTTCCCATGTTTGCCACAAACACTTGCTGTCATTTTTCCAGTCTGGAAAGAATATTTCCTGATATTATACGGTAGCTAGTTTCAATATTTATCTGGAATTAGATTAACACCTAAATTGCTATGTTGGGTTTTGAACAGCTAATATCCCATTTCTGCAACGAGTGGCATGGAATCTTTGGCATTGTTGAAGTCAGCTAGTAAACATCTTCCTCTTGTCTGAGTCTCCTCCATAATTGCTTTTATTTTTATTTTTATTTTTATTTTTATTTTTCCCCAGAATTGCTTACTCTTTTAAACAAAAGAGGTAAATCTACAAGGCACCACACTGTCTGGGTAACGATACTCAGGAATACTGCTAGCCACTTCAGGTCAAGCTTCTGAATCAATATAACCCCATCTGCATCATGTTCTGCCTTAGCTAATTTACCTTCTTCCCCATTAGTATAGTTAATATTGCTTCTGGATCCTATGTTTGCTCTGTCAGTCTGCTAGTTCAAACAAATCTATACTGTAATGACTTTGAAGCATTTCCCAATATAGTTGTTTCTCACATCCCTTGCACTGTTGCCAATAGTATGGGTATTCTTCTTGCTGTTTTTGTCTTGCTTTCTGTAGCATATGCATTTGACCAAACCTATCTGCCTCTTGATCAGCTTGACTCAGTCTTGTTTCTTCAGTGTTTTTTAGGTTAAGCATGTTTATGTGTGCTGCACTAATGGCTGTTCTGATTTTGTCTGGTTCCTGGCAGCTCAGCTGCATGTTTTTCTCTAGGGGAAGCAATTACCTGACTGCCACTCACGTACTGCTGCAGAGCAGCATGCCCTGCTGCTCACAGCATTTGCACCTCCTCCTACGCATGTGCATGGACCCAGGCTGATGCTGTCATGCAGACAGGGTATATATGGAAATGTCTTTTCCAAGGCTTTTGTCACACTGAGTCATTGAGTCTTTTTTTTTTTTTTTTTTTTTTTTTTACAGGAGAATTAGCAAAGAAACTGGAATCGCATCTTCCACAAACAAAAGCTGTTCCTAATTAGGGACTGAGGCATTAAAAGTTACATGTGGAATCAGCAGTGCTCAGTGAAAACAGGCTTTTTCAATAAATCATTTATTCATGAAAATGCTCTACCACAGTCTTTCTGAATTATTAGTGAATTCATAAAAAGTATGCAAATAGTTTCAACCACCAGTAAAAAAAATATTACAGTGCTTACGCTTCTTATTTAATAATCCTCTACTAAGACATTAACATATCATGATATGCCCTTTTCCAGGTAATGAAACCCTGGAATTTGTCTGAAATTGTACTCCTACTACTAGGAAGCCTATTCACAAGAAAGGTAATCTCCTTGTGCTGCTCTGCTTTGTTTCAGGTCTTGAAATAATCTACTGAAACTCTACGCTGGCAGTAAGGACAGCCTTCATGGTATTATAGGATCTAGGCTCAAATCCAGCAGAGAGTGAACTAGAGTGTAGATTTTTTTCTCTGAGGAGGTTGTTCGGATCACCAGATGAGAGGTTCACTCTTATTTGTGAATCCTAACATTTGCTTCTTCTAATGGCTGGAACTACTCCAACAACAGAAAAAGACTGATAGCAACCCTTCCTGACACTGCCCAGCAGCACTATAGGCAGGAGCTACTCTACTCAAATATACCTAAAAGTCCTCATACGAGAAAGCAGCCAGGCACGGGAGCCACAGTCTCTGCCTCTGGCTTACTGGCCAAAAGTAAAAGCTGTTGGTAAAGCTTTTATCTGAGGATGATAGTGTTTTGGATCTTTTAAAAAGCTAGTCATTTATATATTATTTCTGGTTCAATGTAAGTTCCTAAACATTGAATTTAAAATACAACATAAAAACATGATGTAAGGTTTACTTTCTAGTTCAGCAAGAAAACAAGATAAAAATATTTAATTCTTAGTCAAGTAAAAATAAATATTTTTTTACTAGTCTGACCATCAAACAAACCAACCAACAAAACAATTTTCTGTTCTCTAGCCAGGATTTCTATGCCTTCTTTTTTTCCTCTGTTGTTCTTTTTTATCATTTTCTTTCTGTTGAGGATCACATAACAGACTTCTCAGGTGTTGAAGAACATCGAGAATGATTTCCAGCAGCACTATTATGCATGCTTCTTATTCTCCTCAAGGCATTAATAAGAATTTTGCCCATATTTTCCTACTTTTATGAGCTCTGCATACAGACCCCCTTTTGTGTGCTGTTTTGACAGTCATTGTTGTCAATGTTTGTGCAAGATGCCTGTGCTGGAAACTGAGTGTTCCCAGGAATTCAAGGTTGTCTGTGGTGCCTACTTTTTGTATGCCTAGCTGTTGTCTCACTTTTCTGTTAAACACCCTCCCTTCCTTGCTATGGGCTGCCCATTATAACCATTACAAAGAATAATGTGAACAGACCTTGTTTTCCAAACACTAACTTATGCCTTTCTTACTGGAGCTGTCACAATGTCGTTGCACCCACAAGAAGGGCTCCTGCTCTTTCAGCATACAAGCTAGATGCCTGCTGCCTCCTCCAAGCAGATCTCCCTTGCAACTTGTGCTCTAGTAACAGATGATGGATAAGAACAATAACTGTCTTTAGCAGAGATCCACAACCTACCTCCTGAAGCCCTGGTAATCCCTTATTCCAAGTTTAATATTACTCAATACTGGGATTTTTCTCTGTGTTGGTATTGTGAAGCATGGAGCAGGATAAGTCCTGTCGCTGCTGGGCTGCACCTAACATGGGCCAACTGGGCTGATGGAGGAATGACAGCCTGTGGGCCTTGTGTCTGAGGAGCCCAAGCAGGTGACTAGCAGCTCAGGGTTATGAAGAGGTTGAATTGAGTGGTAGGAATCAAGGCAGGAAATGGGTTCAGCTGTTAAATGAAGTCTGTTTTATCACAAACGCTCAGAGCAGAAAATAATCCAGTGCAAGACAGATGGAGACAAAGGTGTAATTGGGGCAAACTGTCAGACTTAGTACTTGTAATTACTCGTATAGGTGAGAAACACACAGAGAGAGACAGCAATTTGCTCTGTCTGGCAGAGAATCAGCAATGATGAAAAAAAAAACAGTTTTTGAATTTATTTCATGCTCTAGGAGCGTGGAGGATTCTAATACTGATTGAAGTCCAAAAGCCCACCTGATGCATTCTGCTTGGCATATTAGACCCCTATAACTATTTTATCAAATTTAGGAAAAATATACATATATACTTGGTATATCAGCTGTGTTTTCTGTCAGCAGTTATACAGAACTGCTCCTTGAAATACATTTTCTTTTACAATAGACCTTAACTTTAAATGTGTTAAGATGAGTAAATTAGGAGACAGCTCCTCTCTATATGTCTCATCTATATTAATGTCAGCAAATGTCCCATTTAGGTGGGAGCTGTGTACACTCTGGAATGCAAATACACTTCTAAGGTAATTGCCTCACTCCTTTTCATGTTTCTTTCAAGGAGCTATCCACAGAGACAGAACTATGTTGTGGTTTAAACCAAAAAATCAAATCCCCTTGAGGTACACATCAGACTTCCCCATCCTTCTGCATTACCCACTAAGTGCACCCAGGTCCTTGAGCAAAAGCAACCCCATGGATGGGCTTGCTTTTGCCCAAGGCAGGAATAACCCAGACTGTCTTCCTCAGCATGTACTTCATGTGCATTACTGGGACTTTATCCCCTTCTACAGTACGTAGGGGTTTTGATTGGGCAGGGCCAGCTCGAATGGCAGATCACCTACTGTTAACTAACCAAGTTGCCTTTGCTAAATGTGTATCCCAATGCTTGAATATTCCAGCACCTATTGCTCTCAGTATAGTCTTTAACAGTCCATTGTGCTGTTTGATTTTCCCAGAGGCTGGTGCATGATAGGGGATGTGATATGCCATGCTCTTTGGCCCACATGTCTCTTAGGTTATTTTGGAAATGAGTCCTGTTGTCTAACTCAGTTCTTTCTGGGGTGCCATGTCACCAGAAGACTTGCTTTTTGGGTGGTGGCATAGGGCACAGGATATGTTTCCAGCCATCCAGTGGTTGTTTCCACCATTGTAAGCACATGGCATTTGCTGTGGCAGGTTTGTGGAAGTGTGATATAATTGATCTACCAGGCCACCCCATATTGATATTTCAGCTACCGTCCTGCATACCAGAGAGGCTTTAACTGCTTGGCTTGCTTGATTGCAGTGCATGCTTCACATTTGTGGATGGCCTGTGCAGTAGTGTCCATGGTCAAGTTCACCCCTCAATCATGAGCCCATCTATATGTTGCATCTCTTCCTTGATGGCCTGAGGTGTCATGTGCACACCGAGCTATAAATAATTCACCCTTATGTTGCTAGTCCAGATCCACCTGAGTCACTTCAATCCTAGCAGCCTGAACCACCTGCTGGTTGTTTTGATGTTCTTCAGTGGCCTGACTTGGGTACGTGAGCATCTATATGACGTATTTTTACAACCAGGTTGTCTACCTGGGCAGCAACATCTTGCCACAATGCAGCATCCCAGATGGATTTGCCTCTGTGCTGCCAATTGCTCTGCTTCCATTGCTGTAACCACCCCCACAGGGCATTTGCCACCATCCATGAGTCAGTACAGAGACAGAGCACTGGCCACTTCTCTTATTTAGCAATATCTAAAGCCAGCTGGATGGGCTTCACTTCTGCAAATTGGCTTGATTCACCTTCTCCTTCAACAGTTTCTGCAACTTGTTGCATATGATTCTGTACAGCAGCCTTCCAACTCTGATGCTTTCCCACAATACGACAGGACCCGTCAGTGAACAGGGCATATTGCTTCTCATTTTCTGGTAGTTTGTTATACAGTGGGGCCTCTTCAGTACGTCACTTCCTCCTCTGGTGATATTCCGAAATCTTTGCCTTCTGGCCAGTCCATGATCAATTCCAAGATTCCTGGGTGACTGCAGTTTCCTGTCCGAGCCCATTGTGTGATTAGTGCGACCCACTTGCTCCACGTAGCATCAGTTGCATGGTGTGCAGACGGGACCCTCCCTTTGAACATCTGCCCCAGCACTGGCAGTCGGGGTGACAAGAGGAGCTGTGTTTCAGTACCAACCATTTCCGAAGCAGCTCGAACCCCTTCATATGCAGCCAATAACTCTTTTTCGGTTGGAGTATAGCCAGCCTTGTATCCTCTGTATCCCTAACTCCAAAACCCTAGGGGTCGACCTTGAGTGTCCCCTGGTGCTTTCTGCATCAGGTGCTTTTCTTCCTCCCATAGGGAGGAAGAGAGACATTCTTCATATTGCTGGAGTTGGCCAGACAACTCATCCACCATGTGTCCCTTTCCGTCTTTCCAGGTCATTACTG
>VXAL01005410.1:14954-27397 GCA_013399475.1 Chauna torquata | reverse complement strand
AACGATTTTAAATGGGGCCCTGAACAATGACAGANAGGAAACACAAGCTTTCTTAGGCATTGCGGGTTTTTGGAGAATACATATTCCAAATTACCGTCTGATTGTAAGCCCTCTCTGTCAAAGATCCAGAAGAAGAACGATTTTAAATGGGGCCCTGAACAATGACAGACCTCTGAACAAATTAAACAGGAGATAGTTCATGCAGTAGCCCTTGGGCCAGTCCAGGCAGGACAAAATGTAAAAAAACCATGCTATACACCGCAGCCGGGGAGAATGGCTCTACCTGAAACCTCTGGCAGAAAGCAGCAGAAAAACTCTCTGGTACATGGAGGACAATGGTTGAAATATAAATACAGGGAGGCCTGGCAGATTGATTGTATTGTGCTCCCACAAACCCACCACAGCAAGCACCATGTGTTTACAATGGTGGAAGCAACCACTGGATGGCTGGAAACATCCTGTGCCCCATGCCACTGCCAGGAACACTATCCCGGGCCTTGAAGAGCAAGTCTTATGGTAACATGGCACCCCAGAAAGAATTGAGTCAGACAATGGGACTTATTTCCAAAACAGCCTCATAGACACCAGGCCAAAGAGCGTGGCATTGAATGGATATATCACATCCCCTATCGTGCATCAGCCTCTGGGAAAAACCAAACAATACAATGGACTGCTAAAGACTACACTGAAGGCAATGGGTGCTGGGACATTCAAACATTGGGATACACATTTAGCAAAGGCCACCTGGTTAGTCAACACTAGGGGATCTGCCAACCAGGCTGGCCCTGCCCAGTCAAAGCTCTTATGTACTGTAGAAGGAGATAAAGTCCCTGTAGCGCACATAACATACATGTTGGGGAAGACTGCCTGGGTTACTCCTGCTTCAGGCAAAGGCAAACCCATTCATGGGATTGCTTTTGCTCAAAGACCTGGGTGCACTAATATTGTACGTCCTCACTGCTATGGTTGCTATATGCCATATCAATGCTATTACAGTAAGAATCACCCAGATTAATGAAAAATAAATTTTAACCGAACCTGACAACCGCAGTGGTGATGGAACCAGAACTAGCTTCAGCATGCAACAATCCAACACCACTCACCATCTATCTCTCCAGCCCTGAAGAACTGTCATGACAGATGGAGCCCAAAGTCATGGACTAACTGAACTCAACAGTCTGTGCGCCATCCCTCTAAAATGTCTAAGGGAAAGATAGCTGTGTGTATATATCAAAAGAAAAGAAAGGTGGTGCTGATTACTTGGGATGTATTGGGAAGTGCGGAACCCGAGCATGACGTGGATGGTATAGAATAAGGGGTGGATAGTGCCCTGGTTTCAGCTGGGATAGAGTTAATTTTCTTCCTAGTATCTGGTATGGTGCTGTGTTTTGGATTTAGGATGAAAACAATGTTAATAACACATCGATATTTCAGTTGTTGCTGAGCAGTGCTTACACAGAGCCAAAGACTTCTCTGCTTCTTGTGCTGCCCTGCCAGCGAGGAGGCTGGGGGTGCACAAGGAGCTGGGAGGGGGCACAGCCAGGACAGCTGACCCAGACTGACCGAAGGGATGTCCCATCCCATATGGTGTCATGGTCAGCAATAAAAGCTGGGGGAAAGAAGGAATACGTTTGGGGTGATGGTGTTTGTCTTCCCAAGAAGCCATTACGCATGATGATCCCCGCTTTCCTGGAAGTGGCTGAACACCTGCCTGAAGCAGTGAATGAATTCCTTGTTTTGCTTTGCTTGTGCGTGCTGCTTTTGCTTTACCTAGTGAGCTGTCTTTATCTCAACCCATGAGTTCTTGCACTTTACCTTTCTGATTCTCTCCCCATCCTACCTGGGGAGAGTGAGCAAGCAGCTGTGTGGTGCTGAGCTGCCTGACGGGGTTAAACCACAACAGCCTCCACCACAGGTGGGCAAAGGCTAATATCTTAAGTCATGCCTATTTTCACTAGTGATTTAAGCTGATATCCTAAAATTTGCAATGCATCTACATTTTGATACAACTACATAGATGGTATTGGTAAACTTACTGGTTTGGCATCTATGTACAGAACAGTAAACTATGGTCTGAGATAGGCAAGTTTTATCAGCAACAAAATCCAAATATAGACAGTAGCATAAATCAGATTATTTATACATGATGATTTCTCTCGAGGTATTTCTGATTTTCGTTAAGCTATCCTAGATTTACATTGATTTTACAAGACTAATGCTAGGATTTGAAATTTTAGAACTGCCTGCTCTAATGTCAGCTGGCCAACAATGGCAGGGGCCTTAGCCTAGATCACATAAAATCCTCAGCACAGCTGTCAGCTCATGCAAGAAGTATCAATGATGATCTGTATATTAAAAAAAAAAAAGTGATACTCCTGAAGTAACTGTTTTTTGCTCTGTAAGATTAAAAATAATAATAAATTCTGTTCTACACAGAAGTAAAATTGCAACGTTTCGGGCTTTTTTCCAGAAGGATTCCAGAACAATCATGCCAGATTTGCATGAAAGCCTATTCTGATTCTGCATGCCCCCTCTTGTTTTCAATCATTAAACTAGTTACATGCCTTGGTGGACATTAACTATTTTATAGAGTTTTTAGTTTATTTCGATACTTTGCATACACCAATCCATGTATTAAGATACAAGTAAAAACTGTATCATTTATCTAGTGGCAGTGACCCATTAATTGAGAGCTACCTAACTAGCTGGATGAAATTATTGTACTTATCACCTACAGATAGTTGCAGTGCCTAAAACAAGTATAATACTGTTTCCTTTCACTGAAATTTCAGTGAAGCCTGCAAAATAAGTATTTTTAGAATAGAGGAAACCATGGTGAGGCAACCTGTCAAGCACACAGAATACCATACCCCAACAACATTCTTGTAAACTACCCAAGATATTTTCAAAAACTCAGTATTTTACATTTCCTATGTAGGGTAAATATTGCTAAGTCTCAGAAAAGTATGATCTCATACTCTGTATTACTCAGATTTACAGCACTATAAACTCTGAAAAACAGATATAATAAAATCCATCACTGACGTTATTTCAAAGTTTCTTTTTAATGTTTTAACTCTTGTATTTTCTTACCTATAGCCATTGGCCCACATAACTTACACGAGTATTCTCAACTGTTGTTTGAAACTGCAGCCTATCTGCTTATGATACAGACTAGGGGCAGCAAGCAGAAGAGCAACCAGGTCCAGGTCTGCTGCTGGAGCTGATTCACTACTCTGCCCTGAGATGAAGTCTCACTTTCCAGTGCCATGCACCCCCTCTCACACTCACAGATGCACACATACTTCAGCCACCACTCTACTGCTTTCTCTTAATTCTTCTTGCACTGACAAGCTACAAAGGACTGGGAGATATGGGACAACAGGATACTGAGATAAGGAATCAAACACAGGGAAGACATCAGCAACTCCAAAAATATATATATATACACTGCATGAAAAATTTACCTTAAAGTCATCCCTTCAACCAAGGTAGCTGACGACCCGGGAAAGAGAACTTTAGGGCAAATTCTCCATTGAGTTTCCATAATTGCTAAGTGAAGGTTATGCGCAGTTAAAAACAGCAGTCCTGGATTCTGTGTTTTTTTGTTTTTTTGTTTTTTTGTTTTTTTTGTTTTTGGTTTTTTTTTTCCCCCATTGCACAACAATGGAAAGACTTTTTTTGCAATGATTTACTAGAAGAAAAAAAAATAACAGATCTAACTGTAACTGTTGCCAACAACTATTGGCAGCAATAACTAAGAAAATGATCAAAATTGTATTAACCTATTTTCTTTGGTAGTAAATCATAATGACTTTCCACTCATTCCCAGTTAGAATTAAATCAGATACCCATAAAGAAGACATCTTTGTGCGAACATTTAGCATAAAGCAAAAACAAGTCACGGAAAAGACAGATGTTAGCATTCTGACTCAAGAATAAACTTACAACCTGTAATTTTATTTTTATTTTTAATTTATTTCCATGGAACATTGCTTTATACTGTGTTAACTGCAATAGCTTTATGCCATCAGCTAAAGAAGTACGGATCAGGTGAGAGAGCTGGCTAAAACAGGAAACACACAGTTACTTCATTCTAAAATCTAAGTCATGAATGACCAACTGTCATTCTTCACTCTGCTTAGCTACCATAATGTTCACAATAGCTACTGAGAAAGGTAAGGGAAAAACTACAGGGAAAAATATACTATATCTTATAAGTGAAATATTAGCTCTTAAATTCATTCACAAACTACATTAGTTTTCATCTACTCTATTTGCCCACCAAAGCCACTGATGCAGTGTTAGTGAACTGCAGTTATGATTAATGCAGACTCATTACTGCTGAAAAAGCAATGAGATGCTAAAATTTCCACACCACATGACTACTCATTTACCATTGAGGGGTCTGTGGGTGAAGAAAGCCCCTCATCAGCATCCTCCTTGATAACATCCTAACAACAACAAAATATTATGGTTTGGGTAAAATGATCAAGGGCTAAACAAAAAATATGAAGTAAACAATGAATGAGAATGATCTCATAATAATACATAATTTGACAAACACATTTGTTTTCCATTAGTGATTAAAGATTTTAAAACCTTTTGATAGCTTTGTTCAGTGTATCAATGTCCAAGAATTAAACTGATTGACAAGTGAGACTTTTACAGCTTTTTTTTTCTAAGCTTTCTTTAGTTCTTAATTCCATTTAAACAGCTATCTGTCAGTAAAATAAATACTGTTAATAGGAATTCTATTATCCTATAGGAAGCTAGAAAAGTCTGTTCATTTTTCCTTTTCAATGGGTAAATAAAGTTGAATTATACATACTTACAAAACCAAGCCATAACTAATGCACACTTAAGATAAAATGTATTTTGTTTTACTTTAATACTTAAAACATTGCTTTTAACTTTTTACTTTGGCCTTCCAATTTGTACAATTCTTTACAACACTAAGGGATGTCATTTTTATCTTCTCCAGATGTCACAGAATTTGTATTATTATAAAATTTGAATATAAATTTACCAGTAGCATTCTTTCTCTTAACAATATTATCCTGTATCGGTTTCCCGAAGCACAGTTGGCATGTCTATTGAAATACTTCCCTGCCAATATTACAGGTCAGACTCCTCTAATCTTGATACCTGGATGTTAGAATTAATTTTCAACTCAAAGTAATTTCTAAAGTTAAAACAAAATACATTTTACATTACATGTTAATAACACCTTTGATTAAACTATTTATAGAATAGACCTTGTACTTGTCTAATACTGAATCATCATTAAATACCTTCATTTGCATTATTCACTATATTTATTGTCTAGGTTAGTATTTGAATTATCCTTCAAAATACTTACTAGGCCATTGTTCTGATCTCTGGACAAACTCGTTTTTAGTGGTGGACGTGAGATGAGATGAGAACTGCCAGGGTAATACCTTGGCATGTAAAGATATGGGGCAAAGAATGGCTATGGAAAAAAAAAATGTAACAAAAAAAGGGACAAACAATTACACAAATCAAAATGTAATAATAAAATAAAACTTATTTCAACAAAACACATCCTGTAGTTGAGTTTAACAAAGCGAAAAGAGCAATTCACAGCTTTCTTTACTTTTTGCATTTAAACAGAATTCAGTCAAAAGCTCTGGAATAAGTTCTTCAAAATCCCTCAGCAACTGACCCCCCCCCCGCCCTTCCCACTCCCCTCAAAGCCAGTGGGTGCTCTGGCATGGTTTGCTGGAGGAACAGAGTTGGAGTGCATGTAGTAGTGACACTCTAACATCTGTTTTGAAAATATGAAAAGGATTTACACTTCTGGTAATTTCACTAATCTCGGAGCTGCTGAACTCAAAATTAGACTCTCAGTAAAATTCAAAATGCTTCATAGTACCTAAAATAGTTGTACAAAAAAATCTTGATACGTAACAGCATCACTAGAACTCCCCATACTTGTGGTAACCAATCTGGAAGCTTTTCCACTTCTACAAGTAATAGACTTTGACGTATTTCCAGATAAACAAAGCTCAAATATTTTCTGCTATAATGTTAATGTGCACTGTTAAATACAAATACCATTTTAAAGGACAATGTTAATCGTCATAAAACATAAATATCAATTTTTTTTTTAAACAAATACTTTTTTTCCACAAATATCTGTTAACTCTAATCACATTTTTTGTAAACAGGTGCCTTTTTATCCCCCTTTTTACTAACAAATTTCAAGAAAACATACGCTATCCAAGCTTCCAAGTCTTAACAACGTATGAGTGTAAGAGGTCCAAATGAGAACTCAGGCTATTAATGAAGTCACTTCTAAGAGACATAGGGATCTCAAAATTACAAATATACTTCCTTTTGAACAAAATGCTCCAATCCTTTAAGTGCTAAAATCAACTGTATGAACACATTTCCTGAAACCTGAAATCCACATGCTACCCACCAGCATGCGATTAAAATGTGTGTGCATTTAAGAATCACAAACTTTACATTTAAGAAGTGCTTTTCCAATATTGTTAAAATTTTGTTTTGACCTATCTGTGAATTTGAGTTAAGGAAATGAAGGTCTTTATTTCAAAACTTATCAATTCTCTTTTAAGGCAATGTAATGGAAAAGCAACAGAGTCTTCAGACTTCAGGAAAAGCAGAATTATAGAAATCACTGATTTTAATTAATTACCCAGTTCTTCAAAAAGAAAAGTTCTTCAAAATATGTTTTTATACGTGACATTTCAAAGCTATATTATCCAGCTATTTAACAAACAAAACACACTGTTTGCTTTGTGTTTCTGCACATGACAAGATTCGGAGTAGTCTACTGCACCAAATTCAGTGTAACCTAAATCATTTTCACTTAATGGCCAGTCTATGAGGGAGGAGTAAAATTTGTTGAAATACTCCACTTTGGATTTATCNAAAAAAAAAAACCAACAACAAACAGCCAGCAAAAAAAACTCCGCATTCAGAAGCAGCTGTAAATGAATGGAGAAATTAAAGTTTAATTCCTGTGTACATCAATTTGGCATATGCTATATCTTTGAGTAATTATGAACAAATATAAATGGTTCCCTAGTCTTAGCTGCAAGAGGTAGTCTTTGGACACACTTGCGGACGATTACCACAAAAAGTTCATAGGCTCTTCCAACATATGAAGTTACATGATATGCACTGCAATCATTAGTCTAAACGTGGAAGTCTTGTTTTTGTGTGTTTTTTCATTTTACTGGGATAGGTAGGAGAACCAATATCTAGACTTTGCCTTATGCTTACTGGTTAGTATAGGATGATTCAGAAAATTCACTAATTTAAATTTATTTAACTGTCATAAGGCACACATTCCATGGCATGCCATGGAAATAAAACTTTTCAAAAAAAAAGTTCATGTTATTTCTTGAATAATTAAATGCCTCAGTTTTCCATTATCAGCTTAAACCATGTGGAAAACCCACAAGCCTGAGACGCTTAATTATCGTACCACATTCAAGTGCCTAGCTCTCACTGCAAAGACTATCCTCTGAAACATAGTGAGCACCTGTTTGCTGGTTGCGAGTCATCAAACTACAAAGCAATGAAAAAGATTTTCCAATAAGGCAGTTATACCACTTTTTTTTTCATAATTTCTACTTATGCCTTGCACCTACTTCAGCTACTCCATTGCTTCCCACCTGTGGAATTAATTCTCCAATATAAGCTTAAACTCTGCAGTCTCAATCTTCATTCAAAGTACAATAATACAGATATCATGAAAACATGAGATCGGTATAAACACGTTAGGTATAAAACAACGCAGAGCTGTTCTCCAAGTTTACAGATAGCCTGTTAAGCATAAGTATGGCCAAAATATCCAAGAATTTGCTGCCGTGCTGCAAAAAATAATAAAAAAAATCCTCACATACCATGATTTCTAGTTCCCGCTCAGGAAAATCCTGACTAGACTTGCCCACTGCTCTGGCCTTCCCCAGAAGAAACATAATCTCAACAATGGTCCATGACAGCAGCAATTTTGGGAAGCTGAACTTGAATCCAACTTGTTGCCAGAGAACTAGACGGTGGTAAACTGTAGGCCTCCATCACAGCCTATTACTGAGAGCCAAAGTGCCAAGCTGAAGAGCTGCTAAACTGGACTGTAATCTTTCCTTTACAGCTATACATATGGAGAATAGGGTTTTAAACCAAAAACTAACAGATAATGTGACTGGAAGTTAAAGAACCATAACGGAGGAACATCTGAAGAACAAAGCAGAAACATACATAATAAAGAGTATTTCTTGAAAATAAGCAACCTGAGCTTTTCCCAAGAGCTCAAAGGTTTTTATTTTTTCGTTAAGAACAAATGATTGCTTATAGACAGGACAGGAACCATTTATTGGTCAGAAAAAGGCAATGTGTCTTTTAAGCACTTAAAAGTGCTTTGCCATAAAATTCAGGCATTTCCAGAACAGCATTTGACCCCATTGTGTTGTGTCATACAAGTATCCAAGACCTCTCTCAGATACTTCTACTATACTACTGGGGAGAGCCTGTTCTTCTATTACTGTTCTTTTATTAGATACCATTCTTACAAAAACCTAAGAAGTGAAATGTTGATTGAAAATGCTGAAGGAAACTACCTTTCAGTCTAAATTTTCTACTATTATAAGGTTCTCATCATTTATCTCAGTATACAGTGTTCATGACAGTATAACTCCATAGAGGAAAGTAATAAATATAGGTCTGTGTCAATATATGTGTGAACCACTAAAAACAATTATAGCTTAGACGAGCAGTATAAAATACCGCAGAGAAAGGCCAAAACAGGAACACTTTAGCCTTAAGTAGGCAAAAAGTGGAAAAAACAAAAAAAAACAACAAAAAACCTTTAAGTCCATATAAGTACATAAAAATGAACAAATTAACTGCTTGTAAGAACATCTTATGACTCACTAATAATTGCTTTTCTACTGATTATTAGAGCCATAAAAACTTACCACATACTTTAAACCTTGTCATGTACAGTAACACAGGCAAGAACAGGGCTTCCAATTAAACGCTCACTTTAACAGAGCTGAGTTACTATCAGCAGGAAGATTCATGTGACAAGCATTTTTCAGTGTTGGACTACTTCAAGAAATATGTCCTAAGTTATCTTCAACAGTATATATGCTCAATGTAGCATCAATGTAAGAATAATTTTAGAACAGAAAAAAGGTTCTGTGCTACATGTACTCTTTTCTGCCCTGGTTAATGAACAACAATTTAGGAATAACTCAATTTTTTTCCAGCTTATTAGCTTGAACATTAACCTATTATCAAACCTTGCTACTTAAAGCTGAGGGCGTTTCTTGTACATAGAAGGAAGCTATGACTTACATCAGCTTTCTAATTTTTTTTTCCCCTAATAACATTGCAGAAAAAGGAAAAAAAGTTTAAAAATACTGAATACATTCCACAAAAACAGAAAGTTACAGTTTCCTTGTGGAGTGTGCTCAAATTTTAAACAACTAGAAACGAAATCACCCTAAATAGATCAGTACTACAAATTTTGATATAAAATGTATCAAACAGGCATTCTTATTAACTGTTATCTTACCTAATAAGCAGATATATACCTTTTTAACTTGGAACAATGTTAAAAATAATGTTTATATTCAATCCCACTATACCATAAAGCACTGCAATTTTCAAGTGAGCCATGCCCAACATTATGTTTTCTGATGCCCACCAGTAACTAAAAAGTGTATGGTTTATGCAATTTATGTTAATTCTTTTAAACTACTGCAACATTGGTTAAGGGAAAAGATCCCAGAAAAACTTTAAAAGAGACAAAAGGGAAAACAGATGTCTAGATACATGGCTGTGATGTAGTTCCTCACTTCAGTTTCTGCATGTTTTAACCTAAGTCACAAAGAAAAAGCCACAACCTCTTCTAATGACTGTAAGCAAGTATATGAAGTATATGCACAGTTTACCACTCAAAAAGTTAAAAAATAACAAAAATCTGCAGTAACCTACAATTGAGCAGTGTCTCAAAATGATTTGACCTTTTTTACCCTTGTGCAATTTGTTTTTCTAATGCAATTTACCACATTTCTCTATGAGACTACAATGACTGAACATTACTGTGAAATCTACTAACTTTTTGGACAAAACTCCATTTCTAAATATAATTTGCACAGGTCTTTTAAATATTTTATAGATGACATCTGCAATATTACCAGATTAAATGAGAAGAATGTGAATTGCTTGTCAACTATTTACCCGATTGTAGAATGGATGCTGAGGTCCTGTCATACCGCTATAGTAACTGCTATGAGGTTGCGGTGATAAAACTCCACTGTTGAAAGGCCCATTGAAAGAGGTTGTAGAAGAGCAAGCTGATGAAGGCTGACTGAACAGAGACGTTGCTCTGGCAGGTGCCTCATGTAAAGGCAATGTGGGATAAGGAAGTCCTCCTATATTCATTTGATCTCTTGCAGCACGAACATCTGAAAAATAAAAAGGTAAAAAAGAATGAGATTTAGCTTGAAATATTTGAAAAAGTTTTGATTTGTTTGCCAGTTGTGTCCATTTCTGGGACCCTCACTACAAGAGAGACGTGGACAAACTGTAAAAAGTCCAACCGAGGGCCACAAAGATGATCAAGGAATTGGAGCACATCTCCTATGAGGAAAGGCTGAGAGAGCTGGGACTCTTCAGCCTGGAGGAGACTCAGGGGGATCTTATCAACATCTGTCAATACCTGAAGGGAGGGTGCAAAGAGGACAGAGCCACGCTCTGCTCAGTGGTGCCCAGTGCCAGGACAAGAGGCAATGGGCACAAACTGGAACACAGGGGGTTCCCTCTGAACACCAGGAAGCACTTCTTGACTGTGCGGGTGGCTGAGCACTGGCACAGGCTGCCCAGAGAGGCTGTGGAGTAACTCTCCTTGGAGATCTTCAAAAGCTACCTGGATGTGGTCCTGGGCACCCTGCTCTGGGTGGCCCTGCTTGAGCAGGGGGTTGGATCAGAAAATCTCCAGAGGTCCCTTCCAACCTCAGCCATGCTGCGATTCTGTGAACAAAGTTAGGCTATCCCACTGCAGCTATCAAGTGCAAAGAAGGAAGTGGGGAAAAAAATTAGAACAAAAAGAATTCCAGTTCAGGACTGAAGAAAAAAGAAAGTTTCACTACAGAAAACACAGTTAGGCAAAGGAAACCACTAATACCTGAATTCAGATCCCACTTAGAATACTGTCGTGCCAAAAACTCATAAGGATCCTATTTTAAATTTAAAGATGTGGTTTTCTTCAAAGCTTTAGCATCCCTAAATAGGTGGAAATATTAGGATGCCTTAGCCTTACTCTTACAACAGCAAACCCTAATCAGTGCCCTACTCTAAGTCGCATCAGTCCACTTCAGCAGTAAGCAGTCAGAATACTTAATGTTCCGCAGAGTGTTTTGGTGGAACAGCACATATCTGAATCTGACTTCAATTCTTGAGACTACACTCCAGTAACAATAACTTGTGTAACAGCTACTGCACAATGAACAATACTTGCTCTAGGAGCAATTTAAATCATTCTAACCCAGACTGAAAAATGACTGACAGGTACCAACTGCACAGGTGTCTAGCAGGGAGTACATCAATGGAGGCATTCCATTCTGTTTCACTGGCTTCACTCTAAAGGATCTGACTGACGCTACTCAAAATTGTTAACAGTGAAGTAAGCTTCCTGGAAGTAAACTTGTATTTCTACTAATAAAATATCATTGTGTGATGCAAAGACAGCATGCACTGTTTGCCCACAACTGCCAAAACTGTCCTGCCCCCCTTTAAAGAGATGCTGTTGTCTAATATGATTAGGCCTCTACAGCAAAGCTACAGAGTGAAACTGAACAGCCTGCAATTGAAATCAAGTCAGATGATAGGAAGGTCTGATTTGATGATGTGGTGGTTTTACCCAGCTGAGCAGCAGAGCTCCACCACAACCACTTTCTCACTCCCCTTCCTCAAAGGAACAGGGGAAGAAAACATGATGGACAAGGGCTCAAGGGTTGAGACAAGGACAAGAAAGTTGCTCACTAATTTCTGTCACGGGCAAAACAGACTCAACACAGGGAGATTAATATAATTTATTACTATCACTAGCAGACTAGAGCAGTGAGAAACTAAAAGCAAACTAAAAAAAAAAACCTTCCCCCCATCCACCCTCTTCTACCTCCTCCCCCCGAGCGGCGCAGGGGAACGAGGAATGGGGGCTGCAGTCAGCCCATATCGCTGCGTCTCTGCCGCTCCTTCGTGGTCACTCTGCCCCTGCTCCAGCGTGGGGTCCCTCCCACAGGATGCCGTCCTTCCTGAACGGGTCCTGCGTGGGCTTCCCACAGGCTGCAGCTCTTCAAGAGCTGCTCCAACATGGGTCCGTACCACGGGGTCCATCCTTCGGGAGCAAACTGCTCCAGCACGGGTCCCCCACAGGTGGCAGC
>VXAL01005410.1:0-14709 GCA_013399475.1 Chauna torquata | reverse complement strand
GTCCCTTTTGAAGCCAGCTGGAGCTGGCTCTTATCTGACATGGGGCAGCTTCTGGAATCTTCTCACAGAAGCCACCCGTGTCCCCCTGCTACCAAACCTTTACCATGTAAACCCAATACAGATGAACAAATCAGTATTCTGTGTAATATGCAAAGTAGCTCCACCTAAAATGAAAAGAAATGATACAATTGTCATTTTCCATTTATTTGAAAGCATACTCACCTGCAATGATTTCTCGCAGCTTGGGATCTAAGTTCACAGTACATGGCAAAAATGTTCTTACATCACGTGCTACAAGAACAGGTGTTCGGGAAGATAAAAATACTTCAAAGTTCCGTATATCTCCATCAATTTCAAGTAGAGGTTCAACATCTTTAGTTGTAGGAATATTCTTAGAAATCCTGGGGAAAAAAAATATTAATAAGTTGTAAACAAACCACATCAGAGTATGACTTCTATTTGCATAGTGAAATTCTATGGAATAAGACTGTCCGGTACAGTTGCATCTGTTCGCCTGTTTGCTGGAAAATGAGGAGAATCCATAAATACTTGCACTGTTTTCAGAATGAACAATTTAACATTTTCTAATAAGAAAAACACTCAAACTTTTAAGTAATCTTATCTAACTGCATGCTTCTGAGAAATCTCAGAGAAGCCCTACAGAAGACTAAAATTAGATCAGGAATTTATACATCAGTAACATCAAATCCAAAGTAAGGGCAAGTTACCATTTGTCAGCATTAACCTCGAACATTCATTCAAATTCTAATACACAACTTAGAAATTCCGCAGTTAAAATTCTAACTTTTAAACTAACATCTCTTCCAACAGGAATGATCAGGCATCTTAGACATTGATTAGAATCCAACTGTGCATGACTTCACAGTAAAATAGATGGAAAAACAAGTGCCTGCTTTCAAGTAATTCACCTTCTAAGGCAAGAAGCCACATGTATACAAACAGAAGAGAACAACAAAACAGTGAGGCATGATAAATATGATCGATTGTTGATGTATTATGACTGCTGTCAAGAAATGGTGGTTTTTTTGTGGGATTTGTGTGTGTCTGTGGGGGAGGGGAGGTTGTAAGCACTAGTATAAAGGAGAGTTTTATGGAGGAACGAGGAGAAGTACTAAATGTTTCCCTTAGACAGACAAAAACATAACACTTAAAAAAAATTCTGGTTGTAACTGAATTGTATTTTTAATTCAGCTAATGAACTAAGTCTATCATCAGCTGAATGATTTTATTCCACAATTTGTCAGCTTTTTAAAAGCAATGATCTTTCATCTTTATTTTAGGTCCCCTATAAAAGTACTACTTTACGTACCATGGGATTATTCCAAAAATAACAGT
Organism: Chauna torquata; assembly: GCA_013399475.1. NCBI lineage: Eukaryota > Metazoa > Chordata > Aves > Anseriformes > Anhimidae > Chauna > Chauna torquata. Next base: position 13,353 of record VXAL01005410.1, on the reverse strand, counting down.
GGCAGATTTACACAGAATACTTAGTATTTAGTATTAAGAGAAATAAAAAAAACAAGGATCAGTGCTAGATGCTTGAAGTGCAACTTTTACATTAAAAATGTATTTTAACTGTGTGTGAATCCCTCACTCTGATCTTTTAGTACAGTCCCGCACTATACTAAAAGTAGAGTTAACACATCCCTGTCAATTTTACCAGATATTAGAGAAAATATCTGAATGAACCATGTACCTAACAAATGGAGGCTACTGCTACACCACACTGTTACAAGCAGCATCTACAAATAACTTTATTCACATTGATGTAACATAATCCTACACTGAAGAAGTAACAAATGCAAAGCATAAAACCAGTGTAGTCTATTCTAACAAAGGCTCTGATCCGGCAAATCATTATGAGAGTTCAATGTACATAAGGCTTCACAGGCTCCAGCCCTAAGAGAATAATAGGTGATGTTTCTGCAGAAGAGAAACAGAAGTAGGTTACAATTTCAAAGAATGGAAACAGTTCATTACCCAACAGTGTTTAAAAAAATTAAAATAAAAATCTAACAGGAGCTAAAAGTGATCTTCACATCAATGAGTGAATGGTCAAAAGACAGAAAAATTTAAGAACACGGGCAGTATCAAAGTAAACTTTGTATACTCAACAAAATCCGAGAACTGTCTACTTTATATTAATATTTAGCTACTACCTTCCATTTTGCCTTATACAAAACCACAATTAAACTGACTGTAAATGTAAGTTTTTAAATCAAACATCATAAATTTTAAAAACTGTAACATTAATGCATACTTCAGTTACGCATATTTACTTTGAGTACTCTAGACAAGAGCTTAAAACTGGCAAAATGAAAATTAAGTCATTTTTGAAGTCAGGGACCAAAGAGTTAAAGAGTGGCCTACTTCAACACTTATATCTACAAAACAAAATGCCGAAAGAGAATGTGACATAGATTTAAATAAAACACACAGCTGACGAGTCACATGAAACAAATTAGCTGAATTTTAATGCCAGCTCTACTTAGGTCTGAATGTGAACAGTGTTCTGAATATGATGAACAAAGCTACTGTTCAGAAGCCAATAGCCCACTGCTGGTGTACAGATTGAAGTCTCTATTCCAACCTCCTGAGCTCAATAGCTTAAGCTACGCCTCTGAAAGAAATATTTACGTAAATGATAATCTTTTGGCAAAGAGCCACAACAATTGTATGTGCCTGCACTTCTCAGAGGAAAAAAAAAATTAGCACATAAAACACTTCAGGAGTTACTTTCGCTACAATATAAGCACACACCTAAAAATTAAGCACCGTAAACACCCTATCGTCCTTTTGGTGCTAGATTTTCCTGAAGGAGAAAAATTACTCTTTCAGTCAGAAACATCAAAAAAAAAGTCAGTGTTGCTGAGTGTCCACTTCCACAAGAAACTACTTGAATATAGAAGGAATGAGCCCAAAACAGAACTTTACTTTGATAGAAGCGAAGCTTAAAAACTCATTCCACTATGCCTCATCTGATCTTTCCACTGGCAGCTAAAATTAATCGACACTGAAAGCAGTTTTTAAGTTATATTCCAATAATGATGGATTATTTCTTGTTTTTTCCTCAAATAAAATAATTTAATATTAAATATATATGGGTAAGTCACCCTATCTTCCATTCTATGGACTATGAATTTGCCCCAAATATTTCTACGTTTTGTTCATCTCACATTTTCACGACTGACTCAGAAAATAACCACCACAGTCCAACAGCACCAAATGTTGCCAGCATACATTAAAGGAAGATGCTAGGCTGTCAGGCTACAGACAACACAGCCTACCTTTTCACCATCTACTGCAGGAGATAGTCAACACCACAGGATGTGGCCCTTTACCACCCAGCCAGATGGTGGTCAAATGGCAGCAGCATCAACCAGCTTCATCCACCCTGAAGGCTGTGCTATGCCCACATTCCCCATTTGGGTTGCATCAAGCCCCTGAGTACACCAACAGGCTCCATCTGCCACCTTTTCTTCCTCTGCCAGGGGTTTCACTGCCTGAGCTCAAGACCAGCTCTGATACATTGCAGCTGAGTAACCTGAGATCAGGCTGCTGCAATAAAACCTGTGGGAAGCCTCACTGGGTGCTACTCTTGCTTGACTCCAGAACTGCCTTCAAGTTCAGGCCTTTGCCCTTGGTCCTTGCCAGAGCTATATCTATGTACCTTGCTGGTCTGAGCCTTGACTCACTGACTTCTTCCTGGCTTGACCTAGAACGTGCCCTGTGGCTACAGAGCTGCCTGGTGATCACCGACCTGCTTGCTGTCCCTGACCACAGCCACTGAACCTGCGCTGCTCCTCCTGTTCCGGTACCACAGGACCCTTGCCTATGAGGACAACACCCTGCCCACCTTGCTGTCACCTTCACCTCCCAGCTTGCCTGCTCTTGTGGAGCAACCTGCCCTGCTGATCCTTGGCATGTGGAAGGTTGACTTCTCTGTGAGTCCTCATACCTGGAACGGCCATTCTCGCAGCCCCTTCCAAGCCTCTCCCCCTGAAGATGAAAACAAAGATATTCTACAAGTTCCTCTTCAAACCTAAATGCTTCTCCTCTGCTGTTTTACAGCAGCAAGTAACTAGGCAAATAAGAGTCATTTAACTTTTGCACTCCATAAAAAGCAACGGACCTAATTAAAGTATTAAGTAATAATTAGAGCAAGCAAGAAGGTATGTCATGTTTTATTTATAATATGCTTTTTAAGTTTTTCTCAATACAGTTTAAGACAAAACTTAAAACAGTAACTTAAAATAATGAAATAATCTCTTAAAATGACAAATATTTTTTCTGTAGGTCTGATGCCAAGAAAAAACTTGAAGATTTGAACCATTCTGGAATGCAAGACAAAATTTTCATGCTTAGTAACCTGATAATTAGATATCTGATCTCTAATAACTAATAAACTGATACTACTAATTTAATGCTTTGCTCTGAAGTTATTTATCCTATTCTTCTCCTATCTGGTCAGAAAAGTGATAGTGTCTGCAGGCACAGGGGTGTATTTCTTCTGGATTGAAAGCTCTCACACAAAACACTCCATAAAATATATAGTGCTATCAGTGTACTAAGAATAGTGCTGAAAGGATTTTTTCAAAACTGCAACAGGTAGTATGGACACTGGAAAAAAGAACATTTGCTCATAAACACACTTGTATAAAGACAGGAATAAAAGTCATCATGCACTCAGTACTAAAACAAAGGGAACCAATGTTTTATTAAAATAAAAGACAAAAAAGGAAGCTACAGTTTGACATAGCTATCTAGACAAAAACTATAAACTCCTCAGTGCATATTAAGTAGTACTGAGACTTCCCTGAACAGATGCAATAGCTATTTAAAAACTATTACCATAGGTATTCAGGAAAGCTTTCCTTGCAAAACCGACTATCAAATCCTAGTAACAGTAGATAGAGCACCTCTTCCGAGTGTTCTGGTTTTGATCACTTCAGAAAGAAAAAGCATTTTGATCCTCAGAAGGCTGATATTTATTAAACTACTAATCTCCCATACCCAATATGATGCTCTGCCACTAACATATATGACAAAGGCCTGATTCTAATTCAACATTCCAGAACATTTTCTACACCAGCATTCTTTTTTAATTATAAAGTGTTAACACAGTTACAAATGCCTGGGTTCGTTCACAGCTTCACAGCTATTTGAATTAGAGAAGGCAAAAGAATTTAAAAAAACAATATATTTATTACATAGATGGGAAAGCAGCAAAATGGAGTAGCAAAGAAGAATTTAAGACTGCTCAAAACTGTTCTGAAAACAAACAAGCAATTATGTCTCACTAATTGAGAAGTCCAACCAGATCACTCACACAAGTGAAATACAAGAATACTGTTTTCAGTATTTACACCACTGAATGTCAGTTACAAAGCTACTTTATGAAGGGATTCCTTCATTCAATACCTTCACCTGTAGGACTTCAGAATTTCAGCAGATATTTGCAGGTCCTATAGGATTAGAAATTGCCATTGGTCATCCTAGTCTCCAGCACAAGATTCTTCTCTGGGGCTACATCACAGCATACAGTTTAACTCCAGGATCAGGCAAAACAGCGCTCCTCCTCCATATGTCCACAGCTAACCCTTCACTCACAGAAGCACGAGTTCTACTTCTCAGAGAAAGTAAAAGAACAATCTATCCATCTGTTGCAAATGCTATCCAGAAACAGAAGGCAAAAAGGTACAATCGCTTTACTGCATCAACTTCTGTAAGTTAATAACATTCAAGTCAACCAGGACCAAAGACATTTTACTTCCTTTATACAGCATCTGGATTACCTGAGCTTTTCCTTGTATGGCCCTTCTGAAGCAACTTCCTATGACAGAATTGGCCAACTGAGGCAAATTCATTTCATGGTGATATGAGCAAGTTGTTGCATAATCAGAGCATCAACTTCCAAAGAATCTGACACCCCATGTTACTGCTCACATGCTTTTCCACCAGTAAAAGAGGCCAAGTATTTTCAGAATATGAAGCAAGTATTTTATCTCCTGTTGTTCCTGAGAGAGTTGTCACATTGCATTTATTGAAGATTAAGAGCCAGGATACAGGCCACTAGCACTGTGTAGCTAAAAGATGCATTTCCAGCTTATCATCTTACCCCACAATGTTTTTTCATGCTCTCAGTTTTTGAATAAATATTCTAACTTTGACAAACTTTGACATTATCTCCAATTTTATTTCCCAACTTTATGAATTCCCCAAAAAGTACACAAGCCTCATGAATTGACTTAAACAGGTAAAAATACAGGTTTTGTTTCCAGAAATTGTTTATTGTGTTGCTAAAATTAAGGCTTCTGTGTCCTACGCTAAACTTGGAGCTTGGAGGTATGTGAAATATACATGAGCACTTTTGTTTTTTTTTTTTTTTTGAGAGATGTCATTAACACACATCAACTATTCTGGAAGCATTTACAGAGTTATCTGGAAATTAATTTAGAAATATGACTTACTATTCTGTATTACAAAAATAATGAAAAAAGAGAAGATATATTTGGAGAACTTCCTCTGTCTTGTTCTGATTAGCTTTTCCTCCAACCCTTTTCTCTCTCCCTAGTGTCTTTTCATCTGAACTGCCTTCTTACTTGTCACGTCCTCTGGTACTCTCTTTACTCCTCTTTCATGTCATGCCTCATGCAGGTCTATTTCATATATAGTTTCGGAAATGACGATCTACTACTTAACCGGTATGCTATTATTGAGACCACACTATCAGCGTAATAAGAAACATAACTTTATGTGCCCTACATTAGAAGTATGAGTCAATAAAAGGAAACTGAAAAACAAAAGGCAGGTTAAATATTTAGAAGTAATGCCTCACTGTGAGGTCTACAAGAATATTGAATTGCCTCCTTAAAAGAGGTGATTTATTTAAACCTGGCCTGGGCAAAAGATTATTGCAGAGAACATTATGACCAGAGTGATGAGTGTGGAACCTTTAATTTGTATAATCACTAAAAAGCTACACTTCTTAAGTTAATACATCAATAGATTTTATACAAGTTGCAAATCCCTCAAAAGTTAATTTCACCCTTTTTTATTAAAAGGTATTCAAACAGTGTCAAAACTGGAATTAACATCATAACCTTCCAGAAAAGTTACATTTCAAATGATCTTGCTCATTTTTAATTGCCAGAAATTTGCTGAAAATATACAACATACTTTTTAAAAGAATAATTTAGTAGATACTTGTCTAAAGCACTGTAACGGAAATGTAGACAGATAATGCTTATCTTCAGTTTTTATTTTACTCCGTTTCTTCTTACTTAGGTATATTAACAAAAAACTCACATGATTTAGACAAAAGCTTTTAGCTCAACACATAATTGCAACAAAATTACAATAATTGTACCAATTAAAATAATCCTGAATGAACAGTTTGTCATCTTAATGTTCCAATGGTTTACAGAAGGATCTACTTAATTAGCTGAAATTGCTTTCCAATGTTAGTATCAAATGTCATTTGTTAAAAGTTGAACGATTTTGAAAATAATTTAACAAAGCAATTTTATAAAACACCAAGAACCAACATTTTCTTTTCAGCTGAATAAAGCAAGCAGATGTGTCATCAAATTGCTATAAAAATAAATGAGCCTTGATATGGGGAAAAATAAATTTTACTACTAGTGCTACTGAACACTATTTTCTGATTTTTTTTAAACGAAATCAATTTCTTTAATAAAATAATTTCATATCATTTATAACTTAGTGGTATTTTTCGTATGATGTAAGTATATTTTCTTAAATCAAAGTAGTAAACAATGAAGTACATATATTCAACTACAGGTGAAACAGAAAGATGTTTTAACCTACCTAAATGACTTCCTAATTCGGTTCACATGGGCTTATCACATAAAAGATTTGAACTTATCAGTAAAATATGGAACCAATGAAACCACACAACAGAACCCCAAATCTATAATAATCAACTGATCAACTGTTGTAAAGTCTAATTGAATAGCAAATGGAGCCAGTTTAACCTGAAGGGGGCGGGGAGGAAAACAGAGTATAAATTATCTAGGAACTGTCTAGTAACTAGAGACTACATATTTCTCTGGTTATCATTGGTAAAGATTACTGTTTCTATGGTTACTTCCAAAAAGACTGGGGGGGAGGGCAAGCAAAATCATACAGCCATACTGAAACTGGAAAGGCAGTATCTAGAACTGAAGAAGTCAAGAAACACCAATACTTTCCATGATTTGTAAGTTAGTCGGAGCAAATGTCTTCTACAAGTTATTCCTTGGAATGGTGTAACAGTTGTAAAAGCATTAAAAAAGTTGTAAGTGAGCTATGGCTGGCTTAGATCCTTTAGTCCTGCACACAAAAAGAATCCTGAGTAAAAGAAAGCTATTATGTCACTCTTCTAAATTTGGTGTGTTCAGCTTTGGCACATTGATTTGCCATCCACCATAGGTATGCACGCATATATACATGCAAATACTGCAGAGGTTAAATTCAGCCAGTGGTTTATGAATTACATGTTGTTAAGTTTAAAATAATGGCAACTTAAAACACTGAGGAAAGCATAAACGTTTTCTCATCCAGGAAGACATCTTGTCCTTCAAAATCAAAGACTTAAGATTCTTGATTTCCATAGTTTTCTTTAGCTTCCAAGAAGTATGTTTTCAAGGAAATTAAGTAAAGGGTGGAGCTCCTAATCTGAACAGATGGCTTGTGAGAGTTTCTTCTATCTTGAGCCAAGCTATCGTGTTCTAATATCTTGAATGAATGTGTAAGAATAGGCATGTCACAGAAATTCAGGGACCAGTAACAACTTGCTAATATCCCCACAAAGCTGTCTTAACACCTCAGTTTGAGCAAAGCCTGGGAAAAGAGTGACAGTTAAGACTGTCCCTCATGACATCCTGCACGAGGAGCAGAGCAACATCAAAACTAGCCAGTAGGAGACACGTGAAGAGAAGGTTATGTGAATACCTAAAATCTGTGTCATTAAACAAAATGTAAACTCAGTTCTGGGAACAAGGACTCTCTTCTCCAAGCACTAAGACGGTGAGTCATGGTCTCCCTTAGGACAACCTCCCTAGATACATCAGATGTATTTCTCAGTTTCACGATGTAATGGCTAGAATTAGATTCAGAAAGATAAGTAACCTAGATTCTAACTGCATGAGAGAGGGGAAAATACTCACCATGAATCTATCAAATTCTTGCGTCAATGTTCTATCCCCACTGGTATCCAGACATGACCATGAGGAAACTCTCATGGACTAGCATCAACTTCACACTTTTTTTTTTTCCTCCTCCCAAGGGGACCTCCACAGCAGGTAGGTCATTAAATTGTTATGGTAGGCTGCATTGTGTCATTGTGTTCCCTGCTTTTTTTTTTTTTTTTAATTAAAAAAAAAGACGACTGGCACTTCCCTCTACTACAGTGCCCATGCCTGCCTGGGCAACTCATCATGCTCACCACGATCAGAAGGTTTCCGCAACTGGCCATACGGCCTTGCCCCAGCACCTGGTATAACTACTTTAAACACAGAATGCTATATAAAAGTCATTGCCACACCTCCCCTTGTACATATATTTTTGAATTAAAGTAGTCTTTGCTGCTGTGTTTTATGCTGAATCTAATCTTTTCTGTTTCTAATCTAATCTGTTGTAAACATGGTCAAGATACATTTATTTGTGCACTCTTTTTAAGAGTGTCAGCTACTAACTCTCAAGGATCCTGAATAGGCTTTAGATGCAAGAAAAACACCACAAGACTCAACTTAGGCCTCTCATTAGCAGTTCTGGGCATTCACACTAGCAGAACTGTAGATGCTGCAGGAACTTCAAGGGTAAAAATTCAGACATCTACAGTTTTTCAAGTGTTTAAAAGTTTGTTTAGTCATTTTCTGAATTGCACTCTTGAACTCAAGGGGGCATATACATGCCTGAAGTTTCACTTCCAACTGTGTAAAGGTTTCCACATGGAACAGACTATAATCAGCAAAGACAGTCCAGCTACTAGCAGCCTTAAAAAGTGACAGACTGGCAAAGTCACCATATCTAGAAGAGAACTAGGTAGCTCATAGATGCAACATTAACACCTTCAGAGTTCAGAAGGACAAAGGCCTACTGGTTACAAAATCACTTTAGTGACTTCTAGGAACATCCTCCAATAGACAAAGTACAACAGATTTTAGTCCCTGTCATGGTAAGGACATGAACAGATAAAATGTGTCCAGCAGATCATCTCGTTTAGTGAGTAAACGCAGTGAAGAAAAGACATTCCCCCTCATACAATCAGTTCTAATACCAAGATTTTTAACTGACACGATGTCAATATCAAATCACTGCTTTCTACAGCCTTAAACAGTAAAAAATGTCAAGAAACAATGCAAGATGGCTCAGAGCCTCAAACTGAAATGATTAACTAAGGTCTCTGTGGAAAAGAAATAAATGACGAATGTCTCAGACTTGAGGAAAAATTGAGAATCCAAAACAGAAGAGAAAACATTCTTTGCAAGGTAAAGCAAAGCTGACATTCCTCACAGCATGGGAAATAGGACAGTGATGATATTCACAGAAAAATGTGAAGTGAAACTAGGGCTCTTCTCATCCTCTTTGATATCTCTTCTTCTTTGGTACATCCTTTTTGAAATGTGATGACTAGAATCTCACAGTGTTTAGAATTCAGATACATCACAGATTTGTATAATAAAATATCTTCCTTTTATTTCTTTGCTAATAATTCCTACAGACAATTTCCTTTCCCGACTGTTGCTGAGCATTGAACATATTTTTTCAAAGAATCATCAGCAATGGATTTGTGAATTTCTTTCCTAGGTGCAGATTTACAGCCCATTACTACATTAGTAGGATTACAGATGAGATGATTTTCCCTGGTATGTTACGATACATATAACAACAATGACTTTCATCTGCAATTTGCTCTGAAAACTACTGCTCTGGAAGCTGCTTCCGCAACCCTCTGCAAAACAGTTATCCCAATTATATCTCCACATTACATTTTCTCCTTCTGTCACAGGATTTACAGGTATGTCAAAGAGCACAAGCATTACCTTTCTAAACCTTACCTGCAAGTTTCTCATCAGAGTTTGACTCCTACATTTTGCTTCCCTCTTCTGCTTTCCTCAGACAATCTTGCCTACTATTACCCTAAATTTTAATACATATAAGTGTTCTTAGATCATGATCTTGGTTAAAACATCTGAAATTTCAAAACATTACATCACATTCTTTACGTGCTCGTTGACTCTGCTGAGAATTCAGATTCTTGAAAGATATCTTCTCTTGACAAAAGCCATTGTGGCTTTTCCCAGCATATCCTTTATTTAGATCTGGCACTGATAATTCATTCTGGTGTCATGGATATTTCATGTAGCCTTCAGAAGAGAACACATTCCCATAGCTGGCTAATTCACAAGTCTGAAAAGTATCAGCTGCAAACATTCAACAGAAACTTGCTTTACTCCGACAACTTAATTCTATGACAACTTCATTTACAGAATGCCCAAGTATTTTATTCCACTTCAGGGTTTTAAACATTTGCTTTCTGCAACTTCTACGTGCCATTTTGGCATTACACAAAACCGACATTAGTGACAACTCACAGCAACACAGACGATAACTCAGCACAGCACAAATGCAGAGAAACAGTAACTGTATGTTATAACTATAAATAAAATGGTAAAACCAATGAAACCAGACCAGGACAAAAGATGTGGCTAATGACTACAGAACCTAAACACCAAACGGGAAGGAGAACACAATAGATTAGAAATCAGAATTGGGAGCTTAACCTGGCAAGGAGACAGACTGCATGAAAAACCTGCTGGTGAGAGATTACTTGAAAAGGCAACAGATAAGCCCAAGAGAATAAATGCTGGTGCTAGTAAGTATACCAACTGGAAAGCTGAACAAAGCAAAAAGCCAGACTAGCAAAGAGAGAGTCTGGAAAATAAGAGAAGTAAGACCATACAGCAAGTCAGTTTAAAGAGGTAAAAAGATTAAAGATATTTCTCCAGAATCTGGACAGAAAGCCAACAATGCAGACTCAACTTTTTTTGTTTTCAAAATCCGACAATTACAAAGCATGTGCTTGCTACCATCTACTAAAAAAAAAAAAATTACAACACAGCACCTCTACCTGTTTGTAAGGGAGAAGGGAGAACTAAGCAACTGCATGCCACAAAGGTTATCCACAGAGGTGTGCCTATGCTGCAAACTGAAGCCTTGTTTTGCTGGGTTTTGTTCTGTTTTTGTTTTAAAGACCCTAGGAAAACATTGCCCATGCAACATTCAATACTATCTCCCATCTCCAAGCAGTATGATATAGTAAAGATACGCTACTCCCAACAGAACTTAGAAGACTATAGATGGGTATGAAAACTATATTCACCAACACAACATCTACAGAAAAGCACTAGCAAATTTTTCCCCCCCCAGCAATCCTTCATGATAGTTAACTTTTTTTTTAAACAAACTGAAACAGAGATATAGATACATTTATTTAGTAATCAATTTGATACTTTTTTTTTCCCCAGAGCACTCCAGCTACTGAAAGCAGAGCTCCCTCTAGCTTCAGACATAGCTCTGAACACTCAGCACTCCCTAATATCAGCCTACAGAATCATAAGTTCCCAACAGAGGCTTAAATACCATCCAAGTGAAAGGTATGATAAAGGTGACTGGTCCAGCATCACACAAACTCTGACACATCATTCCACAACAGCTTTCAGTTGTCTCAGTTTAGTTTTCCTATTTCATTGAACTACAACAGACAGCATCAAGATGTGACAGAAAATGGCCCTCCCCTTTGCTACACATCCTGTCTACCCAGTTTGCAAAATTAAATTCTGGGTATTAGCAGGCAGGACTCCTGTGGGGGAAAACAGCATCTGACCATCCAAAACCATGTATTCTAATGCATACCCAGAAGGGAATTAACTGCAGATGATTTTATTCTCCCATTTCTTAATGCTCAACTATTTGATTCTTTTCCTTTTACTATACTTTTTGTACAGTGTGAAAGTATTGCTTATTCTTTCAAACAATATTGAACAACAAAGCATCCAGTGAAAAAGATGGCTAACATTAAATACGAATAGAGACTACCCTCATAGAAACAAGAGAACAGACGCTGCTAGCGCTGCCTGGGTCAGACAGGTATTCCGCTAGTGCCACCTGCCGGCACAGCCCCACAGCACACACAGGGACCTCGCTGCCTCCCGCGCTGCATCACGCTTCCCACAGCAAAACTGTACTGATAGTGAAAAGCTGCCTCTAAAGGTACAGCAGTAAAACAACACGGGTTTTATTACCACTTGTCATACTCTCCGTGCACACACAAAATATCCGTTGCAGCTCTTCAGCTGAGGGTACCTATAACAGGTCTATCCGCTGGGTTAACCCCCTGCCCCACACAATCAGCAGCTAAGAGGAAGGCAATGGAGAGCTCTCACTGCAAGGGAATCCTTGTGATTCACAACCTCTGTAACATAGGAGATTTTAAAGTCTGAAAAGTGACTATAAGGTCACTTTCTCCGTATGAGGAGAATGCTTTGGTATAATGCAGAAAACTATAGTTTACATAGAACGTCCAAAATTGCTATCCTTGAAAGGAGGTGTCCAAGCAGACCGCTCTCCTCACACGCTTGGAAATCAGAAATGCATCACAACTAAAGAAGAACTTGCACTGTCACAAAAGTATTTTTATGCAAACTATTCAACACTAGGAAAACTATATTCCTGCTCCTGTTCTAAAGTATCAAAATATTTTCAAAAAATCCTTCCAGAATAAAAGCCAGAGAAGAAATAACAAGAACATAGTTCCAGGAGCAGAAGCTATAAAAGTATCAAGATCTGGTATCTATTCATGAGACTCCAAATGGGAAAGCTGTTTTATAAACTAGAAAACCTAAGAAAACAGAAACTGAAGTTCTAAAAGAGAAGCTAAAGTAAGTAGTCCATTCTGAACTAATACAGAGGCAGATATTCAAGCCAAATTACTTCTAACAGTTGTAGATAAAGAATAGCAATGACACAGAAAGGATTATTTTGGATAAAACAGAATTTTTAGAGCATCGGATAATCCCAGAGAAGAGTTCATAGACCTTTTCATACTCAGCATATGGTAAATATAATCACCCAAATCACCAGACAGATGAAACCTCAGCTTTGTCACTACATTAGGAGAGTTGTATATTTAGTTCCCTTACACGGGTTCAACAGAAGCGGGTGAGGGAGACATCAACTCTCTTCCTGAGCATGTAGCAATGTTGTTATTATGAACTTTTTTTTTTTTAATGGTTAAATGTAGTCAACTTTCTTGTAGTTTTATCATTTCCATATCAAAATGGAAAAATCGGTCCTCTTTGCCTTTCCCTTGCTTTTGTGGTATTGCAGACACAACACAAACAAGCATTGCTTAGAAGATGATCAGCACCTTCCCTGTTCCAATACACGGTACATGGTTCTTCACACTATAGATAAATTGTGTATAAAGGATAAGTTTGTTTATTAATGCCTCTATTATGAATTGGCAAGCTACGCCAGTGCCTATACTGCTTCCAAACACAACCTGCATAGCAAGAGGCAAAACAGCATACCAGGACTCATGCATCTCCCCAACACCTGAGCTAATAAACCCTGACACACTCCAGTTGGCACTGAGTATCAACCATTCAAGTGTCTCTACCAACAACAAATAATCCTGAACCTCAGTAAGTCCTTTGCATTTAGTCATGACTGTCCTTTCCTTCTCCTCAGACTGGTTTACTACAGATTTAATGTTAGTTTATACTGGAATTTATACTGGATTTTATTTTATTT
>VXAL01005409.1:344894-377409 GCA_013399475.1 Chauna torquata | reverse complement strand
CATAAAGAAATGGATTATATTGTTAAAGATAAGTTGCTGCTTGAACGGATTCTAGGCATGGAGTTCATGGAACCGATAGAGAAAAGTATTTTTTACAATGGTAAAAAGATTTGTGACTTGGTATTTGTACTTCTGTAAGTATGTAGGTTTCAGTGTAGATTTATTTCCCAGGGTTTACAATCTAAACTGGACTATACAGCACGAGAGATCATTAAATGAGGGTTTGTAAGGGAAGTATTTAAGAGTTGTTTTCTATGTTACAGAAATCCTACTTATAATCTGTCACTTAATTGCAATGTTTTTTTCTTTTAGGCAACTGAAAAGAAACTGTGTAGAGTGGTGCACTTGTTTACCAAGTGCTACCTTGACTTGCTATCTAGATCCAATTTCCACTTTGTAAATGGCAAGAAGAGCCACAATATTTAAATAGCTCAGCACTATGTTTTTGTATAGAAATAAATTGCTTATGAAACAACTGAAAGTACAGAAGGACAATTTTTCTGAAGAGGATATTGATCACAGTGAGGATGTTTTAGTGGAATAATTGATGTTAATATACCACACGTCTTTGCAGACTACTGAGTAATTGAGGTTTTTGAATATTTTATTTTGAAACTTTTCAAGTGTTGCCAATACCTACACTAAAAATGAGTATTTCAGCAGGAACAGGGATGACACCAGTTCTGATTCTGGTCCCTGGGGCTATGTGGAATCAGAGACTTGGGTTCTCCAATGCATCGTCCTGAATCCCATGCCCATGCTATACCTAGCCATAAGTATTTCCAAGTGACCAGTACATGTGATAAAAATAAATTTAGTGAAAGTTCTTAACCATGTATCAACCTTCAACCTAAGTTTCTAAATGTGTTTGGTGCTATGGTACACCAAGGCTCCAAAAACCTGAAAGTATTCATAATTACTGCCAGGTGACCAATACTTGCATCACAGAAATCCTCATCCAGTATTGGATCTTGCACTTCCAAGGTTCTGAAATCCTGAGTTCTGGTCTCCTCCTATTAACAGATACAACCAAGGGGTCAGTATCCACATCGCAATGCAATATGAGCTGTGAACCAGTACGAATATGAGCCTGATACCGGTCTGCTTCCTCAGTCCCTGAGCTGTACAGAATCTATCGAAAACGTAGTCTTTCCAAGCTTCATCTTTGAAAAACTTAGTTCAGACCCTTATTCTACCCCTAATCATAAATATGGCCATCACCTTTAAGAAAACTAAATATTAACAAGTGATCCATGACGATGCAAGCCCTCATTTTGAGTCACTCAGTTACTTGGCTCTCCAGCCTCACTGTTCAGAAACTTCAGACCTTATCAGAACCATAATCCAATCCGTTGATATTGCCAGATGACCATTACACGTCCTGAATATGTCATTGTCCTTATGTAATAGCAATCCCCAGATTAGATTATTGAGCTGTGCAGAACTTTTTCTGCTGTCTGAGACACCAGGGCTGCTAAAGCTGAACCCCTCGTTTGAATCACAAACCTTGCTATATAGTCAGGAATGCAGCACATGCTTTCAAGCTAAATAGAAGCCATGGCTGTAGTCTGGTGTAGTTTTCTCAGTCTAGATGTCTGAGCTACATATAATTCATTAAAGGATTGGGCTGTCCTTCCCTGTTACAGTGAAGGGCTATCCTTGGTAATGAATATTACCAGATAACCTGTATCTAGGGCTTTATCAGCCTCTGTCTGTGATTCCACACCTTACAGTATCAGTCATTCCAAAGCCCAATTCTAATCTTCAGGTCTACTCAGCCATAAATGTTGTCAGGTATGCAATGTCTCAGTTAAGTGTAGAAGCATGATGCAGTGATCTCTTAATCACGGAATATTCAAATTTAGTCTTTTGACCACAATTCTTTCAAAGATCATAATCATAAGCATTGATATGAATATATTGCTTGATGGTTTAGACTGCTATAGTTCTCAGAAGTGTAGAGATACGAATCAGGATTTCATGGAAGTAGGACGTATACAATGTGTAATGAAAATATACTGTTGCCAGTAAAACTTCCATTGAACATTTTTCTAAAAAAACAGAAAGAAGGAAAAGAATCTATTTTCAGTAGTTGTTTATTTAAGTGTTCTTTTCTCTTTTGAGAGTGGTGCTTGGTAATAAAGCAAAGTGGATAAGTGGTCTAAACTAGTTTGGCTATGGAAAAAGGTATTTTAAGCTTAAAAGACCCATTTTCTGGGAAACTGTTTACCAGATGAACAAAGACAATGTTAAGCTCTGAAGCTTCTCTTAAGTAAGGCTTTGAGCATGTGTTTTATTATTTTGTTGAATTGGGGCCAGAGTTAGCACTTGCTAAAAATCTCAGTGACAAGGAAGTTATGTCTGCTTCTTGTTCAAAGCAGATTTTTTTAAAACAATTTGGTTGAGATTTGTGGAGTAAATGCAGTTGTGTGTGGCACATGTAGGCGTTTCCTATTGTCTTCTGTCAGTATTAAGCCGTTTTATAAGTGAAAAGGCTTGTATTATTTTGCTTAAATGGAAAGCCATAAATAGCTCTTACGATATTCTCTTACTGTAACTTTCCTTTTTCTTACCAGCCTTCTCAGTGTAGACTGATGAACTTCACAAACCTGTACTTTACAGAAATAATCCTTTTTGAAAAATTATTTTCTTTCTGTAGATGAAGGACACTCTTTCAGTGATGTTCTCTATTATGGCAATGAGTCAACACTGCTCATCTTCGATATCCTGTTTTTCTCCATTGTGGATCTGGCTTCCCAAAGTTTTGTTTTAGCAGCTATTCTAACATATTTGCAACAGGAGGTAAATTTCAATTTAAGAATAATATCATATTTTAAAAATGTGGGTTACTATGAAAACTTATATGGTTAGATAATTAAACTCTCTAAGCAGTATGGTGACAGAAGATTATACTGAGAACTTATAAAGTTGTTCATTATTTTTTCTTTCTGGAAAGTACACTTAATTTTTTCACATGCATGTCATGAATAAAGAGGCTACAAATAGCTTTCAGTAGAAAAAATATCAGTTAAAATTAATCACGATTTTATCATATTTCAAGGTGGAAGGAAGCTGAAAAATATTTTTTTTCAAAATTGCTAAAAGCAGTTAAGCACGTAATCGCTCATACTATTTATGATTTAAATATAATATGGAGTTATGTTAGATATTGAAACATGCTGTTTTAAGTACTTCTTCTTTAATACAATTTTTCTAAAATGTTGTTAGATATTTAGGTTTATTCGTAATACAATTGGACAGAAGAATTTGACATCGAAAACCTTAGTGGATGAAAGATTTCTCATTTAGTTAAGAAGATTACAAACTTTGTTGAGGAGTTAATCATGGAAATCGTGTCCAGGATCAAAGCATCTCTGACCTGCAGATTAATTGTGGTGCACTTTTACAATAATATAATGGTTTTGAAATTTATCATTTTTTATGTTGTCTGTTATTGTTTCATTTTTGTGTATTTACAGATGTTTTTGAAGTTTTGAACAGTAAGCCATAGGCCTTTAAAAGGAAAGGTCCATGAAAATAAGACAGAAGTAAACTTAATGTTGTTATTATTAGAATAAGGTAAAGATTATTTAATGGCTTTTGCTAAGATATGGACCACTCACCTTAAGGCAATAATTTGAGCATTCTGGTTGGCAGGATTGGCTGTCAACTCTTAAGTTTTCTGAAAATCCCTTAAATCTTTTTTTTTTCCTTTTCTTTGAGGTTTTTGTGGTTTTTGTTGTTGTTGTTGTTTTTGTTTTTTGGTAATTTATTTTGAGGTATAATGTTTAGCAAACATACTTCAGTTTTATGCAGTACAGGATTTGTTCTGAATTGAATTAATAGTTCAAGAGGACTATTTAAAAATCACTTATTTGTAGTGATTCCAACTTGAAATTTTAACTTTTCTTCATTGTGTCATAGTAGTATATGCTTTTGTCTCTTTTGGAATTTATCATTGTTTTTCTTGGGTGTAGACTATACATGACAAAGTTTCCTTATGTTTGAGATACCGTAGCATCACAGTGATGCAGAAAAACAGGCTAATCATAATTACACGGAGGAGATGTTTATTTTGGGTTTGATCCTGATCTTCTCTCATCTGATGTGAGATGCCCAGGGAAATAATGGTAGTAATTCTGTGCTGTTTCCACACAAGTGAAATAGAAGCAATTATTCACATCTTTTTGAAGTGTTTTCACAGGTGCTTATATATGCTCATACACTTCTGGCTTTCTAATTTTCTGGTTTTGTTATCTTTAGATTTAACACAGCAACCATAATCATTTTACCTTCCTTGTATTTTTGAAATTTAGACAAGTTAATAATTATTCAAGTGCCATTTATTAAGTGTTGAGGGAGATTATGAATGGCCTTTGAAACACCTTAAGTGAGGTGTCTATCTACCTCCTATTTGTATCTTTGAAAAGTCTCCCTACTTTTTTAAAATTATATTTTTCATTAAATGATTAAACATGAATATTGTTTGCTGTTTTTGTAACTGTCACTTGTTTTTAGATGATTCAACAAGGGACTCTCACCAGCAAAAATACCATAAAAGTGTAAGTCAAGGTTAGCATTCTTATTCAAAACAGAGATTAAGGATATGGTTAGTTGCACCTGGCAGATTTTAAATGCAGACATGCTTATCTGAGTTGAAGCAGCATTGTTTTTCAGGTGTTTCTTGGCTTCATGAAGAGGAAGGTGTTGTCATGTTGATCCTGTATCATATCATGATTTTAAAGTCTCCATATATAAACTTTAATGATATAAACTATCAGTAAATAAGTCTTATGGTCGCTGTTGCTCTAATGCATATGCTTTTAGTGTTGCAAAAACAGTGTAGCTTGCTTGTCCAATATGGTTGCTCTTAACTGATAGAATGTTTATCTGCCAGTAAGGCTATAAGGTAGATAACTGAAAGGCTGATTTTCAGCAGGACATCCATTTATTAATATGCAGTTTAGCATGGGCATTTCCGTATCATGCTTTCTTTACATTTGTCTACTTGTGTGCACAATTCTTAGTTCATTGGTGCACCCTATGCCTCAAAAAAGGTGTGAATATAAAACTTGCAACAATGAAATGTCTACTACGAATAAAATTAAGGTCAATGCCTTTATAGTGAATGTAGTAATTAAAAGTATCCTGTAGGTTCTGGATCTGTTAAAACAGTCAAAAACTGTATTTCCACTGAGTACCATGATGTCTGACTTCACTAGCTGCAGGCTTTCTATCAGATTGCCTGTCAGTGATGTACTGAGTGCTAAACCTCTAAACTAAGCTAAGGAGCCATCTGAAAAATGGTCTGCAATAGGACATTTGCAGGGCAAAGCTAGGCTTATAGGATGCACATGCATTTCTCTTTTTTCTGCATAGCTTAACTACACGTAACCACACTTTCCAGATCTTGCAAGTCCTACTAAAGCGTTGATGTGCAGAGCGCTGATGTGACTGAAAAAAAGTGTAGAAAGTTGCTGTGGTCCGTAACTGAGAAAGCAGACTACGATTGACGCTAATACAGGTCTTTTCCTTCTGTCACTTTCTGGCAATGTAGCTGTGCATCATTGTCAATGATAACAGAAGCTTTTTCTCTGTGTAGTTTCTGACTATGTGTTCGTAGTCATGAAGTTATTTCAGGGAATAGAACCACACTTCAAACGTACCTCCTCCAGAATGTTCTGATCTATGACTGACTTCAGTCAGAATAGGTAAAAAGTAGTAATCAGACCCTGCTAATCCAGGGATTGTCTGCAAGCAAAATGAAGATGCGATTGTGCCATCTGTAGACGCAGCCATGTAGTTTTAATTTAGTTAGTCTGGTAGCAGCAGAAATGGGGACATGGCAGCATGTGGGATCTCACTCTGTACCTTATTCTCAGTGCTTCTGCTAAGCAGGTACACCTTTCCATGCAAAAATTATGCTCTGAGTTTGCTTTAGATGTGCCTTTAATTAACTACTGCTCAGAAGGGCATGTGAAAGCTTTAATGGCCTTGCAGTTTGAAAGAACTACCGCTAAAGGCAACTCTTGTTACAGATAAATGATAAATTAATCTAAAATTGTCCTGTCAAAACAGTTCAGTCGCTTGCTCCCCTCTTTCTCCTCAGTGCACACACTGCTCTGTTGTGTTTTATTTTTCCAGGTCATTTATTTAAAATGTTAATATAGCTAACATTGTTGCTGTACATGATTTAGGAAATAATTACAGGAGTCAAAAGTTCCAGGAATTCATAGAAGCTTTTCTTCATTCTTGCTGTCTAGTGAACACTTGAGATGGGTTGACTGCACTTTTTTCTCCTGTTGGTTGATATTTGTTCCAAAAATAGCTCTTATGATTGTATTTCCAACTTATTTTTTTTCCTTTTTAAAATTAGTATTCAGCTACAATGTGTCGCTTATGTGTTGAATGTCTGTTAACTTTATAAATGTTTTAATCACATGGCATCTCAAATTCTCATATCTGTCCCTCTGAGCAATAAAATTTTCAAGGATTGGAGAAGTTTTTTTCTTTCTGAGCACTTATTAGGTCAGCTGACCCAAGCCTACAACACTCCTTTCCTTCCATAGCCATGAGATGTTCCAGAACAGGGCAAGAGGCTTCTACTGGTTCTGCAGTCCGTGAAGCTCTGTAAGGACAAGTGTAAGAAAGGGATATTGCAGGCCATGTGGCAGCAGAGGGTTATGGTTTCGGATAACCACAACTAATGGAATGAGCTAGTTGCTTATTGCTGCTTGTCTAATGGGCTAGATGCCAAAATAGTCAATTCTGTAAATAATTATACTTCATATATACAGACAAGTCATAATGACCAGATACAGTAATTTCAAGAACATGTTTAAAATTCACTGTTTCATTTACTAGTGAGGACTTGATTGGTTTTTGTTTTACTACAGCTTTCATTTCAGTCACAGTGGTGAGTGTGTCTTCGTCTTTCATGTCCATTGAGGTAAATCATACAAGAGGTGAGAAGCGCAACTGGCATGAGGCTCAAAATTTCACCCCATCCATCAGGTTGATGCAGCACGGGCAGAGTGGCAATGCCATGAAAGCATTTCTGTTTGTTTATTTTCAAACTGTGACTAGTGGGTGACTTAGGGAGGGTGACATTGCAATATACTCCTAAGGAAATCATGAGTAAGCTGGGATGGCGGAAGAAGTTAAAACAGCAAACCCCGCAAAACCAATCTCCTTCAACAACACCTCCTTTCCCCTACCTCTCTTCTTTTCTCTAGCCAGTATCCTGGCCTTTTCCAGTGTACCTTTTCACCATTTAAAAGCACTAATCCCCTGTCCCTCTTTCCAGCGCCTCGAGCCAGTGCCTCCACGCACGGTGCCTGCCCCAGCCTCGTACTTCACCCCACATCATCAGTGGACATGCGGATCCTGCCCTGTCTTCCTGCACGCCAAGTCAGGCAGCACGGCTCTGCGCTCGGGGCAGCTGCTGCCTATCCGTGCCTCTGGACAAATGAGGAGAATGCAGTCTGGCTGCCCAGAAGGCTGGGGGGAGAAAGCTGTAAGGGAATTTTACCAGGTTGTGTAGAGCAAATTACGTCCCAAGGTATGTCTTAGGGCAGCAGCACAGGTTCTACAGTGACAAGCATGAAAATCCAAATAGGGCGTCAGAAATCAGTTTAAAAGCATGACGTCCTGACTTCCACGTATGTCTAAAGGGAAGAAAAAACGACCTCCAAACAAATTGTTAGCACTAGAAAGAAGCAGCCTGGCTTCCTCCAGCTTTTCCTACACGCCACTTCCACCCCTGCGCTCCCGGTTTCCTCGTGTGACTGTTAACACCACCGCAGCAGACAAAAGACGATACATGCCATAGCTGCTCGCAGAAACCACCAGACTCCCTGGCCAGCCACTGGCGTCCAGAGGTATGTAGGACAGGAGCTCTGCTTGCCTTTTTCTCAGCAGATGCATTAATAATTAGTTAAAATTAATACAGGCTCTCTCCTGTGCCAGCCACTGCTACTTATGCAGGAAATTCATAGCTTGGGGACCTTGGCACTTTGATCAAAGTTGGCAACTTGCTTGGGGAATCAACTGATAAGCCCTACTTCTGCAGGAAACCGCATGGAAAGCAGTCCCTCTTGGGGAAGGCTGCTGTTGCCGCAGCTCTTAGTCGGGAGAGCGGGGCTGCGGCTGTAACCCTGCAGGCTGGCGTCTGCCCAGCTCCCCTGGCTCGTGCCTGCGGGAGCCGTGATTGCGGCTGTGGGTCACAGGTGCAGCGACGTTCCCCAGAAACCCCACAGAAGATGCCTTTCCCTCTCTGTAAGAAGAACACCCCCATGTTATCCCAGCGGAGCTTCAATAAGGCTGGGTAGTCCAGAGCCCTGAGCACAACCTGTTTTCCACTCTGATCCAGGCAGTTTTACCAACGTACTGCTGCTGCTTGAGACTCATTGCCCCATCCAGTTTCCCCAGTGACCTCCCTCACAGCAAGAATAGCCATAAGCCTGACAGCTGGGGAGAACTGAGGGAGCCCTGGGGATTAATTAGGAAATAGTCAGTGCTCAGAGCTCACCTGTAAGCCCTTGCAGAACAGCTCTGACGCTGGTGGCTCTGCAGACGTCAGGAGGCAGCACTGCATTAGCTGACATTGAGAATTTCTCTTTAAAGGGTCAGAATTTCTTGTTTTGTTGTCTGTGATAGGAGAGACCATACCAGACAACCTCATCACAGCCTGTTGTGTTTATGCTAAGCAGAGAGAATACGACATATTTGTCATAGCACTAAAGTGGTTATGCCCAGATAACATTCAGTAATTAGGAGACAGATCTAGATGTTTTTCACTCTTTTTATAAATGCCTGCTATTGCAGTGGTTCTTGAATTTCCATTTTACGGCTCTCTGCATCAGGGTGGCAGAAAGCCACAGAATGAAGTTGATTTTTTTTTGTTTTTCATCACAGAAAATAGTGAAGGAAAAGCTGGCCAGCTCACTTGGTGTGGAAGAAACTGAAATGGAAAAAAAAAAAAAAAAAAAACCAACAAACCTGCAATACCATCTTCTCTGTGACCTCTTCACTCCAGTTTACAACCATGGGGAAATAATTCTTTTCTAATCACTCAAAAAATAAGTCACCAGTTCTTCCTGCAAATGCTGAGCTAAGGTATTTGCTTTAGGCTTTGCCTGATCCCTGGGACGAGAAGAGCTGGGCTGGTTTCTGTCCCTAGCAAACAGCTCGCTATCTCCCAGAGCCCGACTTAACCCCCTTCCTGTCGGTGCCCTGCTGGAGCTGGGATGCTCACCGGACCCTCTGCTCCCCAGGCTGGCTTCACCCAGCCGCTGCTCCCCTTGGTGGTCCCCGCGGTCGCCTTGTCCCGCGGCAGCTTGGGGACAGCCGGAGACCACCGGGTGAGTGGGCTTTGTTCTTCTGCAGGGTTTCCCCTGCAGGTGGTTTTGTGCCTTTAAATTTGATGCAATGCATTCATCGTGAGATTTTCTTTGTCAGCTGATCACCATCATCATATCCAATCATTATTTACGTGGAATAAATAACAGAGCAGTGGCACTGTGTCGTGCCATGGGTTAGACCACATAATGCCCCGGCACGGCCCGCACGGCGAGGGGGGAAAGGGGGGCTGGGGCCAGGCGCTGGCTTTGCGCAGCCCCCCACATGAACCGGCCCCTTCCCCCCCCCCTCTTCATTTCCAGGCTCACAGAGAGCAGCCAGACTCCCCGGGAAATCTCTGCGAGGGGGTGGAAGAGTTACGCTGAGGTCTGTATGTAAGAACATCCTTGCTGAAAGCTCGGGGCTTACTGCGTTGCACCAGAAGGTCCTGACAGACGGTGCGGGGAGAGGGAGTTTTCAGGTGTTCGTTAATTCTAAGAGCGTACAGTCAGAAATCTGTTAGTTTGTTTCATAGTTTGAGAAAAAGACTCTATTTTCCTCTGGAAAGGAAAAGTCTGCGGGTCTGCGTTTCCTTTTTTTTTTTTTTTTTTGAATCTAAAGATCCGAGCTTCACCATTGGAAAGACCAAAGTTGCTCATCTGTGCCTTGTATGCAGTGGTTATCTTCACAAACACTGGAAAGTATTACGGCACGGTGAGACACATGACACGATACGCAGGAAGTATTTTCTGTGAAGAGATTGCCCTGCAGAGGTGAATCGTGTCATGAAATATTCAAGCCCAGCCCAGATCTTGCTGAAGCTC
Source organism: Chauna torquata (assembly GCA_013399475.1). NCBI lineage: Eukaryota > Metazoa > Chordata > Aves > Anseriformes > Anhimidae > Chauna > Chauna torquata. Next base: position 367,246 of record VXAL01005409.1, on the reverse strand, counting down.
CAGGCTCCCCCAGCCACATCCAAAACACATAGGGCCAGGGAAGCATCCCTCTCCATAGGGATGCAGACAAAGCCTGATAAATTCCTCCGTGTATGTGTGATTACAGCTCTCTCTCAAAAAAAAAAAAAAAAGAGAGAGAGGAGAGAGAACATGGCTGAACATTTTGCGCACAGCTGAAACTCTCATTCCTGACTAACGCTGATCTTATTGCATGTTATTGCTCTTACGTGGCATCCTGCGTGTGGATTTGCAATACGCGGTTTGGAAGGCAAAGCACGGGTTTTGTTTGCAGGTTGGAGATGCTGGAGATGGTCGCAGCGTTTTGTGAGGCTGGTGACGTGGGAAAGCTGGGTCTGAGACCTGTGGGTCGGGGCCTTCTGGTGTGACAACAGAAGCAGCAGGACCGTACGGCGATGCCGTGGTTTCCAGCTGCAGATTTGCTGCTGCTGTTGCTGCAGTGGAGAGTTGATGGCTGCCATCAAGGAAGTTTTGCTTCCTCACCCCCAGTACTGTGAGGAAACCGCAATATCCTGAACCACTTCTGCTGTTCAGAGCTTGCACTGCTCTCCAGTGGCTTATTTCTGACAGCACGAATAAATGCAGCGCGATGCTCAGATGACATTTCTTGGAAATAAGAGTACTCGTTGCCAATACTCACCAGATGTCAAGCCAGAAGAGACCAGTAGACAGCCGAGCCGCTCTTGCTGCGTGCCCCCGCTGCTCTCAGCTCTTCCGACCCCTGGCTCCTGCTGCAGCGCTTTGCTGTTAGTTACGGGCAGTGCTGCAGCCTCAGCCATCGGAGCTGGAAGGGCTGGGACTCTTAAAGATGCAATTAAGTAGCAGATGCACTTAATGTATCTAGACAGAGGAACAGAGTGGAGTCGATCCCCTGGGGGAATGGCTTTTATTTCCTGAGGCTTTTAGCTTTCTCAGCTTCCTCTTTGCCTTTAGCCTGCAGATGCTTCAGCTGGGAGAGCCTGAAATTAGCGCAGCAGTTAGAGAATTTGGGAAGCTTAAACTCCCCCCCGCCCCGTCATCATCATGCTACTGGTAGTTCAAAAGCTTCACGGAAACAGCGGTGTGTAGTTAGAGGAGACGGACGCTTTCACATTCCGTGCGCGCATATATGCAGGAGCGCAAAACCCGAACCGCTTTTCACACCCTTCACCAGCCCCTGGGTCAGGGGTGGCACGGCAGGAGCCTGGCCACGGGCGCTGGAAGTCGGCAGGAGCCTGGCCACGGGCGCTGGAAGTCGGCAGGCAGCTGGGCAGGAGCCCCGGCCCACGACCTGGCCCACGCGAGGCTGCGGAGATGGAGCTGGGCAGGGAGGCGGCTCCGCAGGCCCCCCGAGCCGCCAGACGGGTTCCCTCGTCCCAGCGCGCGCCGCGTTCCCTCAGAAAGGCACGCGCGGTCCCGGGTGCTGCCAGCCTCGTGCCGGGCCCCCGAGCCAGGGGAGCCGCACGTGGGGCTGAGGGGAGGGCGGCGCGGCCGTGGGCCCTCCTGGTGGACAGCGAAACTGTCCGGAGCTCCTGCTCGGACACGGGGACGCTCGGCCGCCTCTCTGTGGGTAACGTGAAGAGGCCAAACCTCCTTCGTGACAGGCACGCTGGAGCAGGGCTTAAGGAACCATGCCCGGAGTGTTTCTGACCATCGGCCCAAGACCAGAAGGGCTCAGTTATCCCCGTGGCCCCAGGGCATTGCTTAAGAGTTTGAAGGAAGGTTGTAAGTGATCATAAAAATGTCCCAAAGCTCACATCCCGGTCCAAAGTCTTGCGATGCTACAGCTTTCTGTCTGCAAGGATTGCTTTGAGCTCAGGGAGAGGAGAGAGAGAAAAATCTCCCTGTTTGCTTTGGCCAGGGCCTCTGGTGCCCGTAAACAATTTTGCCAAAAAAAAACGAACACTAAGCCCATGCTGAACCCCCATTGGTGGCCCATTCCCATTGCTGCCTGGTAGCACAGGCTTTTACGTGGTTTGCTCCCAAAATATTTACTTTTAAGGATTAACTTTTGAGTGGGGACATTACGCATGGTCCTGATGAACTGTGCTGTGAATAAAATGTAATTTTCCTTCGGGTTTACACACGCATAATGAAAGCTGTGCTCAAGCCAAGCCTTGAACAGAAACGCTTTAAATCACCTCTCTCCAGTTTCTTTAGTCCTGGAGCAGCACTGACTTCAGAACATTGTCTGGCCGCTGACCTGTAAGAAAAGTTTAAATTTCTTTCGTAACTTGGAGAGAAAACAGGGCGTCTCAGTTAAGCCTTTTCCAAACCTTCCTGCCTCGGGCACCAGGCACACCTGGCAGCACCAGGAGGTTTCAGGCACGGCACAAACGCGGGACGAAGCCCATCGCAGCCGCTTGTGCCGGCGCACGGACCCGCGCTGCCCCATCGTCAGCGAAACGGGAGGGCCCTGGAACAGCAGTGCGAAACGCGGCTGACAATTGCTCTTTTGTCTGTTCTTGAGCATGCAATTTTAAATGAGAGGCAGCTTCACAGAAGCAATTTTGGAAGTCTGTCTGAGCCAGTGCTGGAGCCCAGCTGGGGCTGGCCCAGCTCCTGGATAAGGGGCTGCACTTCCAAAATATGGTGGAGAGCTGGCAGGGGCAGTTTTGTGGTGGCCAGCATCTTTGGGAGTGTGTAAAAAAGCAGGACAAAGGACCGATTTCTATAAACCATGGGGGCTGGCTGAGGAAGGGTGTTTCTGGCACCTCTCCCAGCCTCCAGCTGCTGCTCCGAGCACAATCAACGGCAGCACCGCCGCACCCCTGAGACACCGACCCGCCCCCGAAAAGGCATTTTTGGCACTGACACAGCGCGTTCAGATCAAACATATTGTGCAGCAGCTCTGCTGTCAGGCTGAGCTTGCCTCTCCAGCAGAAAACTCCTCTGTGCAGCTGCTGCTGGGGGCAGGAGGGAAAAAATGCCTGGGAACACAGGAGGAATGCCTCTGGATGAGGTTTGCTGCTGTTTTCTGAAAATGCCTGGGCTGAGGGCTGAAAGCCTCAGTGCAGCAGCTTAACTGGCATGGTGCAACCGCAGCACAGGGAGCTGGGGGTGACTGGTGAGACCTGCGGCTGTTATACCACTTCTTTGGCATAAAGCCTCCGCCGAGCACTTGCAGACCCCTGATCCGAGCCAGTCTGCGCAGCGTGCTCTTGCTCAAAGAGCAGCAGCACCAGGACAAGCCCTGGCCCAAATCCTGCCTTTCCGGCGGTGACTCCAGCACTGCCGGCTGGGCTCAGTGCTGAGGCTGAACACAGGTCCTGTGCTGCCATTTGAACAGATGATGTGAAGGGCTGCGCTGTCTCATGTCAGGAGCTTTATTACTAGAGGCCAGTCCTTGGTGCTCTGCACGGCCACATTAACTGCATGCTGCCTTGTTTCATGAGCCTCATCCGGCATTTTTTCAGAGGCTGAAAACAAGCTACAACACCTTGGTCAATGTGAACTAACAACACACAAGCTTCTTCAAAGGGAACAGAGATGTGACATCCTCCAACCATCCCATCCAACTCTTGCACATCAGACGCTGTCACTGCTGGCTGCCGAGGGATGATTTTGAGGCAGAAGCCAAAGAGTGAGCCTCCCATTCCTGCCTGTGACAACCTCTGTGTTGAATTCCTTAAAGGGATTTCAAAACAAGAAGCATGTAATAGGACCTGATGCTAGAGAGAGAGGTAAAAGTGAAAGATCACACAGATATTTGCATGGCCAGAGAACAGCCGATGAAAAAATATATTAAAGCTGCAAAAGATCGGGTTAAAAAAAGTTTGTTGCTTAAACCTCCCCTTGCCAGTAAGTGACCTTAAGTATTCATTGTTTTATTTGTTATTACCGATTTGCTTATGTTTATTTGATTCGGGCTGCTGCATGCTGTGTCTTTGTCATGTCTTATTCTTGTGTCACTCTCATGTCCTTTTGTGAAGCTGGCAATCCCACCCCACTGCTTCCCTTCTCTTGGTGCCAAGCGAGGACGTTAAAGGAACAAAGCAGCAGAGCTGTTTCCAGTGGAGAAAGCATGGTCCTGGAGCTTATCAAAAACAATCTCCCTGGAACAATCTCAAGCTAATGTTATTCTTGTAATGTCAGGCTCACAATAATCTGAGTTAAAGGTGTTCTATTGTATCGTTATATGTTACATATATTTACTGTTAGATGGAGAAACACACAAGTCACTCCGCTGCCATCAGCTCCTTACTACTGCCATCTCCATCTTATCAGATTTACTCAGAAAGTATGAATTCAGGCAAAACAGGTAGATATTACCAAAACCCCAGGTATTTTAGATTAATTCTGATAAGAAATATACGCCCATGACATGGTGTGTTGGGGCCACACACCCACCTGCATGCACATGCATCCCCTCTTATTGCAGTGTGATCGCTTCAGTGGTTAAAATCACATTTTTCTACCCACCGGCACAGCAAAATGGAAAGAGGCGACTTGTTTTGCTGCTCTGCTCCACACATCACTGCCGAGCATCAGCCGCAGAGGGGCTCAGGAATCGGTGCTTAGCTGGCAGTTGTGCCGATAATGCATGAGGCAAAGCAGCCTGCTCGTTTACAGCCGCATTGTCTCTGCTGACAGAAGTAAAAATGTGCTTTTGTCACTGTCAGTAAACAAATTGGAAACTGCTCGGAGAGATAGGAGCCCTGCCTAGCCCCGTTGTGTCAACAGGCAGAGAAGAGGAGGGCCAGGCGCTTCAAGCAGCCAGCTGAGGGCGGTGGGAAGGAGGGAGGAGGATTACCTGCCGGCACCTCATCCCTCTTCTCACCGGTCCTGGCCCGTTTCGGAGGTAACTCTTGGACCTGATGACCGGTGAGGGCTGAGCGGGGCCGTGCTGCCCGGGCACCAGGGCTCCTTGCTCGCCTGTCCTCCTGATGCTGGTGGCTGCAGCCCCGCCAGGCAGAGAGGTGTGTCCTGCAGCTGGACAGAAATTTTCCACCAACACAACAGGTTTTCATCAGAAAATGCTGCTTCATCAAAATCAGTGTGCTTTGAACCAGCTGACCAGTTTCTAATGAACTTGAAAGAAAAGAAACAGATTTTTTTCAGAACTTGCCTCATTCATTGCTGGTTTCTTGAGCTGCAGGGGAGTCCAGGGCTCCCACAGCTGCGTGACAAGGGGAGTCCTGATATTTCAGACTCTTTATTTTCCAGAGCTGGAAATGCCTTGCAGGAAACAGAGCTCGGCTCCCTGCAGTGCAGGACAGAGCCTAGCATCCCAGGGCACACCATCCCACTCTGAGGACATCAGGGTTTCCATGCCAACCCCCAGGGAACAAGGAGCCTGGACACATTGAAGAGGACACAGATAACACAAAAGGAAATTACTGGGGGAAAAAAAAAAAAAAAGAAGAGGTTTACAGGATCACCAAACCTGAAGTAACTGACCTCAAGCCCAGGTTTTCCATTCGGGTCTCATACATGTCTAGGGATTTATCCAAACTCCCATCCTGATGTTGGACATCTGCTCTGTAGCCTGTGAGGACCAAACCCCCTGTCCTTCCTCCGCTGGGCGAGGACAGCGCTCGGGCTCGGTAACTCCATTTCCCCCTCTCACTCGTTGCAGGAACAGCCATTTTTCCTGTGGATTTCCTATGGGAAAATATACTTCCTTCAGTGCCACCTTCACCGCATTGAGGACGCACAGTTCGTCTTTTATCCAGGTGCTCATCTCTCCTGTGTTTGATGTTTGTAAGAGCTATTTGCTGATTATTTCCAAGGTGTTGTAATAACCGGTGCTGCTTCTCTTATGTATACCAGGGTGGAATTGCCCTTGTGAGATCCAGAGTAGCGTGGAGTAAGAGACCTACTGCTCTGGCTGTGGCTGCAAGTCTCTTTTTCTGGGTAGACCTTTCCTTCCACCACTCAGCACACGACTGGGTGTCAAATTGGGCACATCTTTTACAACAGATCAGGGAGCAAAGTTTACTCTGCACAGTTCAAAGGCTTTTCGCACCAGGCAAGAAGCCTGCAGCCCTCATCTCCTTACCCAGGCAGCGCCTTTCTGACACCTCACCAGCACTGAGCACCTGGAGCTCAGAAAGATCTGGTCCGCAGGGCTCAGGCTAACCGTGACACTCGGAAATTTTGCGGAATTGCAGTTACTCAGCTCCGACAGATAAACTTCCCCGCGCCCAAGGGGCAAGACACACGCTTACAACCTCCCTTTGAAGAGCTTCCGCTGCTGTTTCTGGTTGATTACCTGCGGTTAAGAGTCCACTTAGTTATGAGCACTGAGTTGAATTCCTCATTAACAACCGTATCAGGTGCCCACACCTTCCTCCAGAGCGCTCCTTTAGCATCAGACCTGGTGCAGGTGCAAGCAAAGGAGCACCAGCTGCAAAGGGTGGCAGACCCCGCGCTGAGAGCAGAGAAGGTGCCCCATGGCTCTGGCCGAGTCTGAGGAAAGGCGTTAAATATATCTCATTTCTTTTGCCTGCAGAAAGTAAAAGGAGTGAGCGATGTGGGGAACGACAGACAAGGGAACATGAGGAAAGATGAGGGAATTGAAGAGAAAAAGGTATTCCCATTGTCACCACGGAGGCTTGGTGCCTACAGCAGGGGTTATGAGATGCCTTCTGATGTCGCATATTTCTTGGCCTGATGTATCACCCTATTTTCCCTACCGTTACTAGATTACCAGACCTTGTCGCTTCAGTTCATTAATAGCATCTGCCAACAAGGTTGTAGTATTGCAGCTTCAGCAGAAACTGGCAGAAATCCTTGCTGTGTTCAGTGCGTTGCTATTTTTTGGTTCACCAGAACCATATGCAGCTCAGATGACCCTGCTGCCCTCTGCAACCAGGCAGCCACCCCCCCAGAAACAGAGCCGGACTGCTTTCCTGTTCATCGTGAAGTGCTGCAGATGTTTACAGATCAGCTGTATGAGCTCTACAGCAATGGAAACAGTTGTACCACACGGACCCGCTGTCCCTCCTGCGTAGGACTGGTGTCTCCATTCTACCACTAGATTTGGCCAACTTATCAGTAAGTCCATCAGCCAGGTTCATTCACATTTTGTGGTTTAGTTTATAATGCTTGCGCTCCTCTTCACAAAAAAAAGAAAATGTTTAGAAGAGGTTAGGATTCAATAAACGGAGAGAGAGCTGCACTGATTCATGGCATGTCCCATCCTTTTACCACCATGATGGACGTGGGTTTATGGAACTCAGAGATACAACTGAGCAGTCTTTCAGCTCTTTCTCTTTGACCTCTTTCTGCTTTTGCCATATTTGCTGATGCCAGGGCAAGCTCTGCACACAGCCACTCACATGCAGATGGCATCAGAGCCCATCAGTGCCATGCACAAATACCTAAACACACAATGTGCCCCACTTTACTAGCTGACCTCTAGTTCCAGTGTTACTTCACTCTTTTTACTATAGGAAAATTATTTCCAGTGCTTAGGTTTTAATTAAAAAATTGTTTTAATTCCACTCATTATTTTGAGAAACTTGAACAGCTTTAATTGAGTTAAACATGCATTCATTCCTTTAAAATATTTATCATATGACTTTTCATTTTCCAATTACTCCATCAAGGCTTGGAAAAACACAGATTTCCTACAGTCCGTGTTCCAGATGAGGGCTCAATGCCAGTTTGCTACGGGGTATTAAATACAAAGCAAAGATCAAAGAGTAAATGCAGTCCTCTGTGTTAGATGCAGAAGCCAACAGTGCTGTTCCGAGGCATGTTTCAGGTAGAGCCATGCAAACTGATTTGGAAAGGAAAACTCAGCTGTAGGCTTTCTGAAAGAATTCAGTGCTAACTGAAGCAAAGATCTCTCTCGCTCTCTTCTTAAACTGAACTTTGTCAGAAAAACAGAAACATCCTTAATATTCCTAACACAAACCAGGCTCGATTCCAAAAATACTTTACCTCTGAGTAACCGGGGAAATGAGATTTTCTGCCGTGCGTCCTACTCCAGTGACTCACCGCATGGCGCAGCTCACAGCGCAAAGCATCCTTGCACAGACACCCGTCAGCAGCAGTGCTCGGTCAAGCATTTGCCACCACAGCTCACGGGCTGCAAGTAAATGGAAGATTTATTCCACTACGGGTATGAAATGCGTATTTCATTACGTCCACTATGTGACATGCATTTAAGCTCTGAGAGCTCTAATTTAAAATTAAAGCACAGCAAATGCTGGTCTTCCTTAATGTTCTACCAGTTTTGCATTGCATATCCTGTTCAGCCGCTTGAAGACAAGATCCTTTTCTCATCGGTTTATGGCAGACTGTTCCAAATGGCCACTGGATCCCTTCTGTAAGGTAAACGCATGCCTTATTGCCATCTGGGAAAAAAAAAATCAAGGAAAATATTCACAGGAAGGTCCTGCTTCCCCCTTACATGGTGTTCCCTGGCTGCAGTGAATGTGCCCTCCCACACATGGTCTCAGGAAAATAAAGCTTATTTATTCTCGCTACTGCTTTAAGTAAGAGATGCCGATTCTTTGACAAATCCCACAGCAACATGCACCTTTGAGCTCAAGAGGCACAGCTGGATGACAGAGCAGAGCCAGGAGGGGAGGCAGACCCACGTCCCTTGCACCAGCCTGGCACCCCTCACGCTCCCCTCCGGGCAGAGGCAACTCACCAAACCAGCGACACCTAGCACAACGAGAAAAACCAAACAGCTCTCTATTTCCAGCTTACTTGCATGGTCTCAGCAAAGGGTCCATGGGGAGCGAAAGCCAGCAGAAGGGAGGATCTGGGCTGTGGGCAGAAGGGAGGAGCGCGGTGAGCGTGCGCTCTCTCAGCCATGCCGCTGAGCCGCTGCCCCGGCTCCCCGCGACCGCAGCTCCCCGGGAGCAGGGGATGCTGTCACCGGTGAGCATGGCACAGACCCGGGTGTGCCAAGCCCTTGTCTGCGGGGCAGTGTGACCCGGCTCGCAATCCGCTTCGCATTGACCCAGGGGCCTAAAAAAGCTCCCAAATTGTTACCGATTATTCGTGTGTCATTTCTGATGTGCTAGCAAACAGCTCACGGAGACGAATTGTTCAGGCAGTCAGACAGATACCTTATCGTTTCTCATCTAGTCCAGAAGCCACTTGCTTTTCAGTAGATTTTACATGAAGTCCTTGACGATTCCTTCTCACCACACCATCTTAAGACTCGACCCAAATCATACAGAAGTCAATGTTAAGACCTACTGACTCCAGTCACGCTAGGATCTCTCCTTTTTGGTCAAAATAAATGCTAACATAATGCAGGTCATTGCACACAGTATGTCCTTTATAAAGGAAGCCGTGGGTGTACTTGTTTGCTTTATGGTTTATATTTTTGCAATGAATTAATATACTAAACTAAATTTCAAGCAATAAGAAGAAAATACACACACAATTTATGCAGACTGAGTGCAGGAAGTATCACGTAGCTCACTGGTTCAGGTGCCAATGAGAATGAAAAATGTTCCCCCTCACACACTTGCTCAAGCATTTCTAAATGAGTGAGCAAATCTTTTATATCATGGTTAATTACAGAAATGGAAACGTGTCTTTCATTGTATCTGAGCAAGAGGAGTGAGACAAGAAACTAGAATTACAATATAATAAAGCTAATTTCTGAACTCAGCTGTAACTATGGCAACCTTCATTCACAGTATTTAACTGGGAGTGTAGGAAGACGGTGCACTTGGTGAGCCTGACTAAATTATTTACAACATTGGCTTACAAATGTTTCAAAGACATGAAGTTTTACAAAAATTAAACTTTGTAACAAGTTTAAATTTGCATAAATCATTTGACATTACCTCTGCATTTCCCATTTATGTTGGCTACAGGGACAGGTCTTCACCCAACAGTCAGATGTTAAGGGAGATACATTTCAAGATGACAGGCAAAGGAAAAAAAAAAAAAAGAAGTGAATTCTGAAATTAAGTATTCCTATAAACCCTAGTAGAATATGCTGTGACTGTGCAGTTAGTGGTAAAAGCTGCACTGTCACCAGCAGTAAGGATTTTAGATTTCCTTGATTGTACAAAATCACGAGGTGGCACTGAGCCACGTTCTTCGCTCACTTAAATTCACTTTTTTCCCTCCCACCTTCACTGGCGTCAGCAGCCTCAGTTGCTGCGGTGTCACAGTCCCCAGTGCTCCCCATGCGTGAGCTCGAATACAGGAGCAGTGTGATATTAACAGAAAACAAAACAAAGGAGAAGCAATGGATCAATACAGTGACATTTCCTCCCCACGTCCAGCCTCTCTGATGCCCTGGGCTGCCAGGCAGGCGCTTCCCTCGCCGGCTGCCGCCTGGCACGTGGCACAGCCCAGCGATGGCTTTTTTCCTGCCCGTTTGTGCCCAAGACCGTGCTTCCGAACCGGAGTGCCCACAGCAGCAGCAAGGTGTCACAGTGGCGGTGGTGCCCGCGGCTGGGACCCACCACGTGGCACCGGTCCTGCCCGCAGGACCAGTCCGCAGCCCAGCCTGCCCCGCTCCTTCGCCTGGAGATGGGGCTGGTGGGGGCAGCTCCCAGCCAGCACCTTTTTGGAAAGGATCCCAAATTCAGGAGGTGGTGGGAGCCCCCTCTCCAAGGAGGGTGGAGGGGGAAAATAGGGATTAGAAACTATGCAGGCTTCTGTTCAGCAAGCCTTTGCATTGGGGTGGGCTCTCCAACAAGAGAGGCTTTTACAGCTACCGGCAGCAGCTGGTGCAGAAAGTGGCTGTAGCCGATGGAGGATAAAGCAAAAGGAAGAAAAATAATAATTTTCAAAAAACAAAGCCAAACCCTCCCTCTTTATATATTTGATGTAGCTGTCTGGTTTGAGGCAGCTAGTGAATGTGCTTTCGCTTGCAGTTTATCGGTGGTCGAAAGAAGAGGAAGAATGCTCCCGATGCCTTGACGTTCGCTGCACCAATGCACGGTCTGGAACCAACAGCAGCAGTCTCTGAACCAGAGGTAGCCCCACAGGATTGGCTAGCGGTGCTTGGATGCAAGAAAGAAGGAATTTCGAGTTTACAGGGATGGGCAGATTTCTGGCAGGGCTCTTATCACTGAACCTCCTCCTCCACAGTGTTACAGCAGAGCCCTAGCGGGGCAGGGACATGTGGCTTCCCAGCACCTCCCTGCACCTGAGGAACTGGCCTCGGCAACAAGGCCAAACAGCCTTGGACACGGGCACAAAATACGAGGTGGCAGGGCACCTGGCAGCACTGTGGTGGTTGCAGGCCACTAAGACTCTGAAAACCTGAGGGTCTGGCACTGCGAGTGCTGTAAACATGGCCTTAAGGAATGACCCTGCAGCCTGGGGGCAGAGACTGTTGTGCTGTAGTCCCTTTTCCCGTAACCGAGTTTTCCTTGTTTCGTGTACTTGTTTCACGCACAAAATCACTGCCCGCAAGAGGGCTGGCGTCGCTGGTTACAAGCACACAGAGCAGGCATTTGAGACCAGGAGGTAGCTCTGTTTTTGTAGGTCATCCTTAAGTATTTAAACCCAGCCTTTTTTTTTTTTTTTTTTTGGAGGAAGACCTGGCAGCAAAACAACATTTTAAAACTTTTCTTTCCTGACATGACCGGAATGTTTGGGTGTGAGCCTTGCTGTAGTAAGCGCTACAGCCCAAAGCTGTGCAGCGAGCCCCGTGCCTTTGAGCACAGGCTGGGCACGGGGAGCGAGTGCACTTCGTGTGCACATGGGAGCCCCAAGATATCGCAGGCTGGAAGCAGTTCAGAGTTGTCGACGACGCAGATTTGCTAATCAGAGCTCCGGATGGCTGAAGGACACAACACACTGACCTTTACTACAGCCCTGCGAATGCTGCAGCAGCCTGAAATGACTTTCTAGAGCTGCTGCCACTGCTGAAGTCGGAGAAGACTTTGCCAGCACTGTGTCTCTGCACAAAGCACCTTTCTCATGTGTACTTTTCAGAGAGGGAAGGAATTATCTCCGATTCAACAGGGCATTCAGATACCCTTTCCAGATTGCTACAGTGGCTTCATTCTGTTAGGTGGGTTTCAAATTAAAAGTTAACGAAAAGTAACACACTTCTCATTTCTCCTGAGGGGCATTTGCTCCCTCCTTTGGATGGCTGAGAAAAGTAACTCAAAGAAAACTCCTCCTTGTTTGACAAAGGGTGCAGGGTCTTTGAGAACTGCCTGGCAGCACACCCCTGCATCAGTATCATTGCTGTCATTTTGAATCAGTTGTGCGCATTTTCCAAGGGTGCGTTACAACAACCTCCCACATGGCAATGTGTGTGCAAGTAAAGTATCATTAGGTCTGCCGGGCACCCTTTGTCTTACCAGGAAATGACTAACTGGTGTCCTCAAAAAGCTGACAATTGGAGAGTAGCAGAAATCACAGACTCATGTTTGGCACAGGGTGTCATATTCGCAGCTGTACTGAAAGCCTGCCAGGAGCCATCTGCCTACAGAACATGCCGTCTTCTGGTTGCTCGACCAGAGATAGTTCAAGAGGGTAACAGCAATGTTAGAGAAGCGATCAGACTTTCTTTTTGCAGATCTCTTTTGCTTGTTTTTATAGCTCTCCTCTGGAGGAATGTAAGTTTGTTGCCAATTTCCAGGTGATGGCAGGTTCAAGCTGTGCTTCCTAGATTAACCCAAGGCATTGCTTTTTGACTCTGGGTAAGGCATACCTTCATTACTAACGTGCAAGAAAGATTTAAACCTTTCAGTCATGTATTCTATCTGCTGATACATGCAAATACATAACAGCAAGACTTGAATCCAGGAAAATCTGGGATTTTTTTTTTCTTTTTTGGTTAACATCTCCTAAGGCTTCATAGCCCCTGGTCTCCCTTATTCCAGCCCTCCTTTTATGGCCAATCCTGTTCGATCCTAGCAATCACCCCGAGTCATGTTCCTGGTACTGGTTACACTGCAATGGACTCAAGCACTACTCTTTATACAATTCCTTGATTTAACAAGACATGTATAAAGTTCTTGTTTTTCCGAACACAGCAAAAAATACGCAGGCAAACAGCAAGAGCCTACCTGTGCTCACATTCAAGCCTTTATCCAGGAAGCCCTTTGCCCCAGTGTTCTCTTTTTCTGTCATTTTCAGTCATGCCCCTGAACTCAGTTTACTGTGCCCTTTGCATTTCTACCCTTTATTTTATGGTTTGTTTTTTTTTTTAACTTTTTTCTCTGGCATGCACATTTGTGAATCCACAGACTCATGGCTTAACCACTTTCTGTCTGTATTGTTTACCAGCACACTGTATTGCCAGCCTGTGTGGGATGTACTATTGCCTAATCTTGTGATATCGGTGCAATATTTTGGGTGGTGGATTGTACTGTTCTGGCTTTTTGTTGTTGGTTTTTTTTTTTTTTTTAGTAATCAAAGAGTCACTTAACTGCTTCCGCAAGCTGAACTAATGTAGTGTATCTTACCTCATCCCATAACTTTCTCTTACTATTTTCAATAAGAGTTGATGTAATCTCATGTTGAATACATTTTGCTACACGAAAATGAAATCACAATTGCACATGTGGGATTTTGCAAATGGCCAAAATGATGTTGGGATAGTTGCATAGACTGATGGAGAGAAAAGGAAAAAAAAAACCAACCAACACTTCCAGGGCATGACTCTGTATTAGTTCCTGCTCCCCCAGCCCTGCCACGTGCTCTTCCTTTCTGCCGGAGACAGCCACCTGCCCCATTCTGCCTGCTGAGCAGTCTGTGGAGCAGCGTCCTGAGCTGCTCTGTGTGAAACAATCTGAGTTTGAAAGTGCTTTTTGGGTGTTTTAGAGCACTTCCACTTTAAACTATGGCCAGACACTGGGATTAGCGCTCTTGCATGGGTGGTGATTTGGAGGACTGAGGAGGGGACCTGAAGGAGGAAGCAAGAAAGAGCTTCCTATAGGTGTGGGTACAGCTGGATGGCTTCAACCAGACAGGCCACAGAGTGCACAGAAACACAAGGATGTGCCCTAAGGACCTCCACACTTATCTGTTCTCGTGCCTTTTACCTGAACAGCATTGCTATGACTAAGCAAGATTACACAGGAGCGCAGTGACACATTCATCACTGCAAGCAGGTTGTCCATTGGGTGGAACAAAGCACTCAACTACACACTTCGACTATGAACCTAATGTTTTCCATTGAGAACAAACAGTAAGGGAGACTAATTATTGTGAGCAATGAAAATGAATGAGCATTAATACTGTGCCTATGCTGGTAATACTTGTGAATGAACTTGCTTTCTGAAGATTGAAAGTAAATATTTTATTCACTGTGTCATACGTGTATGCATAGTTACACCAGCAACGCATATAAAAGACACGGGAATGTTGTGATACTGCAGTTTGTTAAGGAAACAGAAATATTGACGAAGTCAATCAGTCCTTGATAACCAAATCTGTAATTTAATACGTAAATGCCTTTCTGAGCTCATCTATTCTAAGCTGGATAGAGTCCAGCATGTTTCAGTTTTTAAATAACTCATTCCCATGACCTTTGCAACTCACTAACTTACACAACAGTGCAAAAAAGAGCCTCATACACATGACTCAGGCTGCCTTAGGGTTGCTGAAATTTAAGAAGGCAGCCTACATAGCATGATCGCAAGCAAAAAGAAAATAAAAGACTGATTATATAACATACAGTCAAATTGAACAAACCTCTGCAGTTATACAAAGCTGTGGGCTGCAGAGATGCACCCAAAGCTCAAAGAAGTTTTAAAGAAATAGCCTGATGCAGCTGGTGTTTAGCCCTAGTGCTTTGTATCAGAGCTCGTAGAAGAAATAATCCTTCCTCTCAAACTACTAATTTAAAACACTTAGCTTGCAATCTGGACATGCTCCAGGACATTTGAAACACATTGAGAAAAATGACCCTGGGGAAAGAGTAAGGTGCCTGGATTGCTAACTTGCAAGCCCGAAATGATCTGCAGGAAACATGTGCTGTGAGCTCTTGAAAACATGCAGGGTAGCAGTTGCCTTACACTTACTGAGTGTCTTTCTGTTGCTCCTGGATCTTTCTGGAGGGTCGTCAAAGGCACAGTCCGTCTGTGGGGAAATCTGTGATTTTGCACCAACTCCCTTACCCCTGCCATCAGGGCATCATCGATCTGTGCAGCTGAATATGCAGATTGTTTGGACTTGCAAGCTAAATCCTGCACTGGGCTAGAATCCAGAGCCAAGGAAGGCACTCAGGTGCCAACCTATAGCAAAACTAGAGCTGGGATTCCTAAATGACCTCCTAAAAAACCCCTGAGGACAAGAAAGGCACCCCTAGAGCAGGCCTGGTGGAAATGGTCACACTCCAGCTTTTTCTTACAATTAAAAGCCTGGCTCAGGAGCATAGCTTTGTTCTGCTGAGATCCACAGGATCTCTCAGAGGGAGGTGCCTACCTCCAGTTCCTCAATACCATAACAAAGCTCCTACTTCTCTTCTAAGACATGATGTCGCTCCTTCTGCTGGTTCCTATCGTACTGTGTAATAGCCCAGCGGCAAAAACTTATTCCCTGTAACTGGAAAGCACTGGTGTAATTCTCACCTTCTGTCCACACTGCCTGTTTTTCCAGGAGAGTAAGTGTCCGGCTGTAGGTCAGCAGAGGTGAGGGTAATCCCTACCCCTGCAGTGAAGACTGGTCTTCTACTCACACAGGAATCCACCACTCCTCGGCTCAGAGGCAGCCACTGGGGCTCTGTAACCTTCTGCTTAGGCCACTTCACCTGGAAGAACAGATTAATTTACTGGATCTAGCCTTAAGACTTCAGATCTTTTTAAATGTTTATATTAGACTACGTTCTCAGTTGTCTGTGGCTAGACCTAAGCTAATCCTTTCCACGGCCAACAGGAAAGCGTTTTCCTTGTTTTGCAAAGCACAATGTCTCAGGACAGGCAGACAAGCCAGGCTGAAGGTAAGAGGATAAAACAAATATATTTTTGGTTTGTTGTTTAAAAATATAAATACAAACTAAATATACAGTGTAAAGCAAACAGTAAATATTTGTGTAGGTGGGTTCCCTTGAGATAGTAATTCTATTTATTAACCAAGGAAAACACTAAACTAATACGTCTTTCTTCTAATGAAAAAATAACAGATGCTTATATTTTTGCATCACATACAAATTTTGAACCCTAGGATACAGCTGGGTCTTGTTTTCCCAGTGTTTAGGCACAAGGGTAAACTGCAGGAAAGTAAATAGGAGTGAGAAAGGGGTCACTTTTGTCTGGTAGTCTTTCTAACCCTCCTTGTCACAAGCGGAGATGGGACCTGACCTAACCCTGGGCCCTAAGACATCGAAGAGATTTAGTTCAGAGCCTGTTCCTGGTTCTATATCTAAACTTCTAATTTTCTTTACTTTCCGTCACTACTTTCCACTCCAAAGTACCCCCAGGAAGACAGCACTCATTGGAACTGATTGCTTTTCCTCATTGCTGGGGAAGTTGTTGCCCTTTCACATTCATATTTGCCCAGCGGGATCTAAACTCGAACCAGACAGCTTTTTCTACAGACCGTCCGTCGGCTTTCCGTCTCTCGACTGCAGTGATCTCACGTACAGATGCAAGACCATGTTCAATTACCAATCTCTGAAAAATCTTTAATTTCAGAAGTATCGTATATGATAAAATGAAACCGGGATATCGTTGTTCCAGCTGTATTACGTAAAGAATATTTCATCTGTTGCTAAGCATAAGCTATTCTCCTTCTGGAAAAATTCAGGCAGATCCCCCTCCCCTGCCCTCCCAACTTTCATCTCCACTACTTCCCCTGGAGCCTACTGAATCTTCTGCACAGTAACTGCAAATGCAGTTACTTTTTTACATGACTGTAACAAGTTTTAAAAATGCGCATGAAGAGCAACAGCTGGAGAAGGGATCAGCCCCATCAGAGCCAAGATAATTGTTGGAGCCAACCTCCTGATAGCCTGAAATTGTTTCCACATAGAACAGACACTGATAATGTCAAAAGCATCATTCTTAAAGGTTGCCAAAAAGTCTTTTCCACCAACATTTTAGTGCAGTATCTCCTTTACTTCATCGAGTTGTCAGAATGATTTATTCCTCAAATTGGACACCAAATCCTGAAAGATCTACGTGGATGAAGTGTGTAAGCGAATGCACAACTCCTACCAAATGCAAGAAAATGCATTTAATTATCTGCTAATGAGATTTGAGGAATAGGATAGGATAGTGTGAAGGGCAACGGGCAACAGATACAAGCTGAGCAAGGACAATTCTGTTGAAGGAAAAAAAAAATTTTCACAATGAATGTGCTGAAGCATGGGAACTGGGGCTCAGGCAGGCTAGAGAGTCTCGGTCCTCAGAGATGTTCAAAACTGGACCGGCCAAGGCCCTGAACAGCCTCGCTGAGCTTTGAAGTTGGCCGCGCTTTGAGCGGGGAGTTGGGCTGTGCGACCTCCAGAGGTCCCGCCCGACCCAGATTATTCTATGATTCCGGGACGCTGGATCCCAACTGCTTTCAAAAAATAAATAAATTAAAACCTGCCAGACCTGCTGCTTCATTTCGGAAAGGAACTGAGAGTGAAGATACAAAAAGCCTCCGGGGAGACAAAATAAATGGAACTATCCCTGGGTCCCACAGTGGCGGCAAAATACCCCCTGGAAGCAACTGCCTCTGGGATTCCCCACTGGCCTCCCCTTGCTATTTTAAAAAGGGCAGCGGGGAGAGAGGAGTCGTCTGCGACGAACCTCCCGTACTAGGTGGCTCGGTGCTGCTGGTTTACTCTAAGGTCGACACCCTTAAGAGATGTTTTTAAAAAACCGCCTTTTGCAGGGCCTACTGTAAAACTTCAGAAACGTTTGCCGCACCCGGCTGCGTTGAAGGAGGACGAACGCACCACGCACAGCAAACGCTCCCCGAGAAGGCAGCAGAATACACGAGTGTGCAACCAAAACTTTCTCTGAAGCGGCCTGAATGAAGATCGCAGGCCATCACTGTTTGCGGGTACTCTGTCTGCTTTGAGCTCCAACGACACATTTGCTTTTGCCATGTAATGCTCCTGATTTCTGCTAAAAATAAATCATTGGAACAGGCTTACATTGCCGTCATTGCTTCTATAGTGCTTTCAGGAAAGGTGCCAAGATAAGTTTAGTCTTGTCCTATTCTTCCTATTTATTCAGTACATGCCATGCTTCTCTTCCTTATTTTCCCCTTTATTAGGCTTTTCTTTCGGCTTTCAAAACTTGTGTGACTCTTCTATTTTTTTTATGCTCCAGTTT
Source organism: Chauna torquata (assembly GCA_013399475.1). Classification (NCBI taxonomy): domain Eukaryota; kingdom Metazoa; phylum Chordata; class Aves; order Anseriformes; family Anhimidae; genus Chauna; species Chauna torquata. The sequence goes on along the minus strand of VXAL01005409.1, from coordinate 349,085 downwards.
AGTAAGGCAGCATGCCAGGTGGAAGTGTTTGATCTGTGCATATAATTTTGAGACGGGTTTTATAGTGACTGCTCTTCTCACTAGGCACAGGAGCACGATGACATTTCTGAAACACTGTGTGCAGAGATATTGTTAAAATGTTAAGCAGTCAGGGGATATAAAATAAATTGAGGTATTACCCTGTGTTCGTGGGCTGGCTTTCAGTAAAACTGAACAGATAAAATACACATTAGGCACAAAAATTTATTTAAACTAGAAGGTTATTACAAACACTTGATTTAAAACAACACTGTATTTTGACGGTCTGTAATGTAGTTTCTCTGGAAACCTTGTGTAGAAAGCTTGAGGGTAACTACTGCAGCACTTTAGCTGCAGTGATAATGCATAGCTGCCTATTGATCCTGCAGCGCAGAACTACCCGCTGTTGGCAGCAGATACGGCGGACAAGAACTGGTGTGTGCTGTTACGCTCAGATGATAAACCTTCCATCCAGAGAAACAGCCAGACCTCGCGTATTTTGAAGTAGCTACAAGTAATTGCTTTTCCATCGATACTTGGTGTGGATGTTAAACATGGAACCACATGTTTTTATTCATAAGTTTTCTTTAAAATCAGCAACATGGACAGTTGCTCAAAGTGCACAAAAAGGTCTTGGCAGCACCAAGGTGAAGAAAAAGAAAACCTAACTTTCCAGTCACACCGCAACATGCAGCTTCTGGCACGCCAGCTCACTCGTATCAGTTGAAGACCAAAATGTCAGCCAAGTTTTAGTATTTCATCTTTCATTTGTGGGATTTACATGGGGCTGCTAAGGCCAAATTCTCTCCTCACTCAGTATTTTAAAATTCAAATTCTATCTTTTGTTCAAAGAGATACGCGGTATCGGCAGGATGCCGTGAGACAGGGAGCCACGGCCTCCAACACCGGCTCTAAAAGCAGTTCTTCTGGCCTTGAATCAGGAAGAAAAAGGAACAACGAAGATAAAGAGGGCGGCTATAACACTAACCTTGCAATTTCACAGCTTGTTATGGGGAATGGAATTAGTGGTCACAGGATGTTCTGAAGACCAAAATTGCTAAATGCTAATTATTTTATGGATTTTTTTTTTCTCCATAGACAACTATAGGCAGTGACATTTTCTTCAGAAGTCAAACATGAATCCATTCTACAAAACCCATACTTCCAATCAGGAACCGGAGGTGATCAGTGGTGACTTCATCCCAATCCATTCCTGTGTATCTACTCATACAACTATCACTTAAATAGACCCGGGCATGAGTCTGTCTTCCCACAGCCTTTTACCTTCTGATGGAGAAAGAGGATGCCTTAATTGTGCCTTCTTACGTAGTCTTTAGGAACATTTCTAATCTCGGGCGCTTTAAACTCACTCTTGCTGCAAGTCAAAAATTATGTAAATGGTCGTTGTTTCAGCACACTCTGCCAATCTATTTCTATCCATGTGTTACCATGTGGTGGTTTTACCCAGCTGAGCAGCCGAACTCCACCACAACTGCTCTCTCACTCCCCTTCCTCAAAGGAACGGGGAGAAAATGTGATGGACAAGGGCTCAGGGGTTGAGATAAGGACAAGAAGGTTGCTCACCAGTTACTGTCACGGGCAAAACAGACTCGATGCAGGGATGTTAATATAATTTATTACTGTCACTAGTGGACTAGAGCAGTGAGAAACTAAAAGCAGACTAAAAACACCTTCCTCCCATCCACCCTCTTCTACCTCCTCCCTCCGAGCGGTGCAGGGGAACGGGGAATGGGGGCTGCGGTCAGCCCATATCGCTTCGTCTCCGCCGCTCCTTCGTGGTCACTCCCTGCCCCTGCTCCAGCGTGGGGTCCCTCCCACGGGATGCCGTCCTTCCCGAACGGGTCCTGCGTGGGCTTCCCACAGGCTGCAGCTCTTCAAGAGCTGCTCCAATATGGGTCCGTACCACGGGGTCCATCCTTCAGGAGCAAACTGCTCCAGCACGGGTCCCCCACGGGTGGCAGCTCCCACCGGATCACCTGCTCCTGCGTGGGCTCCTCTCCACCGGCTGCAGCTCTGGCCCGGAGCCTGCTCCTGTGGGGGCTCTCCATGGGCTGCAGCCTCCTTCAGGCCACATCCACCTGCTCCTCCGTGGGCTCCTCCACGGGCTGCAGCGTGGAGATCTGCTCCATGTGGTACCCCATGGGCTGCAGGGGGACAGCCTGCTCCACCATGGGCCTCACCACGGGCTGCAGGGGAACTTCTGCTCCTGTGCCTGGAGCACCTGCTGCCCTCCTTCTTCACTGACCTTGGTGTTTGCAGGGCTGTTCCTCACTCCTCTCTCTCCCAGCTGCTGTTGTGCAGCAGTTTTTTTTCCCTTTCTTAAATCTGCTCTCCCAGAGGCACAACCAGCGTCGCTCACTGGCTCAGCTCTGGCCAGCGGCGGGTCCCTTGTGGAGCCGGCTGGAGCTGGCTCTGATCTGACATGGGGCAGCTCCTGGAATCTTCTCACAGAAGCCACCCCTGTGGCTCCCCTGCTACCAAACCCTTACCACATAAATCCAATACATACCATTAAAAAAAGATGTAAATTATTCATCTTCCATGACATTTAAATAAGTATTTTATGTATAAAGGTGTCTTTTTATGGTACCATTAAGTTGCTTCTTATTCTAAAATAAGCTTTGAAGAGAAGATGGTGTACTTTTCTAGGTAAATAAATATCACAAAAGTTACCCAGAGCACCAATAAATGAACATTTTAATATTTTGTGCTTTCAACTACTACTGCGGAAGATCTGTATGTTTAAGTATGACATCGTATCTTCCCAACTGGTTTTCACATACAGGGTCACCAGGCAGAACTTTCCACTTTCTTACATCCCAAGTAGGCCTCTTGAGTCTTCTGCGTGATAAGCACAGAAATTTTCCTTTGTTTCCTCTGCTTATTTCAGTATACATCTGTAAACAACCTACCAAAACTGGACAAAGACACAAGTATAGTTAAATTTTAGGTGTTGTTACAGCTAGCTGCACATCTGCTGCCACCACCACACAGCACAGAAAAGTGTGCATCCTGGCCACCCTAAAATTAGAAAGGCACGAGAGCACATGCATCTATAAACAGAGGTGATCAAGGAAATCTAAACATTGTTGAATTCATGTACTTTTTGTATTCAAAAATGCAAATGAAGTGTACAGGCTAGCTCAAAGCATCTCAAAAGCACATGCAAAATTGAATGTTGCCCTGGAGATGTGGAACGGGGACAAGACTGCATCTAACATGGAGGGGAGAGAAAGGATGGGGTGGCCGCCTGCCACCTCAGTAGGCACGACAGGCGCTGCTGTTTTCGGCAAGGACCACTCCTGCCTAGCAGCCACTGTCCTCCAGCCATTCCTTGCTGGCAGCAGCCACCGCAAACCTGGCCATCTCAGAAACTGGGCAGAGGGGTCCCCGGCTGCTTGCACTCCGCGGCAGCCTGCTCTGTCACGCTGGTGACGACAAAACACCAGTGAGCAAATGAGAAACAGAAACCCCAGACACTGCAGCACGGGCCTCGGTGGCCTCCTGCAGCCTTAACACGCTTTGCGACTGCGAAGGCACCTCAGGAACGTTTCAAGGAGGCAAAAAAAGAACACATCTCCCTCTCCTTAAAATTAATTCAGACTGAAAAATCAGCATGCTGGATGGCAGCTTTTAAACGTTTCCTGGTTTTCAGCCTTCTTAACGGTCGGCAATTAAAAGACTGTGACTCCTGACTGAGGGGGACAGGTTGCTGTCACCGTGACCACGTGTAACAAGTCACCACGGCTCTCCCCTTCCGCTCCTCGACTTCGTGCCAGGCGCCAGCAGGAGGCTGGGCACAGAGCCTCCACCACCTGTAACACCGGCCGAGCGCTCCGGGATCAGCCGGCAGCCGCGGGGCAGGCCACCTCTCACCGCCGCCTCAGTCCCCGTGGCGAGGCGGAGGTGAGGGCACGGCTACCGCGGTGCACACGGCCCCGCCGCCGGCTCCCTCACGGCGGGGCGCGGCCTCCCCTCCCGCACCCCAGGGGCGGGGCTGCGCCCCCGCCGCGTTCGCGCCTTCCCGCCCCTGCGCAATGCGCGCGCACGCACGCAACATCCACCTCTTCCCTCCCCTCCGCGCTCCTCACGCCACCGCCTCCGAGCCTCCGCGTCACGTGGCCTCCTTGCCCTCCGCGGCAGCCAATGGGC
>VXAL01005409.1:137516-344521 GCA_013399475.1 Chauna torquata | reverse complement strand
TGGATGTTGGCGGCTTCTTGTTGTGACAGGAGAATGTGTGTGTGTCCCGGGCCCAGGCGGATCGGTAGGTATCTCGCACCGGTACTCGCTGGAGCGCTGGGCGTGGGGGCGGGCGGGAGCCGGGCGGGGGCTGCGAGGCTGGGCTGGTCGGAGGGCCGAGCCCTGGCCTCAGGGAAGGCGTAACGCTCCGGTCCGCGCCGAGCGCGCCTTGTTCCTTCTCCCCGTCCTCTCCAGCAGGCTGCTGCATTCCGGTCTGCCGAGTGTCTGAAAGCCGTGGCTGTCTCTGCACAGTTAAGGCAGGTGTTTTGGAGCAGCCTGTCTGTGCAGCATCAAGTGTCCTTAATAGTACAGTTACAATAACCCCTTATTAAAGGAAGGGGTAATAATTCTTTTTATCAGAATAGCATTACAAAACCCATAAATTGACCATCGAACTCATTGTTTGCTGTGTTTGTGGCCTGAAAAGTAGTATTTGTGCCCTGTTCTGGGCCCAAAGAGGTTTTTAAGACTGGCTTGATACTAATCACTTGACAAATCTTGATTGAATAGCAAAAGTTCTACTTAATCTTTTTTTCCTTTTGTGCCATCTCTTCATCTGTTGTAACAAACTTGGTATCTTAAAATACTTATTTAAGGGCTAGCTGCAGCGTCTGCTTATATTTGGGGCATCCATCTTGTGGGAATAAATGGGAGAGACTTGAGATAATTTCAGTTGATGTTGGCAGACTTGGAGTTTCTCTTCGACTTGATCATCTAGGACTTAAGTCTGGCACAGAACAGACTGGTGCCTTAAACTGACATGGATTCATTGGGAGGGACACGGGCCATGGAAAACTGGAGGCTGTTTTCTTCCTGCATCCTCATGGGTTTCCTGTAATAACTGCTAAACTAATGATTAAAAATAACAAAATAACGTCTGGTAGCACTGCAGAACCACAATATCAGCAGTCTATTTGTATTTTTGCTTCATCATGCATCAACAGCAAAGCTATCAGAACAGTCATGGAACCACATATGGGTCAGCACTGAACCCCAATATGTAGTGGTCAGGGGAGGTTGATTCAGTAGGAGTGTAACAGGAGAGCAGTGTGAAATCCAAGGTGCTGCTGTAGACCTGACACATCTGAGGAATCCTGAGGTTCCAATTCTGTAAGCAAAGTTGTTGCTTTTAAATGTCATGTGAAGAAATATACATAACTGTTACCAAAATAGCTCCTGTATAATTAGAAGGCAGTAATAGATTTTTAAAGTCTATATTTAGAGTTGCAGTTCTGGCATACTGTGCCCATGTGAAGCCTGGGCTGGAGAAATATACTTTTTGGGAAGCAAATGGCTAGCATAAATTTAGTATGCACCTGGAAGTTCGAGCCAATACCCTGCTGCTGAGTACATGGACAGCTGGCTGGGTTCCACAGGTCTATGACCAAAGCTTTCCCTCGTAGCTGAACAACAGAAAACTGGCTAGTTCAGGCTTCATAGCTGTCAGTAGGAGACCTGGGAGAGGTCAGTGTACAAAAATCTTTGTTAATGCAACACAAAATTGACAAGCACTTGTTCTCAGGGAATGGAGATGTAATGCTAGAAAGCCAGTGGAGTGGTGAAACATGAATTTTACTTGCTTTCTGCACTTCACATATTTTATAAAAGAGAAATGGTCCATTCCTAGTTGCTTAAGGAGGACAAGCAGGCTTACAGAAAAGAGCATTGCTTGCTTCCTTCTCTTCCAGCACAGAGAATAGGGTGTGTTCATGTGTTCTAGATACTTCTCAGCTGATTGATCAGGATTCTGTGGCAGAATCTGTGGAAAGTGTGGAGAATAGGTGAGAGATGAGTGCTTAAGAACAATACTCAGGACTGCTGTAAGCCTTGTGTAAGATGATTTGTAATGGTTCTTTCTAGGAAGAAGCTGTTATGCTGAAACTTAATTATAGAAGATGGAAAGAGAAAAGTGAATTGCCATTAACTGTGTATACTTCACATAAGAGTACAATTTCAGTTTTTTCCATGGGATTCTTTTCAAGTATCACATTGTAAAGGACTACTTGAGAATGAGGCATAATGAATAAGATGCGTAAGAGGTGCTTGTGCTAATGTTGTGATGGGGTATGTAAATGAGGACAAGGAATGTGATGTTAGAATATTTTTTTCCAGAGGAATGAGAAATTAAGAAAACTTAGATATGGCAAAAAGTATTAGAGTATTTTTCATGGGCATAAATTTAACTGTTTGATCTAGCTTTGGATTATTGTGTGTGGTTCTGTTCTAGTCATGGAAGAAAACACGGCTTGTATGTAGTCCTTCAGTTGACTGGCTTTTTTAGCAATTTATAATCCTAAAACTTAATGGGGTAGGTGAGCTGTTGTTAGCAGAGGTGTATGTTTTCTGCCACTTGTATCTTTCATCTGATAAACTAGAAGATTATTGCCTAGACTCTTGTGGCTATTTTGTATATATACACCACAGTGTCACACAAGTATGACAAAGTTTTGGGTGTGAAACGGGGGAGAAGAAACAACCTGCTACTGGCTTCTGCTTGCCTAAAAAAAAGTCTGCTGTCTGTGACCTACTGCTTGCTTTTTATCATCTAAAACATCTTCATCTTAAAGCTGGTTGTCTGTCATGTCAATGTTGTTTCTTGAGTCTTACTGTTAGATACATTATCTCTTCAGTCTTACAAAGACTGCACTTTTTTCCTGTGTCACATCCAGCTCTGTCAGCTGGAATCTCAGCATCAGCAGGAAACAGTCTCTGTAGAAGCCTTGCAGAGTGTGGCACTACTGTAGCATGCTACATGCTAACTGTTGCCCTAACTTGTATATGAAGCTGCATTGTCTGTCTGGATAATTTTCACTTCCTTCCTACTACTTGAGTGGGTGCAAGAGCTACCACATCTATGCTGAACTTCTAAGTATGGTATAGCTTATTTTGTTATAGCCCAACACACCATATATAAACAAGCACCTCTCTTCCTTTTCTTTTTCAAGACCTGCTAATCTGTTTACTTAATGTTATAAGCAACTTTGTTCAGGGGCTGTAAATATCTTAACAGACTTCTGGGATAAATCTGTTAGCTGTCCCCCTAAGCACAGTTGTTTTCTTGTCTTTCAGCAATTCCAGTCCGAAGCTCCAGGCTACCATTGTTGTCTGATGCCATGCCAGCACCAACTCATCTGTTTCCATTGATTCGTAACTGTGAGATTAGCAGAATAGGCAGTACTGTGTGTTACTGCCACCATAAACATCTATGTTGTTTATCGTCTCATTTTGCTCATGGTCACTTCAGATATGCGCCTCAGAAGAAATTTGCAGCGCTTTATAGGCCAAAGGAGAACTTTAATCAGTTTATCCACACAAGGGATTATGCTTCTACACCGCAGAGATTTTACCTCACTCCTCCACAGGTGAACAGCATTCTGAAGGCAAATGAATACAGTTTTAAAGTCCCGGAGTTTGATGGTAAAAATGTAAGCTCTGTCCTTGGCTTTGATAGCAACCAGTTGCCTGCTAATGCTCCAATAGAAGACCGGAGAAGTGCTGCCACTTGCTTACAGACAAGAGGGATGCTTCTGGGTGTGTTTGATGGCCACGCAGGTTGTGCTTGTGCTCAAGCTGTCAGTGAGAGACTGTTCTACTACATTGCTGTCTCTTTGTTACCTCATGAGACTTTACTTGAAATAGAAAATGCTGTGGAAAGCGGTAGAGCTCTGTTGCCCATTTTACAGTGGCACAAGCATCCCAATGATTACTTTAGCAAAGAAGCTTCCAAGCTTTACTTCAATAGTCTAAGAACTTACTGGCAGGAGCTCATTGATCTCAATAGCGGAGAGACTACTGATGTGAAAGAAGCTTTAATTAATGCTTTTAAGAGGCTTGATAATGATATTTCTCTGGAAGCTCAAGTAGGAGATCCAAATTCTTTTCTCAACTACCTAGTACTGCGAGTAGCATTTTCTGGTGCAACTGCCTGTGTGGCCCATGTAGACGGTGTTGACTTGCATGTGGCAAACACAGGTGACAGTAGGGCAATGCTTGGGGTTCAGGAAGAAGATGGATCTTGGTCTGCAGTTAATCTCTCCTATGATCACAATGCACAAAATGAACGTGAAGTGGAACGTGTGAAAATGGAGCATCCAAAGTCTGAAGAGAAAAGTCTTGTGAAACAAGACCGTCTCTTGGGCCTGCTGATGCCTTTCAGAGCTTTTGGTGATGTGAAGTTTAAGTGGAGTATTGACCTACAGAAGAGAGTAGTTGAATCGGGCCCAGATCAGCTGAATGACAATGAATACACAAAGTTTATTCCTCCAAATTATCATACTCCCCCATACCTTACAGCTGAGCCAGAAGTCATACATCACAAATTAAGGCCGCAGGATAAGTTCCTGGTTTTGGCCACAGATGGGCTGTGGGAGACTATGCACAGGCAAGATGTGGCTAGAATTGTAGGGGAGTACCTCACTGGTGTTCACCATCAACAGCCAATAGCTGTTGGTGGTTATAAGGTAACTCTAGGACAGATGCATGGTCTCTTAACAGAAAGAAGAGCAAGAATCTCTTCAGTATTTGAAGATCAGAATGCAGCGACTCACCTGATACGTCATGCAGTGGGTAATAACGAGTTTGGCGCTGTGGATCATGAACGGCTGTCCAAGATGCTTAGTCTTCCAGAAGAGCTGGCTCGAATGTATAGAGATGACATTACAATTATTGTGGTGCAGTTCAACTCACATGTTATAGGTGCATGTCAAAATGAGGAACTGTGAATTTTAATGTAGTGAACTAGTTACCAAAGCTGTAACAATGGCCAGTACAAGCAGCAGATGGGGGGGAAGAAAAATGACAAACTCAATAAGCAAACGAGTTGGTTGCTTGCTAGATTCAATGTGTCTATTGTTTCTGCCTTCCCCTAGAGCTCTAGATACAGAGGGAATGCTATTGACCTTACAAACTTGAAGAGGATGTCACAGTTTGGGAAAAGAGGTTTTTGTAATAACTTTGCACTATTGGTTTCATGAATGCTGCTAGAACAATGTCTTCAGAATTGCATGGGGGAGGGAAGGAGGATAAAGAATTGACTACAAAACATCTGACTGTTCAAGAAACAAAGCCTGTTACCCTCTGTAAATATCATATCTTAAAAGATGAGTAACAAGGAATATTGTTAAATTCTTACAGGGCTAATTCTTGCAGAGTAGGTATGGTTATTTGAATACATTCTGTCAACCTCTTCCTGTAAGTGGGAGGATGAGTATAACCAAGTAGATCTTCAGTGTAACAGTTATCTCACTTTCATGTAGACAATGTCATTTGCTTAAGGATATTTGTCTAAGTGTTGACTTTCAATGCAGGTTTAAGCCATAATCAATACTTGAGATTCTGTTAGTTTAATCATATCTTTATACACAGTGACTTCTAAATGTCCGTGCATCAGTAGTTTCTTGGCTTGTGGGTTTCTGCACAACTTGTAGGGCAATAATACATTACAACATGCAGTAAGATATCAAGTAACTTTGTGGAGGACTTCAGTATGAAGAAACTTTGAGACTCTTCATGAAAAGAGTCAATGTTGTTGGTCAAGACTGTGTTGGTTTTTCTGAAGGTCATGTCCTTCCTGTACTCCACCCCTGTCTGGTGTTACTTATCTGGTAAGGTAAACTTTCACCTGAAAAGATCAGGAAATCATTGCTAACCTTGTTGTGGCTTTGTAATTTGCACTCATTTTCACTTTGGGTGTTTCAAGTGGTCATGTAATGGATGTCTTGCACTTGAACACATTTGTATGTCAGGCTTAAAAACTACAAATTGTAAAAAAAAGAAGTATGGTTTGTAAATAGGGTTTTAGTTGGGAAACTAACTGGCATGCATGTGTATGTTTAATGGCTTTTTCTAGCAACTTTATTAGCAGCTCTGTATCTCTGGACAACTGGTGTATGCATGTGCTTACAGTCCAGAATGTTATCACAGGGCAGTATCTTAAATGGGTCTCTTTGGCTTGTAGTGGTTGAATTTGAACTTAAAAAGTAGCATCCTGGACTAAACTTGTGTGCCTAAAGTTGTTGCATTTATAACTGTAAAAAGGAGGGACTGATGACTAATTTAATTGTCATCATTGCATCTGTTTTAGATATGTTGCATTGTACAGATTTCTCTTAAACTGCCCTTAATTTAAAAACCTCAAATGCTGGCTGAAATACCAGTCCTTGATAACAGAACATTTAACTTGATTCCTGTGTTCTAGAGAAAGTCTTGAACAATGATAGGTCAGCTTATTTCATTTCATGGAGGTGTTTCAGTTAAAATAACTTCCTAGCCTTCATCACTAATTCAAAAAAAAAACACCTTAAACCTAGATTATTTTGGTTAGTTGATTAATGTGGCATTTTCCACTAAATACAAATATTGCCAGTTAAGGCTGCTGTTACATAGGGTACATTTAGCTTCAACAATGAACCTGTGCTATAGTAAATGTTGGCTCCTCAGACTCACAAGTATGTATTTAGTGGCCTGCAGCTTTAATATGTTTCTTTACACAACCTTAAAATATCAGGATCAACTTTGCTGTAAGGTTAGTCATATCTTAAGTTCGCACTCAAGATGTGAACAACCCTTCTTTATTTGAAGGGAAAAGGGGAACTCTAAAATGCTTAGACAAGTACTGGCTGTTGACATTGCTTCTGTATGTTGTGTTTTGGTGACTGTCATTAGCTAGATCAGTAGACTTCATATTCTTCTGTCATTCAAACGCCGTATGTATCCAAGCTGTTACAGTATTTAACTTTCTTACTTTTTTACTGTTAAAGCTCTATTACGTGTATTGATGTATTTAACCTATGATTCTTGATATGGATTTGGTACAAGTCAGGGCTAGAAGAAATGAATATTGGTCCCATGTATACAGCTTTTATTGAGGGAAAAGCTGCTTTTTTTGGAAAGATGCATATGTATGGGATCAGATAATAGTGTTTATGTATTGCTTGGAGACTTGATCAGTATGTATGCAGTGAACAGAAACAGCATAACTGCCTGCTGAACAGGTGATCTGAACAAACGTCTTCTAATAGATTCCAATAAAATGATCAATTACGCAGAAATCTATGTATTGGATTGATATAGAAAGCAATAGCTGTTCAGCTAGAGGTGAAGCTTATAAACTACTTGTATTTCAAGAATGTGGTCTGTTGTGTAGTCACTGTTACGAATAGACCAGATGGCCCAACAAAGCGAAGCGTAAATGGAAACAGGCCGAGAACTGGGCTTCAAAGCTTTAAATGCCGCTGAGGCTTGAACCCTACATTAAGCACGCTGGTGCTGCCGCCTGCTGGCAGCGAAGCTTACCTCTTTCCCTGACAGTATCTCCTGGGCATTCCTGTCAGTTCCCCTCATATCATTACCTCCTTGGGAGGGGGGTGTGGGAGGTGCTGCAGATAAAGCAGGCTACAACAGTGCACAGCCTAATTTGAGATCATTAAGTTGTGGACTGTACCCTATACAGAGCAACATTTCATAAGCAAATGATCTAAAATACATGCAGGTCAAAATGGCATAAGAATTGAGTTGATGATAAACTAACTAGGAGCACACAGGCAGAAGATGTGTTCTGCTGCATTGTCTGCCAAACCTGTTGCGCTGCAGGAAGTGTTGCTACTTTATGTGTAAGGAGGATGCTGTGAATGCTTTTCCAAAGTACATGTTTCACAGCTGCAAGTATATGGCTTAACCCAGAAGGATGGCTGAATTTTGACAGTCAGCACAAGCCTTTAAAGACATTGGCTTAAAGGTGAACTCAAAATGGTTTTAAATGAATATGTCAACAGAACTGTTTTACAGTAAGAATTCTAGGTAAGGAGGGATGGCGAAGTGTTCCCATGGTCTGTTTTCAGTTTAAGGATCTGTTAACTTTGTTCCCTTGTGTTTAAAAAATGGTATGTGTTATAAAATACTGTCAAAAACACACAAAAAATCACAGCTGTTACTGTGATAGCTTCCACATTCTTAATTTGCCTTCTATATGCAGCACTTGGTGAGCACAGAGTTCTAATTTTCCCTTTCCACCTATTTCCGTATCATAGGGCAGAGTTCTGCATATAACACTCCTAAAATGTGACGCATGCAGTAAAGAGCATGGTCTCATCATGAAATGCAGTTTGTAGGTGGACTCTCAGACTTGGGTTCCTGTACTTCAAACAGCTATGGAGCAAAAGGATGCCTGGCAACTGCTTCCAGTAAGCGTGCTACAAAATGGTGAGGCTGCTCTTTCCTTCCTCTGTGGGAAGCCATATATGTAATAAGATTACCTGGTATAGATGGGTAATTCAGGTTTTTAGTCCTACCCATCTGCAATGTCCTAAGCTCCCTGATGCAGACAGTCTGTCTGGTTTCATGACTTACAGTAAATACATGCCACCTGATTTGCACCAGTGATCTTTATGGCCATGAGTGCTGAACACTGTCATCAATGTTGCTGCACAGCAGTCCAAGAGCAGTACTAGCACAAGACGTTTTGGCATGTCAAGGGTGTAGTTCTTTTAGTTGATGTTTCTTCCCATGTAAGAAGCTCCTGGTTGCTGTTCAGTAGCATGTAAATAGAAACAATCTGTGGAGTTGAAATATCTAGTCAAAATGCCCTGTCTTTAATTTGGAGAAGCTGAGAATGAAGCAGATCCTGTGGGTAGGATGAGAAGTAGCTTTCTTCCAGCCTGCCAGATGGCACACTGCAGGTTGATGTAGTTAATCTTGCTATGTGGAGCAATGAAGAAGGTAGGTTTAACTTAAAGCAATGAGTCCAAAGTGACTGTCTCCAGAGATCTGCATCCTCCTGAGCATTCATGCTCTCAAATGCTGGGTTAACTGTTTTGTCCTTTTTCTTCCCTATTTTAATTTGAAAGCCCTCCTTTGCCAAATGGCTTTACTTTCAGGATCTTGTCCGTCTTTGTTTTGCTTTTTATTCAACAGTGAATGCAGAATGTATTCATGTCTTTCCTAGGCTATGCTTAGGTGTTCTTTGTGCAGGAAAAAGGCTTGCTAATGTGTTCTAGATTAAATTATACATTCAACTGCTACAGCATATTTAATTGTTCTGCAAATAAGTAGATGTCCCTTTCTCAGGACTGCTACCAACTATAATCTATGCAAACTCATTACTAGAATATTTTTCAGTTGTATTAAGTTGATTTACTAAATCTTGATTGGGGGTTATTTTTTAGATTAATTTTGTAACGTACCCTGTTCATTAGTCAGTAGTTCAAAGTTAAACACGTTTTGTCGTCAGATATCTATGCAGTGAAGGAAGCATACAGGTTTACTTTTTTTCTATCCCAATGAACTAGGTATTAAACACTGACTGATTTAATTGCTGTCTTATAAAAGCCAAGTTTGAAGCTAGTTTCTGAGTTGCCCTTATCATTTAAGTATGTTCTTGGGGAAGGGGGAAGAAAATACACCAAATTTTGTAAGTAATATCCTTTAAACAGACAAGCCAATTTGAATTCTGATCCTTTGATTTGGCTTGCTGTCCATGCGAATGCTGAAACAACCCACATCAATTGTGTATAGTGTGCTGTTTCAATGAAAGAAAAATCAGAACTGAACCACTTGGCAGATTTCAGTAGTAATAAATTGCCTACCACATTAATGTGATGATAAATCCAGGGTCATATTTGTGATGCAGTAGATAAGCCTATCCTCATAGCTTATTCTGCTGTTTGTCTTCTGTTTTATTTCTGTCCATATGTATGTTTTAATAGATTGCTGGGTAACGGGGAGGGATAACCTTCTGACCTTCATAATTGGATCACAAATGGAGTTGGCAGCAGCATTGTGTGGTGAAAACAAAAGCAATCTGAGATGGATAAATGGTCATCTGTTCTCATCTGTGCCGCAAGGCCTTGGCGTTAAAATCTTGTCTAATGTACTGATCTCAGTGCGCAGGTCTTCTGGAAAAACTGCATTTATTGCAAATGACTCGCCTAATCACTTGTGGAACTTTCCAGGATTACATAAAATGCAACATAAGGAAATACAGGCATTGTTCAGTATGTTATGATAGCAAAGTACTTTCTCTTGCTTGTGACAACAGGAAATGAGTTTTTGGATGTGAATACATAAAAGGAGTAGAGTTAGTCACCACCACCCCCCCCAAAAAAAGAAAAAGGACCACTCAGCAACAATGTGGAGAATGGCTCTAAACTGATTATTTTGAGATGGTTCTGCCTGTATCCTTTCATCTCACCCTGAGGAGAAAAGAAAAAATTGGGTGAAAAACCAGCTGGGTGTATATCTGTGCTTAGGTTTCCTAGTCTGAATGAGAGTGAAGAGTAATAAACTGGTTTTACAGATTGCAGGTGATGTTGTAAACAGCAGGCTATTTGACATCATGGTGGATCTTTGACCAGAAAAATTGTCCTAATTTGTGGACTTTCTATTAAAAATTTCTTAACTAGCAAGTTCTATTTAATAGAACTTGCCAGTGCCAAACTATTTTTTACGTAGCATCATGAACAAACAGTTCATGAACAAACAGTTTTAATATCCTATATCTGTACTTAAAGATAGCATTTGTTAGTGCCTCACATGGTAATTGAAAATAAATTCAGTTAGGTCTGTCTGTGTGCAGTGTCATGTCTTTCAGCTAGTTTTCAGAACAGGAAAAACACATGATCAAAAACAGGGATATCAGTGATGTTAACATGAAAACACCCCATAAGCTGACACAACCATGCATTAAACCCAGCTGTTTCCAAAAGCTCTTAAGTTCATGAAATGAGTCAGCTCCCTATGACTTTTGTCTGACAGAACGGTTCCAAGCCTATAATCACTAATTCTGCAGGTGTTCCCTGTTGCCCATTCCCAGTACTGCCTTGCATGCTGGTGGCTAACACCTGGGCTAGTACAAGACTACTGTTTTCCAGGATTTTTTGGATTCTATGTGAGTTGATTAAAATGGCTGATGGTAATCAGTCTTTCCAGTTTAGGCAGCTGGGGGAGGAGTGAACAGCCCCCTCTTACAGAGGAAGGGTGAAAGGTAAATTTTTATTTTCTAAAAACTGATGGCTGGACAGAAGTTTGAGCTGTACTCAACTGGGTTTATTGCTCCTGCTAAGAAGCAAGATGTATTAATCTGTACAGCAGGCTACATTAGTGAAGTGCTCCCACTTGTACTCATAGTAGTTCAAATGTCCCTGCAAAACTCAAGTGTTTTCCTATGTATATGTAGTTGCTGTCTGTTGTGGATGGATCCTTACCAGCTTTAGTCTGAGACACCTAAATCTGAGTACTCAGCATGCATGCTGAATGTCTAAACTCCTGCTGCAGGTGGTGGAGCTGTATTCAGTGCAGGCTGTGGAGTCGTAATAGCTAGCTGTTCAGCCCCCTCCAAAACACCTACATTCAACTCCATTGACTGTAACAGCAGCTTAGTCATCTTGTTCACGTGCAGGCAGCTCCATTTAGGTGTTCTCGAGGCAAGTCTTAGCCTTCCTTTCCAGAGTCTTCAAGGATACAGTGATTCTGCAGTTCTTGCATCTGCCCATCCTACACAACAACTAAGACACCTAGGTTTTTTAATTGTGTTGTACCTAATGCACCTGCCAATAGCCCTATTCTATTTTTGCCCTTTGGTCCGTTAGGTAAATGGAAGTGCCTGTCATGCCCACTGTGTTCTTTATATTGTTCTTACCTGCACAGGTAGTGTGTAGAATATGGCTGTCTTGAGCTGTAGGTTCTTCCTCACTTTTCCTCCCATGTTGCTCTTACACTGAGAACTCCCTTTATTTTTTCTGGTAAACAGTTTTAAGTGAGCAGCATACGGTTTCCTTGTCATAACCCCTGACAACTGTGTTGCAACAGTGTTCAGCTTCTACTTCTAGCTTCTAGAGTAGAAATCTGTAAAGTAAAGCTTGCAACAGAACTGACCAAAGTTTGTCCTGCTACGAAGCTCAGTTGTAAGAACTAGCAGCTATATAGGGAAGATGATCCAGGTCTTATACATAGTTCCCCATTTCCTGTCTGAGAAAAATAAAAATTCCAAACTGTGAAGAAAATGCCTTGTATCAAAGTAGTCCAGCTGGTAAAAGACTAAAATATGAATAAAAATTAGGAGAAAACAGTGCAACTTGTAGCTGATAGTACAGAAGGGGGTCTTCTGGCAGGGAGCTTCACAGGAGAGTAATGCAGCAAAGGAGGGCAGGCTTGCCAGTGAAACAGTGAAGTGCAAATCACTGCCTAGCAAACACTAACATGAAAGAGTCTGAGAAGCTGTCTAGCTCAGTGTCAGAAAGGCAGCTAAGTATAAAATAAACTATAAGTGTTTCTGACAAGACAGCTGACAGGTTTTTTTTTTGCTGTTTGGACCACATTTATTATAACTTCGTGCTAGTTCACCTGAATCTTCTCCAAGCACATGAAAAGAATCCATAGGTGCTCACTTCTTACATCTGAGGAAGGCTGCTGACTACTCCTGATAGTTTGTCAAGAACAGGTAAGGTGAAAATTCGTTGGACTGTAAAGTACAAGGAGGAGAAAACAATACAAGATTAGGTCCCAAAAATAGCAAATGCCTCCCTCCCCTCCAGCTTGGTAGCTGGCAAGCATTCAAGCTGATACTGCTTGCATTTTTAAAGCCACCTTAGCAAACAATATTTTATGAAGGAAAAGTACCCAAGCTACAACAACTGTTGGAATATGTCATTACTGAATTTGTTCAAAGATGTTTCAGACAACTTTGTCTTCTGATTTTACTAACCTGCATTAAAATAGAAATATCAGAGTGCTATGTGCCCTATTTCCTGATGTAGCTTCTTGCAGGAGCCTTTGAAGTGTGTCACAGCTGTGAGATTAAAAGCCCAGTTCTGAAGTCAGGGAATCATGAAACTCTTGGATGTGAGATCAAGCTTTCAAGTGTACCAACAGGAAGGGTGCTTGAAAGCTCTGACATGATGCCTTAATTAACTTAGATCTTACTTTTTTTTTTAATCTAGCTAATGAAGAGACAGAAAAAGCACATAATCTCTAAGGCAATGAATAAAATAGCAGTAAGTAGTTAGAAGGCTTCAGAAAAGCAGCAGAATGTGTAGGTTTTTCAATAGTACACAAATATAGTGGAAGTGAATCCTTTAAAAAAAATTAGGCAAATCTAAGGGGGTAAATAATGCCATAATGTGTCTTTAAAGCTGAAATTGTATACATGGAAGAAAACTTGAGTGTCGTAAAACATCCAGAAAGGCAGCACAATAAACTATAATGATGTCAGAAGAGATTTTGTATCATAGAATCACTTAGGTTGAAAAAGACCTCCAAGATCATCAAGTCCAACCGTTAACCTTGCACTGCCAAGTCTACCACTAAACCGCGTCCCTAAGCACCACACCTACATGTCTTTTGAGTACCGTCAGGGATGGTGACTCAGCCACTTCCCTGGGCAGCCTGTTCCAATGCCTTACAACCCTTTCAGTGAGGAAATTCTTCCTGATATCCAACCTAAGCCTCATCTGGTGCAACTTGAGGCTATTTCCTCTTGTCTTATCAGTTGGTGCTTGTGAGAAGAGCCTGACCCCCACGTTGCTTCAGCCTCCTTTAAGGTAGCTGTAGAGAGTGATAATGTCTCCCTTGAGCCTCCTTTTCTCCAGGCTAAACAACCCCAGCTCCCTCAGCTGCTCATTGTAAGACTTGTTCTCCAGACCCTTCACCACCTTCGTTGCCCTTCTCTGGACACGCTCCAGCACCTCAATGTCCTTCTTGGATNTGCTCTGGCTCACATTCAGCCGGCTATTGACCAGTACCCCCAGGTCCTTTTCCGCCAGGCAGCTTTCCAGCCACTCTTCCCCCAGCCTGTAGCGCTGCATGGGGTTGTTGTGCCCCAAGTGCAGGACCCGGCACTTAGCCTTGTTGAACCTCATACCGTTGGCCTGAGCCCATCGGTCCAGCCTATCCAGATCCCTCTGTAGAGCCTTGCTACCCTTGAGCAGATCAACACTGATAACCAGGACTGCTGATAAATGGTGGAAAGTTATTAGTTACAGTGGTTACATGGTCCTGCTCAAAACAAACAAACAAGCAAAAAAACCAGCAGAATGCATGTGAGATAAGAAATAGCTGAATGGCTAAGCCAAAGACCAAAAAGCTGCTGCTTCCAAACAAAACAAAAGAAAACAAAACTGAACAAAGCACAGGTGCTGTTGTTTTGATTTCTAATGAGGCTTACTTTACCACTTTTGTATCCAGAGCTGAAAACAGAGAGACAAATCATCAAGACAAATTTATGAGTGCAGGAAATTTTAAAATCCAAGGTCTGTGCAAGTTAAAAACTAAAACCTTTTTGATTTTTATATTGCTATGGCCTTTCAGTGCAGAAGGGAGAAAGAAAGCGGTGAGTGAGGAAGAGAAGAAAAAAGGATCAGAGAGACTAAACAGAGGAAAGAAATGAAAATCACGGCTGAGAAGCACCCATAGAAAAGATGGAAGAAGAGAAGTAGAAAAGCATGTACAGAAAGTAGCCGGCACACGAGAGTTCGTTTAGCTTCTTTCATGCATTGTCAAGGATAACGCACAGTTAATAATCCATCATATCTTTTTCTTCATGTCACAGCCTGATGAGGGCTATTTTTCTCTGTTCCCTTTTGTTTATCTTCTTGTCGCTTCATTTTCTTTTTCCATCAGTCTCCAAAGTGTTCTAATTTGAATGATTGCAGTATATTTTAGATTTTTGGGCCCTAAGGCTGTGCTTGCAGACCATGAAAAGCTATGCTTGGCTTGCGATCTAGTTAAAAGCAGCTATACGCTGACATTTTTACAGTCCTTAAAATGCAAAAATGGAAGGTTTTCTCTCATACATTCTTGTACCAGTTGCTGCCCAAATGAATACTAATTGTTGTGGCATTCCCTTGTTCAGCAAGTTTTTCTGGTTCTCCATACTTTGGGTGAATGCTATGGTCCTGAAGACAGAGTACAGAAAGTCAATTTTGTCTACCTTAAATTGCTTTAATCCTATAGAAGTACCAGCTCAAGCTTGCAGCATGGTGTCCGTGTGCATTCTGTAAACAAAATCTTCTCAGGGCACTGACAGACCCTGCCAGTCCCACAGAGAACATCAAACAACTGTGTCACCAGTTTTTTTTTTTTGCTACCAAGAGGGCAGTAAATAATCAGATGACAGAGTTGTTTGCAAAACTGGGAGCATCACATGATTCCTGGCAGCTGTGATTTCATAGAGGAAGACCTAAGATTTATATCATGAGTTGGCTTTCTGGGATATTTTGTTTCCAGAGACTTCCTCTGAAATAAATTTAGTTCCCAAAATACTCCACTGGTGAGAGTTTGGCAGAGCAGCAAATAAGTCTGTATTGAGGATGTGATAATTTGGGCAGAACCTGCAAGGAACGTAACTCCAACATACATTTGGATTTTGCAATAGTGAGTTGTTGAATTATTAAACTGACATTTCTTACTATGCAGTAAGCAAAAAATTACATTTTAGAGTATTAGATTAACAGGGACAATATACCAAGACCTGACAGCAAAGCAGAACAGGAATGCAAAACCCAAAGATAATAAAAATTTGTCTCAGATCTTAGGCATAATAACTTAATGGGCAATGCTATATATAATATGACAATAAAAACATTGTTCTGGATGAAAGTTTGTAAAATGAGAAATATCCAGTTCAGCTGGAAGAAAAAAAAAAAAAGAACAAAAATAATATCCACTGTAAATTCAAGGTTTTCTTGTACAAGAGGGTTAAGAAGAGAAAATAATAATGAGGACAGAGAAAATATTTGGTCAAATTGACATTAGTTTTGATCTACTTCTGGTTTTAAAACGCTAGACCTACCCAAGACATTGGTGTTTCCAGATGTTTCTGTAGGAGGAAACTAATAAGCGGCTAAAGTTAGAATGGCTTCAAAAGGCATCTTGGATTCAAAATCTGTGTTAATTTTCATGTGCTTAATTCTATTTGCAAGCATTCACACACATGAATTTTCTGAATCATTGTGTGGAGAAGCAGTGAAGTAGAACAATAGTGCTTTCAAATTCTTTAGTTGCCAGCTTTTTCTTAAAATTTCAGTCAAACTAAAACAGTATTTTGACACTAAAGAATTTGAATAAATCACCCTGGGAAATTCTGGGTGCATTTCATCTGAATGTATTTTCACAGAATTGCAGAATGGTTGAGGTTAAGGTTGGTAGGGACCGCTGGAGATCATCCAGCCCAACTCTCATGCTCAGCCCCCATGGCCAATTAGACAAATTGCTGTCACAGTCAAACCAAATAAAGGAAAGCTTCAGGCAGGTCAAGAAAAGTTTAGAGAGAGTGAGCCTGACAAGTCTCAGCCAGAGGCCTTGCAAACTCAGTACAAAGCTTATGGCCTGTTAGTAGCATAGGTTATGCTTTATTACAGGACTACACGGTTACAAAATCCATGCTGACTTCGCCCAGCCACATTGTCCTTCATATGCTTGGAACTGGTTTCCAGGAACACTTGCTCCGTCACCTTCCAAGGGACAGGTGAGGCTGACCAGCCTGTAGTTTCCTTAGTTCTCCTTCTTGCCCTACTTGAAGACAGGAGCAACATTTTCTCTTTTCCGTTCCTTGGGAACCGCTCCTGGTCACCATGACCTTTCACAGATAATTGAGAGTATCACAGAATTGTAGAATGATTTGGGTTGGAAGGGACTTTTAAAGATCATCTTGTTCCACCATCAGCCAGCTCTCTCAGCAGGCATGGATGCATCCCAGGAGGTCCCATGGACTTGTGTATGTCCCATTTTTTCCAAGTGTTCTTTAACTTGATCCTACTCCACCTCTTTTGCTTCAGATTTTTGCAGAGGTTTCAGGAGCCTGGGATTCCTGACAGCTGGTCTTACCAATAAAAAACAATATGCAGAAGACACCGAGTACCTTAGCCTTCTCCTTTGTACCCCTTTCAGCAGAAGGTCTGCATTTTTCCTGGTCTTCTTTTTGCAGCTGATATACATGTAGAAGTCCTTCTTGTTGCCCTCCACATCCCCTGCCAGATTCAAATCCAGATGGCTGTTGGCTTTCCTAGCCCTGTCCCTGTGCGCTTGGACAGTATTTCTATATTCCTCCCACCTAGAGGAGACTTGAAAACCAACTGGCTCTCCTGGTCCTTTCTTCTCTCTCTCGGGAAGTATTCCAAGCAGATACCTGAAGAAACCAAAGTCTGCTTTTGTGAAGTCCAGGGTGTGATTCTGCCATTTGTCTTGTTCCCTCCTGGCAGAGTCCTCCACCATTTCATGGCCACTGCAGCCAAGGTTGCCCCTGACCTTCACATCTCTGATGAGGTCTTCCTTCTTTGTAAGTGTGGGGTCCAGCGGAGTGCATGCCCTCATTGGGTCCATGGTCACTTTCACTAGGGAGTTCTCATCAATGCACTCCAGTAATCCCCAGATTGCTTGTGCCCATCAGGGTTGACCTACCAGCAGATAGCAGGGTGGTGCAGAGTTTTGTTCAGTATTTAATCAACTTTATTAAAACAATATTGGCTCTTGTGAAGGTACTTGTTTCCAAATAATACAAAGAACAGGAATAAAAAGACTATAGCCATGAGATTTTTTCTGAAGTCTTAATCAGAAACTCAGGTAATTTTATTTTGCTGTGTGGGTAGCAAATTAAGAAAATAGGAAAGTAATCAAGGTAGTAACAAATAAAAAGAGAGAAACCACTTACCTTATTCTGAATTTTGGGTAAGTATGTAAAATAAATGTATAACCAGACAGGAAAAAACATGCCATTTTCAGAAAAAGTGAGTCAGCTGAGAACTGAACTAACACCAGTTTACATGAAACAAGTCCTGAATGAAGTCCTGGCTCAAGTGAATTCAAGAGAAATCCTTGCTGGTTCTCATGAAGACACGTGGCAGGATTTTACTCAATATTTTAACAGATAAGGATTTTGTTCCTTATTCTGCCAGGCATGACTGGGTAACCAAAGACTGTTTGCCTAGGGTGAAGTTTTCAGACATGGCCACTTAATTTACAAACCTCAGGTTTTGGATTGTGGTTTCAAAGTCCATGCCCATATAGGCTCAGAGTGCATATGGATCCTTTTGACATCACTTGACTCTCTGAAGGCTCACCACATCTGAAAATCAAGCAGGAGAAGTCACAACCAAGCAAGCACTTTGCATGCTTGCCCTTCTGTTTCTATAAGTGTCACTTCTCCTGCTCTTTTATGGATTTTTATAGCCATAAAATAGTAATGAGGCTATTTGCAAAGGCTGTGCAAAGTTAAACTAAGATTTGTGGGTTGTAGTGAAATAAGCCCAGTAGATTCAAAATGCAAACTGCTGTTATATATTCATATAGTAACTTTATTTTGCTGTGTAAAACTTTATACCAACCTTTACAGTTTTCTTTCAGCATCATCCAGCCATCCCCAGGGATCCAATTTCACTTAATCACACCTTCCTGTCTGGGCAAAATGTGTTTGGCATCGTAATTAATTGAGTTCAACAAAAAGCCAAAGCAGGCTACAATAGTACAGTGATTGGCCTGTTTAATTAGTTAGGTGCTTTTATTTGATTTTATAGACTCTTGTTACAGGCAGTTTGTCTTTGATGTTCCCTCTCTTTGTGTTTGTTTCCAGTCGTAAAACATCTGTTCTCCATGTAATTGGGAGAAATTGGGATAAAGTAATTAAGGAAACATCCTTTAGCTGGTGAATCTTCTTCCTGATGGGACTTTAGCTGATAGCAAACACTGTTTATTTTATCAAAAAATGATTATTCGCTAATCTGTTTAATCTGGATACGGGATAACAAAGACCTGCAGTGTATATTTCTTAATGAGTTATTCGTAAATTTGGCTCCTCCTTGTGGATAATCTTTGTAACACACCGCTGGGCGTACGTGCTCTGATCTCTGCACGAAAAACACATTGGACCTACATTTTCAGGTTGCCTGGGTTTAGAAACAGACAACAAATCCTTAACAATTAATATCCAAAAAGCATTTCAGCCATGTGCCAACACCCACTTCCCCTTGCATGGTGGAACCCCGTTGCAAGTCCAAGAAATACTTCGTGGCTATGTGCTCTGCAGATGGTTTTGTGAAGAGCCAGACCTAGGTGGTGCAAAGGGAGATGCTTTCCTGAGGAGACCAGCAGGCCTTTTATTCATAGCTGTGGTGTCAGCAGGTGATGTAATTCGCTGTGTTTTCAACCTTTAAAATGTCATATCTGAATATTATACTGAGATGAAGGATCTCAGTATAACATTCAAGGGTCTTGTATTGTTTTCTCTCCTCCTTTTCAAGTGGAAACTCTGTCTATTCAAGTCGGAAAGATTCGGTATTTGACCTTAGTAGAACTTTATAGATCCTTCTTATACGCAGTTTATCTTTGATATTTTGTCTTCTGCTATTTGTTTCCACTCATAAAACATTTGTTCTTCACATAAGTATGAAAAGTCAAAATAAAATTAGGTCCATTTGAAATAAACATTTAGATTTTCTCAATACAGTCCTTTTGGAGAATTTTTATTTAAATTTGAGTGTCTGTGAAAGGCAAACACTCTTTAGAAGGAAACTGATACATTCTTTACAGAAATGATGAAAAAAAATTACTTTCTGTTATTTAACAGACCAAAAATTGCATAGTTTAGAATACACAAATGGACAGTATGGCTGAGGCAGATGTTGTTGTATAACGGCATTTAAGAAACATTGTAAGGAAACATATTTTCCACGTCTTAATGATTCTCTCTCTCTTTTACATTAACTGAGCTTTTGTTGTTGTTGTTGTTGTTTTTTACACTTTTTTTTTACAGTACTTCCTAAGTACTGTTTCTCTTTGTACCTAACAAACCTACTTCTAGGCAGGAAAAGCAGTGGGATCAGAGGATGGTGCTGTTCCTGGAGGTGGTGTTTCTGTGGCTCCCAGCTTTGCAAATAGCAAGTGTAACATCCACAGTCACTTGGCAAAGATGTCTGAAAAGCTGTTCATTTCACTGTAGTACTGTTTTTTTTTCACATGTGAGGGGAAGGATAAACAAAACTATGTCTCTATCCATTTTCTTTATTCTCTAGCAAACCCGTAATCAGAGGATTTGTCAGAAAACCTCTAGGAAAGGGATATAAACTTTCTAATACACAGGTGACTGGACATGGTCCAGAACAGGGAATAGCCCATGCAGTCTTTCTTTGCTTTTGCTCTCTTTCAGATTTTCGCCCTAGACAAACACAAGCAATGATATTTCTGAGAAGCCTGTGTCTTCACCAGTATGGCTGTGCTGAGATACACACCTGTTCTGCAAATGTGGTCAGCCACAAGACTTGTGTGTACATTTGGCAGCCACAATGAGCTTGCTTGGCAGCATGATCGTGGTCCATGGATTCTGCTGTCCCTTTCCCCATCCCTTAGCTTCACCCTACTTAATGAGGGATGAAGTGCCATCTGACCCTCGGAGCAACTGAAGAAGTCACCAAGCCAGCTTAATCTCTGATGTGGACGTAATTGAGTATGTCCTTGGGACACAATGATGATCACAGTGCTGTTGATTTTCCTAACTGCAAATAGTGAGGTGTATGGTTTTTTCATTGGGATTAGGGTTGCAACAACAATAGAGAGATGACATGGAAGTAATAATTAAAACCTCATTTTCCTAATCTGGCTAAGTGATCTGACATGTTACCCACTATCCATGCTACTGGGCACAGAAAAAAAAACTGTGCAGATACAGGAAGCTTTTTCTGTACAAGTCTTTAGACAAAATAACCCAATTTGTTTGCTCTTTTTCATGAGAGGACATTCAACAGCAGTGAAAGGAAATAAAAGAAAGAATTATAAAAGAAAGGTTTTCTTATAATGAGCCCATTGTTTGTGTGTCACTGCCACAGAGATAATGAGGGCATAAACAGCTCAAGTACTTGCAGCATATTATAAATGCATTTGGAAATCAGAAGGACCTTCATACTTTAAGATAAAAGATATTTTGAGCATACTAGGGAGCACGTTGTTTTACTGCCAAGTTTTTTTTTTTTTTTTGACTGCATGGTATGGAGTTCTTGTACCTTTCTCTAAAGTTTATGATGTTGGCTATGGAGATGGTATGGAAGACAGAGAATCATGGAATATGGAAAGAATAGTGTACTAATTACATGACTATGATGTATGGATTTATTAATTGTAATAATTTATTAATTGTATTGCTGGCTCAGTCAATAATTCAAACACACATTTCCTGAAGAAGCTAATGTCAGTGTATTGTAATTAAAGCAAATTTCTTGTTCTGAAACACTGGCAGAAAGATGGCTTTTAAAATTCAGTACATATACTGTTCCTTGAAGGAAGAGTAAAATAGTCTGACCAGGTAGAAAAGAACTAAGATAAAAAGTTGGAAAATATGTGAACTGACAGATCTGATTTAGGACAGAGGTTGATATATGAGTGGATAAGCATGATATTATGACCAACGTGCCTCTCTCTCCATGCAGAGCAAGAACGGGCGCTTTGTGACAAGGCATGCATAGGTGTTCTTTTTGTTCAGTGTAAGGTTTGTCTCCGTGAATAATCCTATGTTCTATGAGAGCTTAATACTGACATTTATGAGTCATTAGTTCTATCGTTGTCCTGAAAATAACAGAACTGCAGGTGCTAAATTCAGTCAGAGCTGCTCAGCTGAGTGGCACAGTCTGTAACCCAAGATCTCAGCCTAGGAAGAAATACTGCTCCCCAGCAACAGAGGCTGATTTTTGAAAGGGAATTTATTGAAAAAGCTACAACTACTTCAAATACTGATGGTTATCCTAGTGCTTTGCACTAAATGGACTTCTAACCTGAGCTATCTAAAAATTATCTCGCTAAATTTGGTCAGTAACAGTCAGTCTTCCCCTGGGTGCCTTATGAGAAACAGGTTCACCTGTAAGGAAGCCAAATAATTTTTAATTTGCTGATAGTATAACTTGCTGACTGGCAGAATACTGGTAGAGCATCTAGTAGGGGGCAGCTTCTCAGGTTTTATTTGGCAGCTTCCAGCCTGTTCATCCAACAGCAGCCTGCCTCTGAAAGGTAAGGCAGTTGTAGCCTAGGAGATTCAATTATTTCAAGGCTGAAAAAAATCTCAAATACTCTGAATTATATGCAAGTTCACAAATTTGGAAATAAGCCATCACATCCCAAATTTTTCTAAACCTTAATTTTCTGGTGTTTGCAATGCTTAAAAAAAAAAAAACAGCCATATGTCAACAATAACTGTAGTTTCAGCGGTTTTCCTTATGCGTACACAAGGTATGAAATGTAGAGCTAGAGAGATGCAGCTGTGTAGGAAGCACTTTGCTCCCTCTTTCTGGCAGTATTGGTGCTGTATCTGTGTACTTCTTGACATAGCCTAAATTCGGCCTCTTGCTGGAGGTGAAATGTGCATCATTATTCTCTGAAATAAGAAACGTGTTTGTTTGCACAACGCTAGGTGTGCTGCCCTTCAGGACTTTGGCTCTCAGAAGGAATGGGTAGGGGCTGAGCTATTGGAATGTTGGGCAGCTTTATTGTAGTATTTGAATTTTGCTTTGAATTTTTAGAAGATATTTGCCACTTTTGAATTTACTCTGTGTGACTGCTTGAGAGCAGAATCTGAACAGCATTTCTGTCTGCTGTTTGTTGTATCTGTCATGAAGTTTGGCCCAGCTGAAATGCTACCAGCAGGGGCTATCTGGAAAAGCCTCCCCAGCTGGCAAGTCTGAGTGTGTATGTGCTCTGGCTGGCACGAACAGAGTGACTCATCTGTCAGGAACGTCTCTCTAGATTCGGTTCAGATTTATAACTTGAGATTGCTCTGCCTTTGCTTTTCAGCCGATATCAAAGAATGTTAAAATAGACAGGGTTTTGTCTCCAGGCAGCTTCCTTGGTTTAAACTGGAATTCTCAAATGTTTCCATTTCACAAATCAGCAAATTCAGTATTTTGTGCTGAGAAAATTTTTCTTTAAATGGCACACATTGAGCAGCCGTGTCCGATCTCAAGGCCATCCTTCCACTAATTGGCCTGTCTTCTGTTTACTCAAACAGACAAATGCTCTTAAAAAAGGGTGGACTCTGCTTTACATTTAAAACCATCTTTCTGGCAGGAATTACTGGAAATCTCATTACTCAATATCAAATGTAAATATTGTCATTTTGTTAGGATCAAGGCCTGTGTCTTTATGGGTGAGCCCTTCGTTTTGTTTTCATCATCAATCTCCCTCTGTCCCCCCCAACAGCGCAGGCAGAAAGTAGCTCCCACAGGTCTGACAGCTCCAGTTAGATCTTCAATCCTTCTAGGCATTTGACAAGTTCAAAACAAATTCTAAATTAATCTTTAATTTCTAGTAGGGATATCCCAATAAATTTCTCAGCTAGAATGGACAGGTGTCAATCTCCAAAACTGTTTTCCAATCTCCAGCTGTTTTCTCTGTAGAGAAAACAGTTCCAAAGGACAAAAAAGCCTGGTGAAGCAAAATAAAATAAATGAAAGAGTAATACAAGTTATGACAAAAAGTACAGACTGGTACAAGGATGAAAGATATATGAACATTAAAATTGCAAGCTTTGGAGTAGGAAATTTGTTTCAAACATGCCATTTTTATACGTAAAATGAAACAATTGCTTGGTACACTAACATCCTCAAGTGTCCTTTGATGTAGCACAACTATAGCCTTAATAATTTAAAATTAATACTCAAAAAGGGAAGAGTCCTCCCAAGACATTTTTCTTTTGGTTTTAACTATACGCTTAGAATGCATTATTGCAGTTCTTGCAATTCTTGCAGATATCGCATTCTGTCCACCTAACCTGCTGTCAGCTTTTATTCGTGTGACACGGCTTGGCTCCAGCCCTGGTAAGAAGAATCACTTCACCGTTGTTGCCTGGGTGTTATTTTGATGCTTGGATGTTGTTAGTTGTCGTTGAGATGGATGTTCTGCAGGTGTTGTTACTAATGAAGATACTTTCCTTATTAAATAAACAGGAATGTTTTCTTATGATTTTTTTGAAGGGCCACTTGTTTCCAGCAGTTTTAAAATAATACTATTATAATATTAAAAGTCTAATACAAGGACTGGCCTATCACAAGATGTTGACCTGTTTCTGTGAGTATTTGACACCTTCAGAAGTTTTGTATTGAATTGAATCGAATTAATTTTCAGTATGCTTAGAAACACCACATTCAAACGGTTTAAAAAAAGCCTGTATCCTCACCTCGAGGCTTCTGCAAAGCCAAACTGCCTTTCTTCCTCTTGCTTAGCCCCATTTTAGGGAATCGGATCCATCCATCCTGCAGAATCTGTCACCACTTGTGAAGACTCAGGCCTGATCACATTTCCCTGTCCATTCAGACCTAACGGCCATAGGTGACTGCCCTGCGGTTTGGGTATTTGGATTCTTTTCTCAGCACTCTCCTCATATCCCCTGCTGAAGTCTGAAAGCTGTGCTGGTGAGGTTGAAGGGACAACTCTCACCTGCTGCACTCAATAAAAACCTCACCACTGGCTTCTGCGGATTTTTTCTGGGACCTACCTGGTCTCCCAGAGTCCTGGAGAACAGTGTTTTTCTCCCCTATGCTAAGAGCTATTTTATAGCAAGATGCTAAGAAAATAGGGGACCCAGCATTTCCTGGGACATGTTGGACTTGCTATCCATACCCAGATGGGCTCATGGGCATATAAATGGGGACATCCAGGTGTGCACAGGACAGTCACAGCCCACCTGGGTCAGTTGTACATGAGCAGTTCGGTGCAAAAGGACTCATCTGTCCTCTTGGACACAGCAGGGTAAGAGTCCTGCCCAGTGACCGGCAAGTCTAGGAAAATGCTGTTTATTCAAAAATAAACTGATCAGTTGCCTACCCGCTATTTTGGCAGAGATTTTACCTGGGACCATTATGTAAACAGGCTAAAACCATCAGCAGAACCATTAATTCCAAGTCCTACTGGCAGCTTCTCATAGTGAAAGGCAGGGTGTAATATTGATAGAGCTGCTGAGAAGTTCAGTAATATAATCATTTTGTGCTGGAAAGTGCTAATTTCTCAATCTGCATATTGGAAAAGGACAATTTCAATAAATTTTAAAAGCCTTTAAAAATGCCTAAAAGTTGTTCAGATATCCTATTTTGATTAATGAGTGAGATTTTTAAGAGGCCTCATTTTAAAATTGAAATTAATTTTCAGTAAAATTAAAGCCAAATTGAAACAAATATTTTGATTGTAAAAATAAGAAAATAATAGGTCCAATCTAAAGTTACTCTTTTGCAAGCTTTTAGTGTTTAAGCTCAAGATTATGACTTGTTCTTATTTTGGATGGATGTTATTGTTTAGAAATTTCAATATTTTTTTCCTGGAAGAGGAACTAATTTCCAACGTGGCGCTTACTGATTGTTCTGTTGCATGAATTTGGACAAATCATCCAGAATGCCCATCTTACAAAGTAGGATAATTATATATTTTCAACTGAAGAAAGTTGACCAAATCTTGACTCATTGGTGAAGGTGATGACGCTTTGACAGTGTCAGGATTTTAAGCCATCTCTAAATAAAATGTTTTCATACTCTTTTTAAACCATTAAGATGTCTTTAGATGCCTATATAATTATACTTAGAAGTTAGGTTCTTTCAGTTTCTCTCAGATGTTGCTTGTTTGGTCAGTGCAATGGGAAAAATAAGTTTGAGAGCATTCTTGTCCTCTAGTGGCAAGGTGACAACTGCACTCGGAGCTGCAAGCAGACACTTGGTGCAGCCACCTCCTGGGGATGCTGGGTCTTTCCAAATACCTTCACATTTTTTAGCTTTTGGCTGCATGATTAGATGGTCCTATTTCCCCTTCTGTTATCATGCCCTCAGTTACCCTCACCCGGTCCCGAAATGGATGGCATATCTCCCCGGTCCTTCAAACTACTAATGCTTCTCTCAACTTCCCTTCTCCAACCCTCAGCTTTTGTCCATATGGAAACTGAAATCACAGTCTCTGGCAGAGATACCTAGGTATGAAAATTCATGTGTAAACATGAAGAAACCTGGGAGCATTGTAGCTACAGGCATCAGCAGCTGCCGAGCTGGTCACTGGCCTCCTCTTGTTCACAGCAGGAAGCATTTGAATTATATTCCTTGTTTATTCAGTGCTAGCTGATATCGTCACTGCTCACAGAATTTTGTTAAAGAAACTCCTTAGGAACAGAGTTAGGGCAATGCCTAATAAAATGGGGCTTGGACCCATAATGGGGCCACTGGTAGCCACTGCAGTGTAAATGCTCAACACTACTAATAGCAATTGATGCCATCAGAGTCCTACACTGCAGTCACCCTTCCTCTGGTTTTAAAAAGAAAACATCCAAAATCAGCATAGGGAACTGCTAAAAGCCCTGAAGAAATGTCTTATAAAGATGAAGATTATACAGCTTAGGACATATATCAATTGGGATGCTCAGAGTAGCTTTGATTGCCATAGAGATGATCACAGCTCTCCCTAGAAATGTTTTAGCTAAACACAAGAGTAGGTCTCATGCTGGGAAGCTTCTCTTCTGGAGTGCTCTGACTGAGCAGAGCTCAGAAATACAGAATGGGCTTTTGTAGAAAAATATTTTATGTAGAAAAACTGAAACACATACATAAGCATTCCTGATTGTCCAAGGTCTTGTCTACATTATTTAAAATTTACTCTGATTGGAGTTTTTGGAAAAGAGGCCTCACTCCTTCTGGAAATTTAGCTACCCCTAAAAGGAAACCAAGGAGATTTCCAGTGTTAATTTTTACGGCTGGAAGGAGCAAAGCAGCAAAGGAGCTGCACTGCAGCTCATCTACCTTGGGTACAGTTTCCTCCACGAGCTGGAGGCCCCGGTAATGAGTATCACAGGACGTTACAGACTTTGGAAAGGTTGTCCTTCAAAACGGTGCTTGCAAGAAATGAATAAGGTCCTCCTGAGGCACACCTGTTATCCTACCAGGAGAGGCAAAAAGTGGGATTTCCCTCGCCTTTGCTAGAACTCAGCTGGGGCCAGGAAACGAGAGGACAGACAGGGGGCAGCATCTGCTCAGCCAGCGGCTGGGCTCCGGCTGGGGGGAGCCTGCAGGGGAGGAAAATGTGCTCTGCTTGCTTGGGTGCAGCTGCCGGGGGAAGTTTTGCAAGCACAGGAAAGAGGTGCTGATGCTTTTCTGATATGCTGCAATAGCTTCTACAGTGGCCAGTCCCGATAGTAAGGTTATTTGTATAGGTATCAAAGCATTCTGTGGAAGGAAACCTACTGCTGTGTAATTTGTGTAGCATTCATGGGTAGAAAACTGGATGCTAAGAAAAAGAAGCAGTTACAATAAATGATACATTTGTCTGTGGACTTTGTAGTATCACATATTGTCTGTAATGCTGATTTCAGTAGAAGCAGATCAAGAAGTGACAAGTGCCATTTGCTGTTAATCCAACAGTTATTTCTTCACATATACACATAGGCCTTGTTTCTTGGTGATAGACAAGGTTGTTTATGTAAGGACACAAAGAACTGCAGATTGCTGTGAATATTTGAATAACAAAATGCCTGTACAGTTATTTTCTTCTGCTGCTGACACTGGAAGCAATAGATTAAGGTTTGAGTTACAAAAAGAATTGAGCCAATTCCTAAGCCTGCTATAACAGAAGTTGTACAAAAGGGAACAGTGACAGCTCTTTTTTAGATGGTGAGTACCTAAAAATCAGCATCTAAGAGTCCGTATCACCAATCCTAAGTACCATTGTGGAGCTGAGCCTGTGCAAAGTAATTAATATCTGTCAGATGCAGTGTGTTCTCCTTTTCATCTTATTCCTAAGAGAACTGTGTGAGCAGTGAGATGTTTCTGGGCTGTCTGGTCCTTGAGAGTGTCACCCTTTGATCACCTCCAGCCATCAGGCAGCCTTCATCGTTAGGCAGAGCTCTGCTGTACGGCCCCAGCTCTCCTTACAGGTGAGTTACAGGTGCTGAAGGTATCTGCTGCAGCCCTATTGCTGGGGTGACATTAGGTACTAGCTCTGCAACAGTCTGCTTCCTGGAGAGGGGTCTGTGGCAGATCCAAGCACTGGCCACAGACCTGGATTCTTGAACTCTCTCGCCGGCACTTGGGGCTTTGAGCCTGCCTTCCTCCGTCCTTCTGACTACCAGATGCCGCAAAACCTGGCAGGTTGCTGCTTGCAGCGTTAAAGCCACTGCAGGCTGCAGAAAGTTCCCCATGCTTGTGTGGTCTGTTGTGGTGCTGGTCTACACTGCAGAGAGCTCCAGAAGCAGGACAGAGATTCCCAGGAGATTCCCTGGGAAGCCAGGGCAGACCGCACAGGCTGGGCGTTGATGTGCTTGCAGGAGGGACCGTGCAGCCCGCTCCGGCTGTTTTGTAAGAGGTGATGGCCTTGTGCACACTGGTGCCTCCTCCACTGTGTTAGCACACTGAGATCCCTAATGCGATGCGCTGTTACTGCCTGGCTGTTTCTTCAGCCAGGGCTGTGCAACCAATACCGTCCCTTCCCCATCCCACTGGAGTGCAGGGGAGGGTTGTCGTTGAGACTGGAACAAGATTTGTCCTTGAGGGCTCTACTCAGAAATGAATTTAGACAGACTGGAGGTATCCAGTCCAGAAGCAGTTTAGTACTTACTCTTCCTAGGCATTTCCCTCAAACTCTTATCTTGCACTCTGAGATATTCTCAGTCTAGGACAGCAGGTTCAGGGCTACCCTTGCAGTCAGGTCGGCTTAGGGGAATTAGGCAGGGTGGTGCCGTGGTCACTGAGGGACCCGGTCCAGAAGACTCGAATATGCACATTTGTGCCAGAGGACGCACAAAGAGCTATCAGGGCTGCTGCCTTCTTCTGACTGCTGCAGGACTGCTTCTGCCTCTTATCTGTGACTACTTCATATAAACAACAGGCAGAATCTTATAAGGGGGAGCCACAGCATTCCCTCATCCTTAGCAAATGCCTTTACCACAACCATCATGTTTTCTTTAAGTCTTCTCACTCCCTTTCTCTCTCAAGTCCCGTGTCTCTCCCATCCGATCCTGAACTTGCATGCAGTTTTGACAGAAGGACCGGCTGTGTCCCTGTCTCGCCTTCCCTCCCGTCCTTTAGCAGTTATTGTGGCCTCCTGGGAGCTGGCAAATGTTTTGAGCTCTGGTCTCTTGCTTCCTAGAGGAGCACTGTCATCACCGGTCAAGCAGGTAAAAGGAGGGTACTGTGTTAAAATTAAACAGTGAATCTCACTTAGTTCTTTGAAAGAAGAGACATAGGTACCCTCCCTCTGGCTCTGGACTCCCCAGAGGTGTAAGCACCTGCCCACCACCCTGAATTAATTCCTTCAGATCCTCAGAACTTCAGCCTCATTCCTCCGCCTCAGTTTTTATTAACTAGCTCTGAGTAGGGGGTTTGTGGACATTTCTTTGGAGCCGCCTGACCCTATTCCACAAGGTGTATGTATGCCCAGCTCATAGCAGGGGATCCTCCATGCTACTCAACAGGTTCATTATTGCATAAGATCCTTACTGGTTGGCTAGGGATTTGGGTGTTTTTTTTAGAATTTATATGCATTTTTTTTTATAGATTATCTCTTTTAGACTGTTCATTGGTCACAGACCCAGTCTACAGCTATCCTAACCATATCACTGGGTTAAGCCAAGTGAAGTCAATGGCTTTGTACCAAGGGATGCAATGACTCACTTCCTCCAGTCATCCTCATGGTCCATCATCTGCCTCTAGCTTTTTAGTGGCTTCCAGTTAGTCTATCCTCACGTTCAAATAGAAAGAAAAATGTATTACATTAAAAAGAAATGTCTCTTTCCAGTTCTTTTCCTTGATTAGAATTGGAAGTGTGCATTGTAGCACTGAGAGCAGAGAGAGTGGGACCCAAAGCAGAGTTACAACTTACTCCAGGCTGTAGTTTTTATACATTAGATGCTTACCTATTCCAGTAAGGGAGGGACCATGAAATTCTCAAATAGATTTTTCTCAATGAGTTAACAAGCTACTGTAAGTAAGGATTTGTAAGATTAAAGGCGTGTACCATTCTCTACAAAGTTAATTCAATTCACACAGCTTACACTGCATGATTATGATCTTAGACTTCCACTGTGTGTGCTTCATTTTGTCACATATGGGCCAGGTTGAAAAAATTAATGAATACCCAATATTATCCTAGCAGATTGCAAGCGTGTTTGTTTTCACATTCAATTTTAATTAGGCCAAGACCACTATGAATCATTTGAAAGGTTCTTGGGACCCATTTTAATGACATCCTTTTGTTTGTTTTTCCATGCAAACTTTAGATGGTGTACTCATGGAAAAGATAATTAGCAATATACAAATATACTCTTCAGAAAGCAAAGTTGTCTTTGTTACTTAGTAAAACAAAAAAACTAATGGATCTTGTTTAGGCATCGCAATTTTCTAGATAATAGGTATATAATTGAACAACTGAAGTGAAATGTTTGGTGTTTCTCTTTCTGATTTCTTACTGAGGTATGACATAGGGATTTAGACAAAAAAAAAAAAAAAAGACAAGGAGAACTCTTTCCCTGTTGTGAAAGTACATGGTGAAGGAAGACTCATTTCCTACCTGTGGTTGCTAAAACGAAAGCCACGACCCAGAATTAGTACTAGGGCTGTCTCCATCGCACAGTGGGTACACGCTGTCCCATGCCTGTCTGCCCAGAGGAATGTCATCAGCCATTGCCCAACACTCAATTAGTTTTTTAAACCAGAATTTTTTCTATCCACATTCCTAAAGTGTTCATAGTCATGATATACAGTGATGCTTTACATTAAAAAAGAAAAAGTGTATATGTAGGTATAAATGAGCTGAAACTGTTTAGCATGGTGGCCTACCTCCACCACCTTCTCTCTTATAGTCATGCATGCCCCCATGCAATGAAGTCAGCCATCAGATTATCTTTTGCTCTAGTACTTATAGGAATGTTTTGTTTCTATCCTAAAGCACTAAGGTATGGGTTTTCTTGATCTTCTGTAGGAGAATTTACAGAACTCACAGAACTTATGCATTTTTCTAAGCATATACTAGAGGATGTTGCAATTCCAGACAACACAGCACAGTCCTGTGTCCTTCTACTTTGAGATGTTGCTCTGTATTTATCAATATAAGTCCTTTGTGCTAGAATAATTCCTTGCTATGATAGTTGCTGTATCTTTTCCTAGGTCATTTACAAGTTGGGCTATTACCATGGTAAAAGTTTAACACTTCACTGTAAACTGCTTCACCCGCAGACCAGTTTTATTTTTCTCCATTAATCTTGTGTGCAGAGCTATCCGGATGGCTCTTCTTCCTTGTTTGCTGCTGATAACTGTACTGTTTTACAAGCTAACTCCTCTCATTAATTCTGCTTCATTGTTTTTGCCAGCATGACTTGCTAGAATGCAGACAGTGCCAAAGTTTGCAAAAATTTCCATGCAGCTGAGTGGTATTGTGCAGGGAGGAGAAGGAGGAGAAGTGACAGAAGTCAGTTTTTTTTATTGGTGCTAGTACCTTGAATCCAACACAAGGAAAGAGTGCAGTAAGTGACAGCTTCTTTAGCTTCTGATTTTTCTGCAAGAGTAACTCCTTTGTCAAGGGGTCAAAGTGAATTTCATGCGAATTTATAGAAACTTGTTAACTGTTGGAGTTCTAGAAATATGCTGTGAGATGCAAAAAACACTTCCTCTGCTGAGATTTTGCATTGCAGCAGCAGTCCTCGCGTGTTTACATACGCCACACATCTAATACATCAACCCTTTTCTTCAGGCATTGTATTATCCTTTCAAGAGAGCTTTTGATGGAGCGTCCTCTGTGGTGCAAGATGACCACCTGTGGAGGGTGGATCGTTTAAACTTGTCACTCAGATAGCCGCCTTGGAGGGTTGGGTGGGAGGCCTCCTCCTAATCCCACTGAAGTCAGAGGAAAGACTCCCATTAACAGGCTTTGGATCAGCGCCTGTGGGAAGCTATTTTATAATAGCTCCCAGCTTGCCTTGAGCAGCCTAATAATGCCTACAGTTCTTCTAACTTAGTAGGACATGCTGTGATATGAAGCCATTCTTTACTTCAGTTTTTCTAGGATTACTTGGAGGAATAAGGTGGCCATTTTGAGCTAAAAGATTGGGTCTTGGAGGCTAGGAGAAGAAACTGGTGGTATGTCTAGTATTTTCTTTGATGCAGCCCTGTTTATTTGTGAAGAATGTAAATAGTTCTTTTTCTTTTTTTTTTTTTTTTTTCTANTTTTTTTTTTTTTTTTTTTTTGCCTCAGAGTACAGCTGGGATCAAGAAAGTTACAACTCTCTTGCTTCTAGCACCAAAATCTTTTTGCAACATCATCTCTCTGTCTTTTAACAAATGCAGTCTTATGCTTGTCCACAGTGCTGCCATTGTTTGACCATGTGGCACTCTCTTGTACACTCCGCTCACTTTCTCTTCCAATATAAATTAGATCCTCACTCCCAGCATCTGCCACGACTGACTATTTCCCTACTTAACATCTCCTGTTTGGATTCCGTTTATGCTGAATATTTATACTTACAGTGCAAGCTTCTGGGGTAAGCAACCATTTTGTGTCCTGTGTTTTATACATCAGTGGTCTCCTGGCCTACCATAATGACAACAACAATAATAAAAAAATAAAGCATGGTGCTCCCAGTGCTCTGCTGTTCTGCCCACCTCCTCCTCTAGACAGTATTGCTCTGGTAACTCTGTCCCAGGTGGTTTTCCAGCTGCAAAAGAGCTAATGGAATGGCTGTTCCCAGCACTGTATGTCGCAAAGAATTGTTAATTGGAGGGTGTCAAAAGGGTAAGGAGAGTTGACAGCAGAAGAGAAGGGCCTGAAATGGCATATCTGGCCATTTCTTTCCCAGCTGAAGCTCACAAAAGGTTGAGCCACCCAATTTAGGTCTGTAGGCAGGAATTCAGGATTCTTGAGAGGAAGGAGGGGAAGGTCCAGGCCAGGATCTGCAGAGCTGTCCCTGTGCACGTGGGCAGCTTCTTTTGAAAAGTCGAGTATTTTCCAAGAAGGATGAAGTTATTAACGAGAGCATTTAAAAAAGAAATTCTTGTCAAGGCTGTTGCTGACAGGATTTCCCGTCTCAAAGCTTTGTAGGTAAGGGGGAAAGACTTTCTGGGAACAAGTTATTTTCCTTGAAGGACTACGTGGCATCAAGAAAAGAACTCACTGTGTTTGCACTGACTTGTCAGAAGGTGAATTTGGAGTCGTCGCTGTTGCTTATCCTGCTGGAGCATGGGGTTGATTTGTGAACGTGCACTGTTTACAGAGGGGAACGTGAGCTGGGCAAATCCAAAGACGAGAGTTACAGTTTGTCAGCACAGTATCTCTGAAAAGGAAGATTATACGCAAGCATTAATAATGTAGCTTGGGTGCCAGCCTAATTCTTAGGGCCTGTGGTGTTCATTATAATGGCACATTGCATTCTTTAGTGCTGGGAGATCATTTTATCACAACATTTGAAATATAAACTGAAGTCAAAGTAGAAACTGGCTTTTTTTAATTGCTGGTGGGAAGGTCATAATGTACCCAGCCAAATGAGAGTTCATGGCACAGCTGAGGGCATCACTAAATAACAAACCTCCTGAAATGGCTGTGCAAGCAGCAAAAGTTAATTTCAGCAGGGCCATTGCACTGATGCTCTGTGTATAATCACTGTGCTACACAGGGCTCTTGCTCCCGTCAGTTCTTCTCACAGTAGGATTATGTGATTGTGGGACAGTGCCACGTTGAGACACCAACTCTGAGTGAGCTGCCTTGGCTACCAGGAGCAGTTCTAATCGTGTTGATGCAATGCTCGACTTGTGTTAACTGACCTTTCTGAGAAACTACGTGCGGTTGTCCAACAGGCTCTGGGTTGACATGCCTAGTTTGTTTGTAGTCTTTGCACTACCTTGAGTGTCTTCTGCTGAGCCATATAAACATATTTCTGTACCGGCTGTACGTAAGCCATCCCCTCTGGTCATTGGTACTGTGAGAGGTAGTTCATATCACTGCCTTGCAGATATGAATTACAAATCACTCACCTTCTGTTTATTTAAGAGCGTTTTTGGCTTGCTGATGTTTTGGCCTGTAGCCTTCTGGCACGTTCGGAACTCTGAACAGTGCATGTAGGGAAGAATAAGGCTACACTGAAAATACGGGCCACAGGAGAACAGCTGTGTTGTGCCTATCTATCATTAAATAAAGAATAGAGCTCTAAAAGTGTTTACAGATTGTAAAACAAAAGCAGATTGAATATGTTTTAAATTCTAGGAACTAACCTAAAATTTGCTATACAGCAAATATATGGCTTACAGCTGGAAACCTGTCAAAACACACAAATGATTGCTTTGCACTGTCTGGAAAGAGTTTCTGTGCCCAAAGACTTCAGAACAGCAACAGATGTACTATTGCATAAGAAAGACATCCCTGTTTTGAATTTCAGTTTATACTACAGAGAGGCATACAAGAAATAAAGTTCTTCTCATCTTATCCAGGTCCCTCTGTTTCCTCCTTAACATCTTGCTCCATGTACTTCTCCTATTTACAGTGATTAGCAGAGATATAGAAAGACGAGAACATGCATCATTATAAGAAGAGAAAAAGCCATCTGGCTCAGTGTTTGTGGCTGGCTCTTAATTCGACCATGTTGGTTTTTTTCCATGCCCTGCAAGCCCCTCCTTTTCCGGAAACAATCTATGTGATCCCACATCTCTTCTTCAGTAACTTGTTCCAGATGGCCAGCTTTATGGAGAATAAATTTGCCTTAGCTACTCAGTATTTTCCTAGTCTCTTTGTTTTCAGATTGCTTCTCCTTTCTTTGAAACTCCTTTACCCAATCATCTAGCTCTCTCTGGCTTTTTTTCCCCCCTAGTTTTTATAGTATAATCAAAAGATATTTGTGTCACACAAACATTTTTATCAAACCCCAGTCCCTGCCACACAAGGATAATGAAGCTTCTCTTGTTTTTAAATGACGATGTGCAAGAGGGTTGTGGCAGGCTGTGCGGATAGATAGCTTTATAGAGAGCATTCAATTATTCATTATGAATTCAGCATTTTTGTTGCCTATTCTATTCGATGGATTAAATAACATTACTAGTATCAGTCAGCTAGTATACTAGTATCACCTGCCGGATAGTGCACTTTAGGATGACATCTGCACTTCAAACAGCTTAGCTCTGCAGTTCACGTCTGTATCCTTGTCTCCTGGCTGCACACATGGCACCAGCTGGAGTTTACTCCTGACCGGTCTGTGGAGGAAACCAACTGGTTCCCTCTGAAACACAGTGCACACATGGTTTTGGAGTTACTTCCTCACTCCTGAGACCTCCAAATTGCCAGGAAGGAGGATGCTCATCCAGTTTGGCTCCTTCCTCTTGCACAGCCCTCTGGCACTGTCCTGGCGGCCTTTGTCCCCTCAAGCAGCTACACTTGCTCTCCTGCTACAGCCCAGGACACACAATATCTACACTTCACTACATGCTGTAGAAATACTTGACTTATTGCTGGGCTGCAGCACCGCTCTCAGAGGTTTTTGGACATTTTAAACTGAAATAACAAAACCCAGGAAAGATAATTTAGTCCTTGGGCACCACAGTGGGCCCAATGGGCTGTGTCTGTGTCCATAAATGAAATCCCCGGGCCTTGCCCTTGCAGCCTGAGGCATGGCCAAAGCCTTGCAGCCGAATGTCCTCCCTGAGCAGAGCGGTGTTATCCGTGCATGTTGTCCTGGGAGTAGCTCCTGGGCCAGGCTGACCCCCAAAGGTAGCTGGGCATCGCCCATGAGGGCACCTGATGGCCTGGGCCAGCATCGCGCCGTGCAGAAGGAACAGGCGGGCGCCAGCTGTGTGCCAGCGTTCCAGCCTTGTTCAGTTTATTCATGTCGGTGGAGCTGAGGAGGCTGTATTTACAAGCAATTTTAGAAACTGGAAATAATTATGAAAACATCCCGAGGCCTCATGGGAGTTCAGTAATTCTGAAGATGGAAAAAGATGGTCTTTTATAACGGGAGTGTTATACCCTCAGTCCTCCCTGTGAGGAAGCAGCCTGCTTTCCTGGACAAGAAGTAAGACTAGGCTCATTACTTTAGGGAGATTTCCCACATTTTCCATCTGTTGGTGCAAATTCTTGAGGCAACAAATGTGTGACATTTGACAAATTCAAGAGGCTCTCTCAATCTATAGTCAGGGGCTACTCCTGTTCAAGGAAAGCTCAGGCTTTACTGTACAATTTCCAGGAGGGAAGCAATCTGCAATACCAGGACAAAACAGCTGGAGACCCCCACGCGCAACCTGTCCCCAGCCCTGCCATGGCTTGGTGGTCGGCATGGGACACAGGCTGGTCACCTGCCCTTCAGCACGCATCTCATCTCTGCATCTCTGCATCTCCCTGCTTTTGCACAAGGGCTGAGGTGGCTCAAGCCAGAGATGGGGAGAAGAGTGGGCAAGAAAAGGCTCCCCGAACCCTTTTCCCCGAATGCAGTATGATCTCTGCTGAGGCAACGCACTTACCTGGCGTATGTTGCTGGGAGCTAACCATGAGCAATGCTGTCTCTGCAGCCGCTCTACCCGGTCAGTCCTGGGTGATGTACTCAGTGTATCGTGTTCCTGCAGCAAGATGGAGAGTGCCTGAAGCGATTGAACAGCAGCACAGGGGAACCACACCAGCCGTAGCAGTGGGCAGCAATACGCAGCAAAATGCGCTTCTGAGCTCTGTAGCAAAAGCTAAATCGGCTGCTTTAGACTTAGTGTACTAAAAACTACACCTTTTCTACTACACCTCCTCTCTACCACTGAGTATTTAACATTAATTAAAATCGGAGGCACAGCAAAATGCAGAGTAACGTAATGCTTTCTATAAATACACCTTAAAACAAATAGGCTTTTTTTAACATGGAAAAAAATATTAACTAAAACAATGGACATCTCACAGCTCTTACTGTTTAGAAACGGGGATTTTCTTTTTCCAGTCTGACTCTTAATTTTTCCATTCTCTCTCAGTTTGGAGTGCAGTGCAAATACAGTACAGTTACATTTCTGCTTTCTGTCCTACACCTTGCAGATCACATTGACAACAATTTCAGCAAAAGGATTGCTCAGAGTTACAAGGATCATCAGATTTACAGAAACTCCTAGACTGGAGACATACCAGGCTCTCCCGCAGGAGAACAGAAAAGAAAGAATGTCGTGTGGATTATGCAGCATATTTTATTAATATCTTTGTTGTCTCTCTGAGTTCATACCAGTTATGAAGGAATAGAACTTTCAGAGTGAAGTCTGGCTTATCAAGGTTGTTAGGTAAGCTCAGTTCTGCATCTTCAAACTCAATGACAAGAGCAATCAATCAAACTGTCCTTTCACTTTTTTTCCATATTCCCAGGTGGGAAAGTCTTCAGGAAGCTAATTGTTAGTATTCGTGTTCAATACAGGCGTTAGTAAGACTGACAGAGATGCAAATTTGGAAATTATTCATGGTAATTTCATACTGCAGAGTATTCCATGGGCAAGGACATCAAGATAAATGCATTGTACGTACATGTACGTTATGAAGGATTATCTGTTTTTTTTCCTAGATTAGTAAGTGAGCAATAAAACATTGCAGACGTGTTCATCTGATCTGAAGTAAGATATCGACTGAACCACATTTTCAGTTGTTTCATTTCATTTACAACAGCTTTTAAGCTTCTGAACTTACCTAGCCCAAATACCCAGGAAGTATTAACGTTAACTTCACCTATTAAAACAAAAATCCAGCTTTCTGTTTTGATAATTGTTTTTTTTTCCACCATATTATTGCTGATGAGGATGTCTGCATTCTCTGATAGAGACCCTATGACTTTGCCCTTTGTTTCTCTCTCTGTCTCCTTGCCTTTAAGAGTGCAACTACACTGTGGAAATCCACAGCTCAGGAATACCCAGTTTACACCTAAAGCACTGCACGTGCAGGCTGCAGTTCTGTATGCCGTGGTATCTGAGCACCACTAGCATGGAGTTGTTGCTTTCCACAACCTAAGCCATAGATGTGTTTTTCTGCTCGTTGAATTCCCCCGCTATACGATCATGTCAAGATTCATTCGTACTGTCCCAGGTTAAGCCTTTTGCAAAATATTGCCTCCTACACGGTAAAGCACGATGGAATTTGCAGCTTGTAAGATGCCCAGAGCTAAGCTGAGGTCTGCTTAGTTTTTGATCTGCAATCAGTATCATGCCTGTGCTCTGAGGTGTTTGTCTTGTTGCATATACAAGTGATTTTAAAATGTCAATACCATGGTTTTAAACGTTACTTTCTCTATGTTCTCTTACAAAGAATAGATTCCTTCTTCAATCTGGCACTTATGCTAAAGCTGTAGCAATAGCTTTTGCCTGTTAGAATCCCTCCCTCTCCGTTCAGCAGGAGAAGGAGGTGGCAGGAGGTAAGTAAGGCAGCTGCTGGGCTCCAGCGAGCAGGGAATTGTGTGTAGGTATTTCCTTTTCTGCCTAGATCTGTACTTTGCTTGTGCTAGCTTAAGTAACTGTCCTTTGGGCTCGCAACCCTTGTAAAGTTGTTGCCTTCCTCAGTGTCCCTTCTGGAGGTGTTTAGGAGTAGCTGTGGATGGGTTGTTTTCCATAGGCAGGGCTGGCTTGCAATGGGTCGATGCAGGACTGAGCGCAGCCTGGCTCCAAGGGCTGGGGTAAGCGGGCAGTAGGAGCTACAGAAAGCCCAGGAGAAGACACCATGCTGCAGCCTATGTGCACTCACAGCATGGGTCTGCTCTGGTGGGAGCCACGGCAGCCCGGTGGCTGCTCCCGCCTGGGAGCACTACCAGATCCATGTGACATTCAGTCTTCTGGCAGGGAAAACTTTGTGGAAAAAGCAAAAGTTGCACTGAATCTTGTTTTGATTATTTGTTTCTAACTTCACTACAAATGGAAAAAATTTCTCTGGCAAGTGTCTGCTTGTTATTTTCCTATTGTTTTATCATTCTCCCAGCTCACAGTAGGGATGAATAATCCTCAAATGTCACTCCAAAGGCTGATCCTTAGGCCAGGTTATAGAGCTGCAGCACGGAGGATGGTTCNCCTCCCTGCCCCAGACATGGGGCAAATTGTCTGCTGCGTTTACCCTCAGCCACTCAGGGGCAGAATTTGACTGGAAGAGATTGATCCATCACCCAGAAAGATTATAGTTCTAGACCACAGTGGGCTTTAGATCAGACCTATAAATCGAAAGGTGTTCAGTTTGCCAGACGTTTTATTGTAATGCAGAGGGTTTTACACTTTCTTCCCGGTATTTTCCTGTTTTCTCTCCTCTCCTCTCCTCTCCTCTCCTCTCCTCTCCATTCTGCTTCTACTCCATCCTCCCTTTCTTTTCTTTGTGCCTTTCCAACAACTAATTGCAACCAGCAGTCCCATCAGCAAAAAAATTCTTCCTCTTCCTCACACTTCTGTTTGGAGGCCAGAGCTAGGCCTGGTTGTGTTAAATGCGTACATTTCCCTAATCGGGACAACAAGTGTGTAAGGAGCTCATCCACACACAGGCAAGCAGTATAAAGTAGGGTGTGTGGTGACTATTTTTCACATTGGTTTTTAGGAGTATCAGTATGATTTGTAGTAAATTTGCACCTCCTGAATCAATTAAAGCCAAAGATTATGTTTGGATTGGCTTTTCGTAGACACATATGGCATTTTGAATTTCAGAGACTGAGCAAAAGCCTCAGGAAACCATGGGCCCAAGGAGAATATTTGCTATCAAAGAACTGAAACATGGCTTCACTACTTGAAGGTCAAAA
Organism: Chauna torquata; assembly: GCA_013399475.1. Classification (NCBI taxonomy): domain Eukaryota; kingdom Metazoa; phylum Chordata; class Aves; order Anseriformes; family Anhimidae; genus Chauna; species Chauna torquata. The sequence continues at coordinate 304,815 of VXAL01005409.1, read as the reverse complement.
TTTCACATCAAAGAAGATGTATAATGAGGAGACAAAGGAAAAGGCAACAGGAACACACCAGCTTTTCTGCAACGTCCGTGACTTTAGCGCAATTAGATGTCTTGTGTCATTGGGCAGATAGATTGAGGGATTTTTTTTTGATCATGAGTGAGTTTTTTTAAAGACAAATATGTTATTTCAAATCCAAAGGCTTTTCCACTGAGCAGCAAATTATTTTAAAATCACACAAGCTATAACCTATAAAAAATTTACTTGACATTATCCTGAGAAGTAAATTTATTCTAGGATCATAGGATTATGTTACAGAGAAGTATGAGATACATTAGAGTGCCAAAGTCATGCAAAGGAGGATTATCCAATCCTTAGTTATATCTAGATCTAAACTTTGGCCTTTTCTCCCTCCCAGTTTAATGTTTTTGTTTCAATGAAAATGTTTGTTACTCTACTTGAAAATACAGAAACATTCAAAGCACACTTTTGTTCTTTGTTTGTAGGGTTAAAGCATGATTCCTCTTGTTAAAACTCAGTTTGAAAAATCCAGTTATAACATAAACATGAGGAGCAGTGTAATGCCACTTCTAATCTCAGCTGCCCTTACCTGTTCTCTACCTGTCTGAAATATAAAATAAGCATCCAACAATGTAAGGAAATATCACTCATACCTGATTATTGATAGTTTTCAAAGCATCACAAGGCTTGTAACCGTTACTACCAGCAGCAACAAAAGGTCACGCTGGAAGGAAGTGGCAGAACTGGGATGCTATCCCAAGTCTCCCAGCTTGCCTGTCTGTTGGACCATACTCCTAACTCTGGTTCAAGAGATGGGCTGTTGCAGAAGTTGAAGGCTAGCTGCTGTGCTTTTCCAGATGCGCTCACCCCTCCGGCCCCCAAGTCCTGAACGCTGTGCGGTCTCTCAGCTGCCTTCTGTTCCAGCAAAGCAAGCCGGTGTCAAGGCCGTATCAGCCAGCTTGGTCAAATAGATGGAGACCTTGGCAGTCTTTCTGGATCACAAGTTCCTCCTTAATATCCAAGTCACATGGATGTCAAATAAATATCAGTTTTTGCTATTATTACACCTGACACTCATTTTGTTTTCTTTTCTGTCAGATGTAGGGCGATGCATGCTTTGTCACACACTGGGACACTTTGACATGCATTGCAGTGCACTCTGCAGTTCATAAACCCTGAATAGGGCAGAAGGTCAGAAAGTGCGTGTGCATGCCTGGAGAAAGGACAGGGTGAGACCCAGTGGATGTTTCAAGAACATTATTAAACAATCAAAATCTTTTCAGCCAGGTCATAAATTCTGAATTGCCTCTGTTTGTGCCCACCAGACAGAGCAGGATTCATGTTTCCCCTTCCCTTTGCTCCCTCGGGCAGTCTCTCGCCACATCCTACCTCGCACGATGCTGTGCTGCTCCTCTCACTCAGCTCTCCAGTGCACTCAGGGTGATGTCCTGCCATGAAGAAGTCCAGACCACAGAGGAGCCTGGACAGAAGAATGCTGAATTTCAGCTCCTGCCACTAATGCAATAGTGTAACAATATTTCAAAATAGAAGATATTTATGGTCAAAATGTGTCTTGGTGTTTGCTTGCTTAATGGCATGAACATTTTCCAGAATGGCCACCTATTTTTTTTGTGAAGGAATCTGTTTACTCAAAACTCTAATATTCTCAGTAATTTTAGGAGGTGGGAGACCATTTCCAAACCATGTTGTATTTGTTTACCATGGACTGCATTGTTTCTCTTTGTTAAATTTAAGGATGAGACATTTGGCCTTCAAATGTTGAATTTAATTTCCTGGTTGGGTGAGGGCTGTCATATTTCCACCAGGTTTCTCCAGCCACAGCCACTCAACACGAATGCTGGGACAGAGTAGTCTATGCTCTGCTGGTTGGACATGGTCACCCTCTAGTTCTACCATGGAGATACCAACCACTCAGCCCCAGTGCACACCCCATCGTATGTCCTCACTATAGAAAGGAATTTTCAGATTAAAAGTTTGAGTTTGGCCCTTCCTGTGTAGTGTCACAGAAAAACTGAAGCACATTTTTGATAAGGGATCTTAACGTCGTACAAGAATGCCAAAGTCTGAATGATACTAAAAATCTTTTCTCCACTGGGAACAAAATACCCTCCTCCCAACATGCCTCCAGACCTCCTGTTTTGCTAGTTTGATTGCANGCAATTCCTTTCTTTAAAAAGCTAAGCTCTCCTTTTTTAACTTTTGCTGTGCACTAATCTTGGTAAAATCTAGAGCTCATAAAACTACAACGCTGCCTTAGGAATTTTTTACAAGATTGAGTTATTTCTTCCTGCTGAACTTTCAAATTACCAGAAAAATACACTACCCTTTTCTAAAAATATATTCTCCCAGTTACACTCGGAAATAAATCTGTCAGTAAGTGTCCTAACAGATGTAGACTTTGCTATTGCTAGTTAATAAACAATGAGTTTGTCTTTCCAAATCTTCCTGCAGTAACTTATAAATGGTCTGTTTATTTTATTCTTACCTGAGGTTCATTGTTCTGATGTTAGATAAGGAGTTATAACTTCTGTATGTTTTCCCTTTTAGCATATTGATTTTTGACACCTTGCTGCCCTTGCGTATGCCTTTAAAAAAAAAAAATATATGGCTGAGGCATTGTAATATATATATATAAAATACTTATTGACCAATTTACTTTTGAAAATTGCAATTATATAATTGCCACTTAAAACATCATGCTGTTTGAGCATTACTATGCTTATATATGTGAGCAATCAGTTTTAGATTGTTGCGTCTGTTAACGTCTATCAGCTTCTTTCCCTTCCCTTCCCTTCCCTTCCCTTCCCTTCCCTTCCCTTCCCTTNCATTGCCTGTTGTAAGGGACCCTTAAATTTAAAAGGGTTAGCCAGACCTACATTCATTTCCATTGGAATGGATGTCTTCTTATGTTTCTTTCCCTTCCCTTCCCTTCCCTTCCCTTCCCTTCCCTTCTCCCTCCAAACACCACAGAGTTGTCAACACTGCCTGGCTTTATTCCACTTGGGGATTACCAACAGGGAAATGTTCTGCTGTCCATTTAAGGTAATTTATCTTCTTTTTACTGTAAATACTTTGTGTATTTTCTTACGATAGGAAGGACAGAGTCATGCGAAGAGATGCATCTTGTTTGAGGTGAACATAAAATGGCACTAAATCACATTTTTCATCTTAAAAAACAGCTGGTTGCTTTTTTCTTTGTTTGATGATAATTGACCTGAACAACTTCATTGATTCACTTCACCTAATTTTTCTCCAGCAGCAGGACTCAATGACCCTTGTGGGTCCCTTCCAACTCGGCATATTCTATGATTCTATGATTCTCCCAAAGGGCTTTTACAGAGTTCTTTAACTGCAAAATGTTTCACAATGAAACAGGGAGTAGCTCGCAAAATCACTAGTCAGTAAAACTGGGCTAGTATGAATATACAGTGGGAGGCTTAGTGACTGGGGGAGATGCCTCCTTGGATCCGGTGAGTCTCCAGAAACACAAAGTGCAGCAAGGTAGCCTCCTGAGGTCCAAACCACCCTTCTTCCAACTGATTTTACAATTTGCCATTTGCCATTTGCTTAGTCATATCCAGCTATAAACACTCTGAATTTCAGTGTAAGACCTACCTTTGGGTCCTTTATACCTTTGATTAAGATAGTTGAATATGCCTAAGTGAAAAAAATCATGACTTTTTTTTAAATAGCTAAGGGACTTTTTTCTCACAACTGTTTTTTAGGAGGTCTATTTGGACAAGATTTCATTAAAAGTGATTTTCTTGTGAAGTATATGGCAGTAAAAATAAATACTCTGTTTGTGATACATTTCCTGCTGTAGTCTGTCCATATGGCTCAAAACTACAATGTTTTGTAGAATTAGATATTACAAGGAAGAGCATCGTAAGTATCGGTAGACACAGACAGTTCTTATATAGACCAAGTAAGGACAGAGATTCTGGTTTTCAAGGTTGAAAGCTGACACTTAAAAACCTTATCCCTTCTCCATTTTGCCTTCATTCACTTCTAGAGCCACTGTCAAGATCACGATTCACGGCTTCCCCCATGACTGCACAGGGAAGCATTATATTTTTCATCATCTGATAAAGCTTGTTAAAATGTAGTCTACAACACTTTTCTTAGGTTATTTGTTCTCAGTGGCATGTTACACCATTTTAAATGATTCCCAAGGGAAAAAAGGGCCCCATTTTTCAGCTGTTGGGATGAGAGAGAGAATCTCTCACATTCTAAGTGAAGGGAGATATATTAATAAGGAAACAATGAAATAGTGTTCTGATTTTCACTGAAGTAAGGCCCCTTTCCATTGTTTTCGTGGGAATAATATTTGGTTAAAGACTGCAAGACTTGGTACAGTGAACTTCTATTTATGAACACTTTCACAGACTGTGATGTCTAATCAAATCTGGGTTTCTGAATATATCAAATCATGGATGTAACCAGTGAAGGGGAAGAGTAGCCCGGCATTATGAGGCTGCTTTGATGGCAATCCAAACAGCCTGTGCATCCTGGCCCCAGACAGTTGGAGATAATATGGTTGTTAAATCAACATGCTACAGCAGGAAGTGTTACTGCAATAGTCCTGCACGACCGTCAATGTATTAGCGACAAGGGAAAAATCACAGAAGCATTTTGAGTTATCAGTCACAAAAGCACTTCAGAACAGCACGGTAACTGGTTCCTGTTACTGTCTAACTGGCAATACTTGTTTCTGGATTTAAGAGAAAGAAGCATGAGAAATAAGCTAGCTTTAATCCAGGGTAAGAGGTCTGTGACTGCTTCTGATTAATGATCATTTGTCTAAAAATCCAGGAAATCTACAAAAGAATAAGAAATGTTTTATTCTTGGTCTTTCAGCCTTTTTGCCTTCTTGAGGTCACTACAAGCTGATTCAGGGGACCCTGCCAGCTTGAACACAAGCAGACTCCAAATGGGATGGGTGGCAGAGTGGGAGGGGAGGGGTTTCCCGTACAATCCTATTTTTGTTTTTGTTTGCTTCTCATGTAATTAAGTCAGAATGTTGTAAAGTTGTGTCTGTCAGAGACGGTGCCTCCATTAACCTGTCCTTGAAGAAATAAGCCATAAGCCAGAAAGCTTGCATCTCAAGTGGCTTCCTAAAAACGTGCAAGAGCTAGGGGTGAGACAGCACTAGGTCTGCAGCCATGGCCTTGAAACCTTCGGGCCTCATCACTATGAGGACTGACAAATGTAAGGTGTACCTGGAGCCCCCACCAAGCAGCTGAGGCCAGGGGTGGATGGAGCCGATGCTTAGCCTAGCTCCAGCAAGGCAAGGGCATGTGAAAATTAGCATGTCTTCTTGCAAATATGTGTGAGAGCCTGGGTAGAAGGAAAGGGGGGGCTCACCCAGGTCTCTGACAAGAGGCTTGTTCATTCAAGTTAGATTTAATAATGATGTCTACCAATGTTGTGGTTTTCATCTGCAAGTGTGTCTCAATCCTGGAATACATTTGGTATTGTCAAGTTTTAATGTCAAATTAACTTGCCTGAAGTTGAAGCCAGGCTTTTGCGGTATCTAAGCAACTGTTCCAAAACAGTGGTTAACAAGAGGCTGGGATGAGTGAGGCTCGAGGCAGCGAGCTCAGGCGGCTGCAGATCCACCGTCTCACTCGAGCTGTGTTTTGAGCAAGGTCATTGGTAGACGTGCACCTGAGGGATTGTGTGACCATCTTTGGACTGGAGGCAGCGTCCTGCTCACTGCGGGGCTTTTTCTCCAGGCTTCCCGTAACAGCCTTTTCATGACAAAGCAAATTTGAAAAATGGTGCTTTAACACACAACAAGCCACTCAGTCCAGGACCAGAAGCTGTAAACCAGGAGTGCATCAAGTTTTTTCACCCGTACTCTACACAATTCCTTTGCCTGTTTATCCAGGCAATTCTCTGCTGAACCAGAAGAGCCAGGAAATACCAATAAACTGTCTCTGACCTTGAAAAGTCAGCCTTTACATGGTGACCTAGCAGCAGGCACAGCAGGTCAATGTATGTTGTTTGTTTCAGCATCCTACTGTTCTCTTCAGGGGTGATCACTGCCAGACTTTCAGTTCCCAACTAAGGCTCCTGAGAGAAGAGCTATTTTACTTAAGGGGATCCAAAGCCTTTGTGTTTAGTCAACAGAGAAAGATGACACTTGCAGAGGGTAATTTGGGATGCCTAAGTCAGGCTCTGGTGCTGAACCTCCCTCTGAAGATGCCTCTCCCCCTACGCCACTTGTGTAGGATACCTGATGTGCAGGATCCTTGGTGGTCAGTTGGGTTTCCCAGAGCTGAAGATCCAACTGGACGTGGTTGGTTGGCACCAGCTCCCAGTCTTACCTAGCTGACCCATCCTGCAGATGTTCTTACTCTCTAAAACGGGCAAATGGATTTGTTGTTTCATTTGTTCTAGACATTAAATTAGGAGTAGGACTTCGGTATGTGTGCAAGGAAACTGAAAACACTAGCTAGACTTCAGCTTGCAGCTGCAATGGCACGCATTGCTTAGTTCAAATAGTTCATCTTCACAAATCATGAATGATTGCAAAATATCGTGATATTGCTGAACGTATACTGTGACACTTCATCTGGGTCCATAAGCAATTTGGAGCTCAGCCTAAATGGAGGGAGTAGCTTACATCAATAAAATCTTTCAGGATTATTTAGGAAGAGAGCAGGACTGAAAGCTGCAGGCTGTTGTGCTTTCCGCATAGCCCGCAATAACTGTCTCAAATAAGAATATTGAGCTGAACTGGATTGACTTGCATCCTGTACTTTGCACAATACACTATTTTGCTGCCTGGCATTTAAATGAAACTATCACTATTCTGCAGCATGGTATGAGAGCTGAACGTGCCCATGTGCCATTCCTCACAGATTATATTCAAGTCACCCACTTGGATGAAGTGTTGATGAGCATTCAACCACAGCCACCCACCGCAGTAATTCCCAGGGATGTGGCTCACCGGTGACCATCGAGGCCACAGTGCACGGTCCATGAATCATACGGGCCCTGTGTTTGAGGAGGCAGTGACTGCCTCTGCACTGCTGCAGGAGCCTGGCTGGCAGGCCAGGGCCAGCAGCCCTGCAGAATGGTCCCAGCAAAACAGGGAAAAACAGCAGTTTGAGAATAATGTGTTTCTCTAGCATATACAGACCCGGCACAGGAACTGATCACAAAAGAATAAAGTAGTCAAAGCATAATACCATCCCAGCCTGAAGCATTGCTGTCCCTGGGTATAAGACTAAGTACTGCTCTTTCTTCCAGACACCGGAGCTCAGATTTTGGTTTTGGATCTGATTCATCCAGAATAACTGACAAGGGTAGTAAATCCTGGATTTATTTTTTTCTGATGTATTCCCAATGCTGCTGAGTAATTCCCTTTTATAGAGCTGTCTTGTTGAGATACACATCTCACTCTTAATTTCAACTTCTTCCTAGTTCTCCATCAAACTATTTTCTTGTAGAAGAAACATGCAAAGAAAAGAGGAGATGGCTAGGGACATGACACACAGGCACAAGTTCACTGCATAACACTCCCGTATGTGTTCTGACTGAAGATAACTGAAAGAAGAGACTTGAGGCTGGATTTTACTCAGTATTTCTCAAATGTTGTTAAACTCCCACTTGTCACAGTTTATGGCTGCGTTCTTTCTCCTGCTCTGAGTTGAAAAATTTTCAACGGGAGTCCTCTACAGTGGATACTTCAGAATGGTTGGCATTGATTTTGCTCTTATACCTTACTCTCACAAGGAAACATCATGTCCTCCAAAAATGTCTGTGCCCACCTAGAAATCTCTAATGTTGACATAAATTAATATCATGCTCATATCTCCTTTTCTTCTGTGTTCTTTTCAGTATTTTGTTTCTGAGATCTTAATCTTGCCAGACCCTCATCTGTGCGTGCTTGAAGTTAGGAGTATGAGTAAGCCCATGGAAATACTAATGCTTGCAGACCTCAGGCCTTGCTTTTTAAATCAAGGGATCTCCTTGTGTGTGAGTCTTGTAAGATATTCTGTTTGGTTGCATTAGTTATAACATCAGGGGTTATAACATCACTGTAGCTCATTATATCTGTAATTGTCATGGAACAAGCCAGCCTAACAGCTCAGAAGACGTGTTACCAGCGGGACAGGGATTGTGTTGCAGCCATCAGAAAGCAAAGCTCAGCTGCCTGAGGCTGTCCTTGACTTGATACTCATGTTACCACAAGCTGATGAATCAAAACCACAAAGAGAGCAATGGGGCAATTCGAACCCCAGCAGCTGGGAGGGTCTCTGGCTCCAGCCCCTTCCCAAAACCCCAGCTCAGGGGCAATAATTTTTTTCTCAGTGAAAAAGCCCTGGAGCTATTTTACCAGTGGGCTTATAGCTCTGAGTAGAACAGCAACGCTTTGGGGTCTGAACCCCTTGGACACAGCTCAAGTAGCTTTAATCCACAAGTTACTACTTTTCCTTTAATACCAGCATCGTCCTCAATTTTTCCTTCTGAGCTTGTCCATCTGGTGTCTCTTTAGCTCTGCCCTGTGTTTTGAACACCAATAATCAGATACACAGTTTGAAAACAGAATTAGTTGTCTATATCCCTGAGCACTGAAGGCAGGCTTCAGACTGTTTCTTTGCCCTTTCCTCAGAGGACAAAGAGTTGTGCTAAGCACAATAAATGATGTCAGTAACCAGAACTTCACAGAAAATGCAGCACATGAAAGCATAAAGCACAAAATCTACTGAGGACTGCGACTGAGCCCATTCTGGCCAAGGATGGTTCCTCCCAGAACTGTAAATCTGCACCTCCCCACCCAGTCTTTTCAGATGATGATATAAAAGGCCTCATAAAATGTTCTTGTTTTAGTTAATCATTCCTTCAAGCTCTCCCAGCCAAGCTGAGCTGAGCTCCGCGAGGTCGGCCTGCTCCTTGTACTCACAGCCAATGTTCCCTTTTTTTATTAGTGTATCGACAGTGCAGTTTACACCAGCAATGCAACAGTGTCGGGGCCTCATTTTCCGTGGCATGAAACTATTCCCACTTCACCTGCTATCAAAAGGAGCTCTGCTTTTTTTCTGAGCAGACAGCCTGTTCCTGACTCATGTGCCTTGACTTTGTCTTGAAAGCTTCTTCAGACAACCTGCAGGCCAATCTGTGAGTTATTACCCAGTCCCCCAAAGTAGCTTAATGCCTTTCCCACGGTGAAGAAGGGTAATTTAGAAAAAAAAAGTTCTCAAAGCCATCTCAGTTGTAACTGAGTTATTATCCATAATCTGTATTATTAGCTTGTTGTATGTGGGTACTGTAAAGCTAACAGCAAACTGGGAGGGATGAGTTTAAAATATGGAAGTATTGTCAGTATATAATGACTGCTAAATTACTGTGATGATTTTGAAATTTTTGTGACCCTCTCCTATTAGTGGAAATGTGCTAATTAAGAAATACGATGGCATTGCAAATTGAGAGCAGCCCCCAAGCTGAAGGGAAAACTAGCCCCCTCCCTAATTGTCAGCCATGGGAAGAAACTCTTACAAAAAAAAAAAAAAAAGGAAGGAATTTGAAGAGTGAAATAAACAAATAAGGCAGATTTGTTCCATCTTTGACAAAGGAAGGGGAAGAAGATTAAAAAAAAAGCAAAAACAAAAAAACAAGCAGAAACAAAGCAAAACAAAACAGAAAAACAGGGGCTGCAAGTAGCCCTGGAAATTGTAGGGGAAAGGAGAGGTTTGAGCCTAGACTCTGCAAGCTAAAAAAAGCACCAGAGCAGCTGAGGAAGAGCTGTGCTGCTGAACAGGGTCTGCAAATGCATCTTCTTACTTGATGCTTACCTTTTGCAACACTGCTTGCGGTTGCATGACTCAAATGTTAGTCTTTGCTTGTTGACATAGAATAAAACCTGCGAATTTCTACTGACACACATCCAGCGTTAAAAGCAACTCCAGAGAAATCTGAGGTGCACTAAGACGCCCAGGAGTGATGCACTCAAATGACGCCAGCTGGTGATGCCAGCTTCAGGGGCACTCACAAACCAAGACAAATTTGAGGCTGCCCAAGCTGCAGTGTGCTTCTCCCTACAATTGTGTTTGTGAACTGAAGTAATCGGATGTTACGGGGAAGGGCAGAAGAGGAGGGTTTTCCTCCCTTTTACCCTCACTAGCTTCACTCGTTTCTTCTCCAGACAGAGGCACAACAACCAAAAACGTTGCAAATAAGCTCCTGCTGTCACAGACTATCACAAAGGAAGAAAGGGGCTGACTTTTTTTTTCTCTCCCTTGGTTTTTGGGTGTTGGTTGCAGGCACGGCTGCTGCAGCTCTGATCTTGCGGCTCCCAGCCCCTGCACCAGGCTTTAGGGACTGGGGGAGCTGCCACAGCAGGGAGAGCTGGGCTGGCACTGCTGCTAGCGACTGATGGCACAAAGTAAAGTCAGAAGCAGGAGGTCACTGCACACTCCTGGCTCGGCAGCTGCAATCGGTAAATGCAGAAAAAACGCAGAGACTAAGCAGAGATGGAGACAGTTTCAAAAGCCAGGAGATTCAAGTGGTCCAGAGAGTTTACGGAGCCGATAAAAAATGAAGGCTGAAAAAGATGACTAAAATAATGAAAATTAAAAAACAAGATCTGTTGGGAAGCCTTAAATTGAAGAGAAGGTCAGATATTTTTAATCACAATTTCTAATCAGAAGTAGCACAAGAAACTGCCTCAGAGAGACCTCTTCAGCCAAATCCCCCCATAGAGAGATATTTTGTGTTTCTGCCAGATTAAGAGCATGGAAAATATTCAGGTCCCACAAAAAGGCATAGAAATGTTACCTCGGAGCAGCCTTGCTTTTATGTCTTCCTTTGAGTTTAGTAAAGCCAATAAATATTGGGAGCAGAAAGCAAAATATTCTTACGTTTCCAGAGAACACAGAACTAACAAGAACTTCACAGCAACTTTTTCCTAAACTAAGCGAGCAGTGTTGAGCATTTTTCACATGCTAGATAATGAATCTTGAAATAAAGGATAATTCATGGAGTGCACTTCAGAGCAACCAGTGGGAGGATGGATGGCTGTTTATGCTGTTTTTGTTAAAATTCTTTGTATGGGTTAAATACGTCTCCCTCAGTCCAGTTTCTGCCTGGAGGGAAGCTGAGAGCAGAGCGTGCTCATGCAGACTCTCCTGGGAATGTATTGTTGGCATTGGCAATGCTCTGTTTAGGGAAAGAAGTTGCAAAAGGGTGGCAAAATTTATCAAGATGTTAAATTTGCAGTCACCTCATCTTTTTCGACTCCCTTTTTAACTCCACATCATGCAAGACAACGCACATCAGGAATTCTAGCTTGGAAGGGCTTGGGCTGAAGCTCATCTTTATGTATGGAGAGAGCCCAACTGGCAAACCTGGAAGTCCCCTGGGACTTATGGGGTGGATGTGGAAGGATCTGGCCCTGTTCTGGCATGGCTGGCGCTGAGCTGGGGCTGACAAGCAGCCGGGACCTGGGCTCGTGGAGCAGTTTAATTTACTCGTACAGTCTCACCCCTCACCACACAGAAAGTAGTGTGAGCTAGACCAAGGGCTGTGCTTTAAAGTGATATGAAATAAATACCCAAAGTGGTGCTTGCATGACCCTTCAAGTGCAGCTCTAATCGGTGGTGTGTTGGCAGTGGCAGGTCACTAGTTTCCATTGAGATTTCGCAGTTGATCGGTGAATGTACAGACTAGCCATGGGGCAATTTCTTACCTTATTTAATCAAATGGAAACTTCCAATCCATTTTTGCATTCACACAACAGCCATTACGGTCTATTTAAGTGGGTTAAATATAAATTGGCACCAAAACCCACCCCAACAGCCTAACAACGTCCTCCCTTTCCTTTGCAATATTATCTTTATTTTCTTTAGTCTTGTGACTGCTCGGAAACGTTTCCTTTAGTGCTCACTGGTGTTTGTTTGGCAGTGCACAGAGCCCTCTGATTTGACTTAGTGCTGAGGTTTCAAGGGCAGCAGCACAGAAGTCACAGCTCCAGCACAGAGGCAAAGAAATGGCATCATCCTTTGCAGGTTAAAATCAGCAGCAAATCTCCCCATGGATTTTAAATGGAGCCCAAAAAGGACAGTTTTATTTTTTTCACTAAACATAGGCAGCACATTCTGGCCTCCAGATAGCTAGAAATAGGCAAAAGGAAGATGTAGCTTTTATGCAGTGGGACCCACCTGAGCGTGGTGTGATGGCAGGACGGTGGTGATGGGTTTTCCAAGGCACTGGGGAGCTCCCCATGCAGATCGCAGCCCCCCATGTGTACCTCATGGGAGCACGAGTATCTGCAACTGCCTGAAGACTTTACCAGCAAATTGCCACTTCTTCCTGTACCCAGTTTGTGGAGAGGTAGCATGGGGAGGTGGCAGCTGAGATGTCTGAGTGCATGGTGGGGACACAAGCACCTCCTCACCACCCCTTCCTCCTGGCAGGCTGTGATCAGAGATGCTGTGGATGGGACCGGGGTGCAGGTCCACCAGGTCTAGGTGGGTCTACACTAGGTGCAGCTGGAAAAAGTCTTCTTCAGACAGCAAAGTTGGGGTTGAGGAATTGGTGTCATTTCCCATTTTAATATTCCCCGTTACAGCCCTACACAAAGTGGAAAACTGAGAGGTGGCAGTGAGGGAGCTGCAGGGATGTCATTTTTGTGAGGAGGCCTGGAGAAGGTTTCTGTCACCACCTGACGTGGCTTGGCTGCACGGGTTCTGTGAGACAGTAGAGATGGGAGTAAACGTTTCCCTGCTAGCAAACACTGAGCCATTGCAGAATTAAAAGCAAGTCAAACAGCTCTCGGGAAGATGTGATTGTTTGATAAACAAGAACATTTTATGGTAATCTCTGTATTTACAAACATGAGGATGGGTCAAATGCCTGCTCCTAGGAAATTTGTTACTTTCCTAACAGAAATTTCCTTTAAAGCCCAGCAGTTAGAAAATGCTTGTGCTAAAAATAACTTATAAATGGGCTATATCCATGAGTGCTCTTTCTCTCACAAAATTCAGTGTTTTGAAAATATTGCTGTTTTTTTAGGCTCCTCAATATTTTTGCAAGTTAGTGTAGACTCTTTCCTCATTCGGCCATAGAAAATGTAGGTCTCGGACAGCACTTAAATTCAGGCACATCCAGGAAAGGTTGCCAATGTAATGTGTGATGCTGTAAGCTCAAAGGCATCGAAATAGGAGAGGGTGTCAAAGATGTCTGCCTGCATAGCTTTGGTGACAATATGCCCAAGTAGTCATACACAGCAGGACATATGTTTTCCTTGAATACACAACTTTAGCTGGTACAATGTCATTCATGATTGTTAGAAAAATGTATAAAGCCACACTGTTGAAATATATTGAAAAAATTCAATGGTTACATCTGTAAGCTGTGATTGTTTAGTTGTTCTTCTGCAAATTTAACTACAGGAAGGCAGAATTTAAAAAATCAATGCTGATTCCTATTAAAAGATTTATACATTGCAGGCATGCTGCCTATGAAATATGCATGGTGCTTGGCATTTTTCATCATTTTAGAAAACACACATAGATGAAAGACATAGTCAAAAACCTCAATATGTATTTCTAATTACTAGTACTAGGTCAGCATGCCATAGTCCCATTTCACTCAAAATTCTCATTGGCTTCAGTTCTGCAGTGGAAATTTCATGGAATTATGGGGAATTCTGCCTATTAGGACTGCATAAAAGCCAAACCACATCTGTAGCGTTTGCTTGTTTTGTTTGCATTATGTATTTTGGAAAGTTAATGTTATCAATCTAAAAGATCTTTACAAAAGCTGCTGCTGTAACCAGATGCATTTGAGTCCAGCTCAGAATCTGCAGTGCACAACAGCCTGTGAAAATTAGAATTTAATATCCTCAAACATTTGGCAATTTGTGTAGCACATTGGAAAAATCTATTAATATAGAAAAGCACTGAACAAGACTAGACACAGCAATCTCCTCAAATTTGACACAACACTTTTTATCTAAGAAAGAGACATTTTGGGTTACCCTGCTCTTTCACAATATTTTTTTCATCCAACTGCTTAGATATTTATTTACTTCTCTGACATTTTGTAATGAGGATTCTGTGTATACTTTTAATAAATTTTGCTATTTGCTACTGAAACAACGAATTATGTCATTAAATTGTTATTGAAATAGCTATACCACATCTTGATATATGTTAAATAGGTTGATTTATTAAAATATCTAATGTATGAACAAGTGTAGAAGTGAAATGTTTTGCCAGAGATCCACACAGTGAGATTAATGGGATAAGTAAGATAAATGATATATAGTTCCAAAGGCACAACTTGCATGCTTTGATGCATCTGACGACTTGTGAATATTGCCATTCATTTTAACACTGTATATAGGCAAAAATAATTGTTGTTCCAAACACAGAGACCTCGTGAAAATGTAACTCATCTGAAAAGTGACTTACTGTGCGAGAAGACAGACAATGTGTGTTTCCTCCCAGTGTTTTTCCATAGCATCAATGCCATAGTCTAGGGACACAGGTAGTGCGCTCAGTGTTTTGGTAATGTCAGATGGAAGGAGGGATTGAGAAAGAGACCTATCTTGTTAGTTTGTGAGTCCATGGTCAGAGGAACATTTTAAGGCACTTTGTAATTCAGGAGGTGTTTGAATATTCATGCCAGCATAACTCAGCTGGTAGGAAAAGATGAACCCACCTCAACTAAGCACGGGTTTAGGGAATCTGAAGACAATCTAGAGCAATGCCTCTGTCCATTCCCTGCCTCAGACTTTCCTGAGCACTTTTGAGATGTCAGCACATGAGTGACTATGTACGTGACTGGACATGAGGCTGTGGGCTGAATGGACTCTTCTCCCATAGAGATGAACACATTTGCTTTGGGTCATCCTAAAAAATCTGATGTTCAACCAGTCAAGCAAAGGAAGCAAGTTCCGTCTCATGATGGGATGGAGCCCTCTAGTAGCTTAGTAATAGACTGCATGATCTGCTTTGTCAGAATGGTTGGGCTTGCCTACCTGAGGTTGCCTCATCCAGCTTCCTTGTACTTCAGGCTACTGTACCATACAGTCTCTCTCCTAATCTCACCAAGCTTTATCCTGGCGCCAGCGAGCACCAGCGGCTATTTGGTCAAACACCATTATGGGCATAATAAGGTGTTTCCAACACTAGCAGGCTGAAAATCTCTAGCCGGATAGCTCCATCTTTTTCCCACCATTCAGAAAAGCGGAGAGTGTCCATGAAGAGACTTCTGCCTTGACAAGTGTCTAATACACACTGAAAATGCAACACTCTGGATTGCCAGTCTCTAAAGGCTTGTCAGTTGGCAACGGCTGCAATAAGGGCTGCTTGTTGCTACCTTGATTAACTTGTAGCAACTCTTTATTTCCCTGTTTTTCTGATCCAGCTGGAGGCACTGAAAAATGGCTCAATGGCTTTGGAGAGAACAGAAAGACATAGTACATGTGCAAGGGTGCTGAGAACCTCTTCGAATTTACACATAATAGAAAAAACGTGCCTGGTGTTAATGCTGAGCAAGTAATGCACTTTCACATGGTATGATCCTCTCCATACCAGCTGTTGAATTGCCACTGAAAATGATGATCAATAAAACACTAGCAAGCTACTTCTTCTTATAGTTGGTGTGATGCTGATGAGATGCTGATTCCAGGAAGATTACAAGATAAGGATGAGGCTGATAGCAACAAGATCCAGTTGTCATTATTTTCAGGCACATCTGGGTGCTGTGGTACCTCCAACTTTGCCTGTACTGTAAATGGTTTGAAGCAAGATTCACTTCTAAGGGTTAGAAGATTCATTCCCCATCCTCATCTATTTTTCGCCACCTCTTCCTGCAGGCATGCTAGCTTTGATGAAGGCAGGGATTTTGAGCTGTAAACATCTGTCTTGTAAAAGCTATAGTCAGGGTGACACATGTCACCTCACTAACTCCTCTGCACAGTGATCAGAGGTTAACAGCTTCTGTTCAACACCAGCCTGAGCAGTAGAGAAGCAATGGTGTGGAGGTCAGATGTGTTGTATGCTGTCACCAGGCTTGAGTTAAACATCACTTGCCAAAAAAGAGTTTAAAACTTAGCCATAAATTGCTTGGAATGTGTACAACAGAGAAATATAGTGAAGAGGGTGAGGGGGAAACATACCATTCCTCATCCTCCTCATAATCCTGCACATTTTTTTTACACTTCCATGTTAGCTAATACAGTAAGGATAGGTTAGCATTTCATGGCTGCTCCTGCCTGCTTTCCACAGCATTTCAGACTCTCTTAGCTATTACAGTGTGAAAGCTTGATGTTTGAGAAGATACACCTCCCGCTGGCTTCCAGTTCTGTCTAGTGTGGCCACATGTTTCACACGGGATTGGCTAACTGATAATGGTGAGCACTGGATTTATGTTAGACACCACAATATCTGGACAATAATATTTAAGCAGTATTATAGTTACTGATGCTGGCAAATGTTTGCTTTATAAGGCCAAGGACATCTGAATGACAGAAAACCTCTGCTTAGAAGACAGAGCATGCTATATGTTTATTAGATGAAATTTTCTAATTAGACAGAGAAGCCATTGTCTCCTTATTGTCCATTGTGAAGAGATGAGAAATAACTGAAGAACTCATTACTTTGATTGGCAAAAGCACAAAATCAGGCAGAAAGTGCTTACCAGTGCCTGCTCTTTCAATAAACTTCTTCCTGTTGTGCTTTGCAGGCATTCAGGCAGGAGTGGAGGTGGCTGCTGTTCCTCAGAGGTTCTTCTCTACATGGGAGGCAGTGGCCAGTTTTGCTGTTGTTAACAGAGGCCACAGCACACATCTTTTTTTTTTTTCTTTTCAGTGCCACAGCTCAACACGTGTTTGATGGTATTTAGTGACTTAATAGAAGGTGTTTCTTCCCAAAACACATTGACAAATCTGTGAGGTTAAGCAATCTCAAAATCCAGAACTTTGGATTCTGACCTGCCTCATCTTTGGGGTATCATTTATGACAACATTACAACAACTCAGGCTGTGAACCACAGAATCAGAGTCTGCAGCCTATGTATATCTTTTGAAGAGCAAAAACAAAGCAACATTACAAAATGACCCAGAATAAGCACACATAACAAAGAAAAAAAAAAAAATCAGAAGAAGACTCACTAGCAAATAGTGATCTTATCTGTGAAACAAAATGATAGTCCCAGAAGTGCTTGTATTAACCAGGACACAGAGTTAAGCTGGTGAACCTCTGAAAGTTCATGGACAAACACATACAGTATTGTACTTCCAAAATGTTAGCAAACAGTTCGCTCATACTTTTCACCTCGGCCACACCACTTCTGCTGAGAGAAAGGGAAGGGAGGGCAGAGGTGCACCCGGAGGGTGTGGGCTTCCCTACCAGCCTCCGAGAAAGGAGTTGCCAAATACAGAGACTGAGATGGGGGAAGCAGGCAAGGATGCAGTGCAAGGACAAAGGCCATCTCAGCCACAGGCAGCAACTGTCATTGTCATAGCCCTTGGCACTGGACTACTCTCTGGGGTACAGAGCCCGGCGTGACTCGTGCACGGCAGAGCAAAGGGGGACATGTCCCAGGTATGGGGCACGAGGAAGCTTTGTGTTATTTGCTGTGGGATGATGCATGGTCTGGGCCAAGAGGGCTTGGTGGCACATGGGAATGGAGCAAGCCCAGGAAAGTGTCCTCCAAAGCAGAGCTGGCCACATGGCTCAATGCGTTTAGAGGTTTTTTCCTAAAGTTTTTGGCTTTGGGAAACCGCATAAAACGGTTTATGTTTCAGAAACTTGAGTGTTTGTTTCTGTGGAGGAAAACAAAGTTCTTCACAAGCCTGACTGTCCTTCTGGTCTTTGTTTGGAAAGAAAACTTACTTTTTTCTGTCTCATCACAGTCTGGTGCAGGGGAAGGTGTGACTTTGGCTAATGACGAGGATACAGTGGCTGAATGACACAGATGATCTCAACAACACTCTGAAATGTATAGAGTTATAAATCATGTTATTATAAAACATTTATGCACAGCAGCATCTCCAGGCACCGGCAGCAGGCACTGTACAAACATGCCACGAGGCATTCCCTGTCCCAGGAGCTCCTGCTTTAAGTAGACCTGCAGAGATAAGAAGGAAATTAGACACACAGGTGAAGGAATTTATTTTCCCCTGACCTGCAGTGCCCTAAGGTTCTGTGCCCTACTAGCAGAGTCCCGCTTTTTAAGTAGTAACTAACATGCAGGAAGATGCTTCTCCTATGCTTTTTCGAACAACAAAGCACAATAAATTAAGCTTGACATTTGCATGTCCATGCAAAGCCTCAATTAAACTCCAAAACACATTTGTTTACAAAAGTCTTTACATACAACATTTTCTTGGGGTTTTGTTTTCTCTCTTTCTGTCTCTTTAATGGAAAAATGTGGAGTCCCGACACTGTCTGAGGCTCAGCAAGTAAACCTCTCTAAGCTGCCATGCCCTGTGAACAGAGGCGATGGGGCCAGCAGGTTGGGCTGCTCTGCAGAGGTTTGTTTTCGAGGAAAGGTCTCTGCATCAGTCCTGAAGAAGCCCAGACCTGGGAGATGACACAAGGTATTGCAGCTAATGAGGAAGCAGCTGGAAAATACCTCTTTTCATGTGTATGTCCATACACATTCAATGCCACCTTGATAGTTAGGAGTTCTCCCTAAAACCTAGGCTAGCTGACACAGCGCAGACCACCATCATCGTTGCTGCCCTGTTTGTTGCGAGAGCCCAGGGCATGGGTCAGAGGGATGCTTACATGAGGAGGAGATGTACTAAAATAAGCTGCACTGCACCCAGCAGCACTCCAGTAGCGCATGCAACCATCTGTGTCAGTCCCTGGGAGCTCAGAGCAGGGGCAAAAACCCCACAGTCTTAGTGCCGGTATCAGTATGTGTATTTGGGCATCGGTGAAGTTTTCTATCCCACTGGCTATTTTCTAGTTAGCTATTCAACTTTACAGCTCTGGCTAGGCCATTGTTACCACCCTTATCTTCCCACCAGCTGCGCGTCGAGGATTACTCCTTCCCACTACAGTGAGCCAAAGTAACTATCAACTGATACAAGAAGTCCCATGAATAAAAAAGTCAACTAGAAAGACATCAGATATTGCAGTGTGGTTATCTTGGAAGACTAGCCCCAGTGGCTGAGCTATTTTGTGTCCATTGGGTTTATCCCAGCCACAGTTTCCCTTTGTTTGGCACTCCTATGGAGAATACTTTCCACTGTACACATTGCACATATGGCGGACGGGTACAATTGCAGCCTCATTGCGAAGTCAGGGGAGGATCCCTGTTGGTCTTGGTAGGCTCGAGGTTCTTTGCTCTTTCGGGGTTGGTACGGTTAGACAATACAATGGGTAACTGCATATGCTTTTCATTTTGGTGTATCCTCCAGAGATGTTTATACGGTGAACACTGAAAACACATCACCACTGAGACACAGTTGTCTCCTGGTTCAAAGGCAGCTGCTGAGCAGATGCGTATTGCAGTACAGTTTGGGTAGGGTGTACCCAGGTGAACTCACAAAAAAGGCCAGGGAAGCTTTAGAGTTGACATTAGACAGACAGGATAGGGCTTAATAAACCTTCCAAAATTATCTTGCTTTTGCAGAAGGATGAAACAGCAAGTCAGTGATGACAGGATGTGAACTGGATAACTAAGAGGGGTCTGTTTCAAGCAGTCCATCTACTGAATGGTGGCTGGTGCCCAGAAAATGCTGTGCTGGACACATCCTACAGTCTGATGTTAGCTGGCTACAGGCACAGATCAGTACTTCTGTTTTTGTGTGGAAATGACACTCCAAATATCAAAAGGAATGTGAGGACAACAAAAAGACAAATTAATTTACTCTGCTCAAGGGTGGATTTTTGTAATGAAATGAGCAGGGTGTTATAAAACAGAAATGATCTGATGATGCACAGCAATGATTCATCTGCTCAGCAGAGATTACAAACAAAAGAGACCTCTGGCTTTGCTGCTGTTGCTGGCCAGTGCCAGGATAAACGGTGATGAACATTCCCATTGACACAAGGAAAGAAACACTTGTGTAAAGAGAAGGATTTGCAGTGCAGGCTTCTTGTCTCCCCTCTGTTGAACTCTTGTTCCAGCAGCTCCGAATCCAAAGAAACCACGTAGGCTCTACCTTCATGCCGTGCCACCGCTTGTGTCATTGCGAGCAATGGGGACAGACACGTGTGGTTCAGACTTGAAATCAAGTTCAGGTGCTAAACCCCAGTACTGTGTGCTGAGGGTTCCCTCACAGCCCTTGACACCCCAGGTTCTGCCTTGCCGGTGTTGTGTTGTGCCTTTCATGGGCGATGTTTACTGTCCCTTCAGGAAGTAGAGGAATATCAACTCTGAAGCGGCCACATCTAAGTCCCAAAAACAACTTCCCCACCACGGGGATGGTTAAGGGAAACTACCGAGTCCCTTCCCATGGTGCAGGTGTCCATCACTTCTTGGAGGCCATTGGTGCCAAAGCAAGAGCCCTCTCGCACTAGCTGGGTTGTGGCATCCCCATGATAGATACCAGGGACACTCTGTGGACACATGACCCTGGGGGCTCTGCAGGACTGAAAGGCCCTGGTGGGAATGGTAGCTCTGGTGCTTGGAGGCGAGACAGCACTGCGCCAAAGGAGGGCCAGTGGTGTGACACTGGTCCTTGAGTGGTGACACTGGGGCACAGGCTGCTGCTTGGCATGACACGGTGTTTTGTGAAGCTGTGTTTTATTCGGAAGTGTTTCATAGGTTTCCCTTCAAAATATGGACTCAAGGACAGATGCCATATCAAAGACAAGTTATGAGGAATAAATATTGTGAAGCTTCAAAGATATCTTTTGGAATAGATAGCACCTGCTAATTTTAAAATATTTGAGGAATAAGAGAGCCTTTTGCTTGCATTTTTAGGTAAACACACACAAGTCAATTGCTGAATAGCTTTTTTCTTTTTTAAGCAACTACAGATCCATAAATATTTCCACCGCGGCTTTTTGTTTCCACAGCATTTCCTGTTCAGTTGTACCAGCTCCACGAAGCTTTGCAAAGGCAGCCTTTGCACCTTCCAGCCAAGCTCCCACGAGGAAGCTACGTCACAGCGTTTTCTCTTTCCACTCAGTGAGATTTACAGCTTGCCAGTCCTTCCTGCCCCTGCAGAGCAGCCCTCTCACCGGGGCAGTCACCCCCGTGCCACTGGTGCTGGTGGTGGGACATCCTGCCCCAAACCTGGCCCCTCTTCACCTCCCAATAACCTGAAGCCAAACGGTAGCTGGGCTCTGAGTGATGATCATCTGTGTTTAACTTTTCCGTGGTAGATGTTTTAAAACAAGGTTTTTTTATGCAGAGTTGAAGGTAGCTCATGCAGCTCTATGGGCAATTTTTCTTGTTTACTGGAATGGCCCTGTCCTCTGCTGGTGCCCAAGTGCTCCCTTAACAAGCTCAAATGATGGCAATAAATCTTGCTTGGGCCCTGAAGATCTGTGAACTCACCTGTCTTGGGATTATGCAGACTTAAGGGCTGAAAACCAAGACCTACTCTGCGCTACAACCCCTTTTCCTCAAAAGCCCTACATGTGACCTTGCCCTGAACCACCCTGGCTGTTGGCAGAAATCCTCCTGAGGTGCTGCAGAAGTAGTTAGATCATAAATACCAGCACCTGCCTCAGGCTGGTGTTATCAGGACAGCAGCACCCTGCCGAACTCTGTTAATTACCAGTAGCTTGTTCAAACACAACAGCATTTGCTGTGCTTATGCAGGAGCAGAGCCTGCCCCTCCAGCCAGGGTCCTCTGGTTGACTGCTGTGAGATGTCTGCTCGGTTGAGGTGGGAGGATGGGGTCCGTGTCCCAAGGCAGAGCCAAGGTGGTGGCTGCCCTGAAAACTGCAGGCTCCAGATGGGGAAGGAGCTGGTGTGAAAAAGCACAGGGCACGCACAGCAATGAACAGCAGCAAAAATGTTCTGTTTGCTCCTCTCTGTAGTGGGTGGAGTGTTTTTGGCAGGAGACTGACCGATTGGGACTGGCAAAAGATATTGAGGGGAAAGAGAGGGGTGTGGGTGGCCACACAAGAGCTGGTCAAATTTTTTCCAGTGGGAGATTGTTTTTTGGTCAAACAAAGCCATTCGTGTCAAAACTGAAACTTTCTGTGGAAACATGGCTATGTCAAGAGTGTTTTATTTTGGAAAAGGAAAACCTCCAAAAGCCTTTTAAGGAGGATGAAATATTTCAGACTGTTTTTTGTATTTATTTTTAAACAAGTAATGTCAACAGTCAGTTTTTAAAATGCAATGTTTTTCTTTTACCTCACGGTAATCTTTTTCAAAATATCTGTAATTTTTCTTTTCCTACTGGAAGTGCAAAAGTGAATGCGAAATATTCTTATGGACTGGAAATGGTGGGTCCTCACCAGTATCATTTACTTTATGAAAATTTCAAGGTTCTCTGTTCCAATTTGGAATTAGAAAAAAAAAGAAATTCCTGCAAACAAATTCTGGTTCCCACATTAGTACCAAAATGTTATCTTCTGGTTCCCTCGGACCAGTACCAAAACAGAGACAAGGGAAGGAGGGAATCCCAAAATGTAGACAAGGCATCTGCATGGATCACGTCTTCGGCATGTCTGAAGTACGTGCTTAGCCCTGGGACACCGGGCAGCTCTGGGTACCTCCTCCTGGCACTATTATTTCCTTCTGAGCTGGTGGAAAGGGAAAAGGTGGAGGAGCAAGTAAATTAGATTAATTTTAACTTATTTTTTCTGTATGCACCTAGGTGTGTTTTAAGTTCAGTCCGTTCTTTGCACAGTCAGAAAGCCACTTTTTAAAATTTCTGTAATTTTGTGCCTTCTTGTTTCTCTTCCCATCCTGGTCCTGTGGGTGAGCACTTTTCTTCTCAAAAAACTACACCAGCTCCTCCTGTATTCACAAGCCTTTGTACCTCTGCTTCTTCTGCTTCTTTTCCCTTCTTCAGCTACTTTTTCCTGCGATTACTCTCCAACCTTTCTCTGCCAGTCGCAATTTGCCCGCTTCCCCTTTTGTCCTATATTCTCTGCCACAAGCATTTTTTTTCTCTTTTTTTTTTTTCTTAAGCCCTGGGCCCAGTGAATCCCCAGCTGTTCACATACTTGCAGTGAACAAGAAATCCCCCCCAGCACCCAGCAGTGAGGCGAGAGCAGGCAGAGCCCCCCGGGCACATCTCCCTTGCGGTGGCTTTGGGGCTGATGTGGGGAAGGCAGTCCAAGCTGGGGCCTGTTCCTGATTTTGTTTCTCCAGGAAATCCCAGAAAGGCCCCAGTTTTGTCTCAAAGTGAAGCAGAAGAGTTTTGAATCGTGAAGAATGTCCAGGGACAGGAACGCAGCTCTGTGATCCACCCAGTGCAGCCCCCAGCTGCGGGGTCATGGAATTTACAACGAAACAGTGTGCACTTCATGAGGCTAAATCAAACCCTGAACACCTGACCCACGAAGTCTTGTGCTCTGAACAGGAGACACCTAGGCTTTTGGACACATCCACCACTGTGCAAGACAAGGGATTTACAGCCGTCCAGTTCCCTGCTGGACAACATCAACATCTTTGCTTAAAAGGGCACAAACTCTAAGGGAGCTGAAATGTTAAGAACAACAGTTACATAGAAAGAGAGAAAAATGATTGCTTCCTGTGCAGATTAGCTCCATCCAAGCTGAGACTTCAAAAAGATTTTGTAACTTTTAAACAAAGTAGTTCTCCTGATCACGTCTGTGATGGAGCGATGGTAGCACTTAATCCGCTTTACGCTTTGTTTCATTTACTCACTAACTGTAGCCTGTTTTTGTTATACTTCACCCACTGTACTACTGAAGATGTTTCCTGCTACAAGCAAAATAGATTGCAAAACCATGCACAGCTTATAGATTTATTACATAATGCGTGGCCTGGAAATAATTTTTTTCTGCAACTTAAACAGAGATAACCTTCCACTGCAAGAAGTTGGTACTGTATAGTCCGTGAGGGGATACATGCTCCTGACAGCCAAGAGTAATGACAATCCCTAAAAGGGAGCACAGTATAGGGAATGCATTCCTCTACTATTGAATGGTGTCAGTGGTTCTTGACTGGCAGTGATATAGTATAACTGCATAAAATATACAGCAATGCGTAAAGCATAGCCCCCAGGCTGATGTGGAGAGCTTCTCATTCAAATGGGAGGAATGAACTACACTGCTAAAGCAGAACTGGAGTGAGAGGCACTGTTGGCTGCAGGAGACTGTAGAATCACAGAATGGCTTGGGTTGGAAGGGACCTTAAAGACCATCCAGTTCCAAACCCCTGCCGTGGGCAGAGACAGCTCCCACCAGACCAGGTTGCCAGGGCCCCATCCAACCTGGACTTGAGCACTTCCAGGGATGGGGCATCCGCAGCTTCTCTGGGCAACCTGGTCCAGTGCCTCACCAGACAAGCACCTTTAGGTTTCCACACATAAAACATTTAATTCGAGGATAAGGGAGAACTGCAGAGCCCCAGCGAAACCAGGCTGCCTGCTCAGACGCGGGAGCTGCACAGGAGCTCAGGGCCGGCACGACACCAGAAACGGGGACCTCCCACCTCCTCCTCCGGCAGGAGCACGTGGGAGCTCCAAGTGCAGTCTCCTCCTGCTCAGGCAACCCTGGCAGGTATAATCCTGCACAGGGATCCTGCTACACCTTGATCCCAGACAAATGTCTTGTTTCATTGCTTCTCCTGGGAGGCTGTGCTACAGTTTTGCTCTTCTGAGTCATAAAAACTGTATTCTATCTTCTACATGAATGCTGTTTGTAGCTAGTTTAGATTCCCATCTTATGCCACTTTCCCTTATATAGCTATTTTTCTTCCACTGGTGTTTACTTCTTCTTGAAGTATTTATAGAAACCCTTTGTATTCCTTCTCTCCCTCCTGCTAGGCAGGCTTGGCTCCCTCCTGCAGGGTAGTGCCCATTCTCCTCATCACTGTCTCCATCTGCTCCCATTTTAATTAATTCTTCTTGACAGAGAATGATCAGGAATGCCCACAGTGTTTCAGGTGGGGTCTCACAGTGTCTTGGAGACCCATATTCATACTTTGCTGTCTGCAGTGAAAGTTATTTCCTCTGATACACATTGGGCACATACTTGCTCTTCTCATGGCTGTGTTGCAACAGGCTCCTGCTCATCCAGCAGCACAGTGATATGCTAGACCCTTCCCCCAGCCGCTCCCGTCTGTTGTTTCAGATATAACAGAAATTATTTTTGATCCCCAAGTGAAGGTGCCCTTCATATTAATTTTCAGCCCACTTCTATTACTAATTTCTCAAGGTCACCTTTTATTCTGTTGTGATGCTCTAGTTCTGCATTGTATTGACCATTACTGACTATTTTGTGTCTCCAGCAAATGTCATTGGTAAAACTACATTTTTTGCTGAAGACCCACAGGAAAATATTTAATTAGATGAAACTAAGACTGATCTTTGACAAACTCTACTAACAATGTATTTCAGCCCAGCAATTTTGTTTTCAGCATGGTCTGGTTTTGCCTCCCTTTTGTGAAACCCTGCTATGATTTTTAATCCAGGTCTTATCCTCTACCTTCCTCGGTTGTATTAAACATTTCCCATTTGACAGAGTATCAAAATATTGGCTGACACTCTGTGGGATTAGATCTGTTGCATTTCTTTTTTTGCGGTGGGGTGGGAATTCATTCTTCTGTCAGTCTGAGATAAATAAACTTTGTAAATATAGTTTGTCTTTTATCCCATTCTGTGTTTATTTCTATGGCTTTTACTATTTTTTCTTTTAAATAGTGCTTGCTCTCTAAAGCCATGCCTACTCCTAAAGTCAGAGTACTGGTCCTGGCCTAGAACAGTATTTTTTTTCTTCCTGAAACAGAGGCATCATATTTGCTATTCTCCACTCATAACTGCACCATTTTTAACTTGCTACCAAAATTGTGGCTACCAAAACTGTGGTTGCATGTGCGTAATTCTTCTAGAATTTAGGAGATAGAAGCCCTTTATTAGAGTACTGAAGTTTTGTTTATGCCTCAAATGCAATAATTTCCTTTAGCTGCCTTGCTTTTTTCAATGTTTTATTTCTTTTTTTTCTTATTGTAAAATAAAACAAGGTATGAAATGAATCTTTCAGCCATCTAATCCTTGCTCTATTGTTGCTCCACTTCTTCTTTCCCTGTTATTTTTTTCTTTATTATACTGCTGAATATTTTTTCTAATTTCCCTTGCAGCATCTAAATCTGTTCTGAATTTTGGCCTATTCTTACTTTACCTCTGCACATCATGATTGCAAAACAGTCTTATTCACTCCTAAGAATGTGTTTTCATTCTTTAAGGACTCTTTGCTTGTTCCTAATATCTGCTTTCAGAGGATACTCAGCTAATGAAGTCTGAAGTGCTTCTCTGTAAGTTAATCTCTCTCTACAAGCAGTTTTTGCATCATTGACATAAAGAAATTCCAAGATAATTCCTCATTCAGTTCTCTGAGTTCTTCATTTCAGTTCTCCAGCTTCACCACTTTTTTGTATTTTGACAAAGCTTACGCTTTAGGACTTGCAAGCTTTGTTTATAGGCTTATCTTTGGCAGTCTTTCCAGAAAACTTAAACTTTGAATTATTTCTAAAGTTATATTTTATAATCATGCATTCTATAATTTTCTCCCCCTTAGTGAAGTCAAGTCTAAAACAGTATTGCTTTTGTTTGTTCAGTAATTTTTGAAGACTTCTTTCTCCTAGCACATCTAGGAACATCTAGGCTCTAGTAGAGTTTGTTCTTCAAACCAAACCGGGAGAATATGTTCACAAGATTGCATCCATTTGAGTAGCTACATCCTAAACCTTTATGTTCTGCTTCGGTTTGATGACTAAGATCCTACACGTGGTCTGCTACCAGATCTCAGCTTAACTTCTTGAGATCATAACAAGCATATCACATGCCTCCCATGTTTGCATCATTACAGTATTTCTCTTTAACGTTAGAGATCATTATCCACATCTAAATGTAATTCTGGAGACCTAAGACAAATTCCCAGCTGTAACCATGTTTTTTTTTTAACCTTTCCTTGAATGGCTTTCAGAGAAATAATTACTTTGTACCTTCTATGTCTTCCTGTTTCAGTAGTGTCTAACTTCATTTGTGCACACTGACATACCTGTACATCCGTGATATATCTTTATTTATATCTATTATAAGCACATGCCCCTCAATATCCATGATATATTGTTGTTTTACCATGCTTCTACTATATCAGGCTTCATGCTTTACCTGGGTAGGTCAAATTCCTCTATGCTGTTATTTGGCTCCTGAGGATCTTATGCTATCCCTGTATTAGATTAGCCATGCTTTTTGTTTTGCTTCCTAAAATATTTTTCATCTTAGAATTACTCATTTCTTTTTTTTGACCATCCTTTTGCTATACTTTACTGTCTGTCCTCTGGTATTTCTAATTTTATCATCTATTCTCAAACCTGGCATGGAGCATGCAGTTTCTCCCAGCCTTTGTAGCTGCTTTTTTGGTTGAAACACCTGTATTTCAGATGCCACTGCTACTTGATACTAGTAACCATGACAGTCTGTAATCTTTCTGCGGACGTCTGTCAGTGATTCATCATGTTAAAACCTTTCTCATAAGCACTCATTTATCCATGCCCTGTTACCTTCTTTATCTTCTCAGATCTTTTTGGTGGAGATAGCTGCTCTTCTGTTTTGTGACCATATCCTCTTTACTGCTTTATTTCCTCTCTGTACTCCTGTACAGTCTTGTTCTTTCACTCTTTCTTCCTCACTGTTTGTTTTCTTCTAGTGCTAATGCACTTTTCCTGCTCCCCTTCTCATGCCGGTGTCTGCCATTTTGCGTGTCCTGTCCACCTCCAGTGTCGCCGTTTGCACTCTGTTCCATGGATCATGTTACGTGGGGCTTTATGCATAAGCAGGTGCTCTCAGGTAACCCCTTAGGTAGCCCCTCCTGCAACTTCTGTCATCTTTGTTGTCATATCCATTCCTGGAGTTATCTTCCCTCCTGCCTTAAAAGTGATGAGAGTATTCTCTTTAAATTGTTATCATTAAATATCCTCACTCCTGACATTTTTCTTTACTGTTGTTGCAGGGAACCGTCAGTTCCCCTTTTGTAGCCTTTTATTCTTTGGATTCCTCTTGTTTCTGCCATGGCTGGTGTAGTCAACCAAGGAAAATTCCCTCTCCTTCCCACTCCCCAAGTGCTGCAGTGAAGCAACATGATGCTAGAGCTGCCCTCAGTGTCCTCACAGGTCCTGCAGGTAGCAGCAGATCCTGAAACAAGAGATATTTCTGGCTCTCCTGATACTGCTGCTGATGGTTTGCTATCATACCATTGCCATAGTCAAGACACTTGACTGAGTTCCTGGGTTAGGATGCACCTGGGTGTATTTTCCCCCGTTTCCCTATGAAGAAGCCCATAATACTCTTTGCTGGCGTATAATACTACAGCACTGTCCCAGGGATGCTCTGGAACTTGTTGGTGAAAGGTGCAGTTCACACTAAGGGCAAGTCCAGGCTTTTTGTCATTTATGTAAACCACGGAATTCTGAATCAAGTCAAATTTAGGGATTTATATCCCCTGATCTTCAGAAACAAATGATTTCAAAGGCAGCAGAAGGCACAGCTTTTAACTTTAAGCTGGCTTTCAGGGAACACAGCATCATCTATCAGGGCAGTGAATGGAAGACCATATTCCATATCCGATATGGACGTTTTAGTATCTTGAAATACCCAAATGTCTTTAAATGCTTCAGTGATGTTCCAGGATTTTATCCATAAAATTTTAGCATTAGATCTATGTATAGTGACGTGATGTTATTATAACTTCTTTTCTTGGAAACCTAGAGTAATCTGCATGTTTTCTGTGCCCTGGGATATTTTTGCAAGATAACCTATCTAATCAGAAGAAAGTGACAGTCATGGTATTTCTGAGCTGCATAACATCTTCCAGGGGTCCAAAGATGTTCCTCTTCTGGATCATTGTTATGAAACTGGGCTCTTGGCTGCTGCTCCAAATAATTAAAAAGTGCATGCTTCCTCGTTGACTTATATTACAGGTTCATCAAAACCTTTTCAAGTGACTGACCCCTCTAACTGTACTCTCCAAAATGGGACTGATTAAGTGTTCCAGGGAAACTCGTTTTGCTTTGGAGCAGCTGAAGCAGATGGCCACCTCCTCCCTATGTGGACACATGGAAACCCAGCAGAACTCTTCTTTGTGGGAGGCAGATGCCTCTAACTGCAGTGAAGTGCGTGGTATCAAAGCAACAGGCGGCATGGTCCTTGTTCTCCTCACTGTTTAGATTTCTGTAACTTGCTTATCAGCCAAGTAATCAAAACAGCAAGGCAAACACCCTGCAAGGGGAAAATGCAAGTTATACTGTTCTGAGACCTCCCAGTTACAGCAGTGAAAAAATGTACAATTTATAGAAGTCATTCCACTGGAATTATCCAAGTAAGACAGTTCTAGTAAAAACCCTTGTACAGATCTGCCCTACCGTGACAGACAAAAACAGCTGTCTTGGATTTAAATTAAGACTGCGTTATCATAAAAAGGTGAGATTTCCTTCTGGAGGTACAATTTAGGTTGGAAATACTGGAACAGGGGCAATATCTATTGACCCTGCAGAACACAACCTCACACCAGTCCACAGAGGCCCACAGCCCTTGTTTTTTCCCAGACTGCAGTGACCCTGTCTTCAAAAACCATCTCTGAACGACCTTGCTCACGAGACTGTATCTGGTGAGCACCGTCCTGGGAACTGGGCAGCCTCCATGCAGGGATCCCCCACCGCCCACTGCTCTTTAGAGCATCTGGTTCCCTGCAGGGTCAGTCACAGTAATTTCAGGCTAACAGATTCATTTCTTATGCCCAGAAGTAAATCCTTAGTCTTCTAAATATAATTTTCAAATTCATCTACATAGCTCTGTCAATCAGTCCCCTGCAAGGGAAATTGGTGTAAGGTAACACCACTGCTTTCTCAAACTTTCACCAAAGTGATGTGACCCTTGGCCCTTGACCACACTTGCACTGGATGATGCCTTCCATGCCTTCACTTTGTAGGATGCTTCTTCATCATCTGGGGGTTTCCTCCCTTTCCTCCCTGCCTGCACCCTGCTCTCCTGGGCTCTGCTTGAATCCCCAGTGCAGCAAAGCAGATCAGCCACCATACCAAGACTGTTTGGCAAGAACTTCTGAATTGCTCCTCCTAAAGATCCTAATTTTCCAGCATACAGCTCAGTGTTAGACGTCCCCAAGGCACAGACCTACTTGCCCCGGTTACCTGAACCCATTTTCACTTCCATGGGAGTCTGGGAAAGACTGTCATATTTCCCTGCTTAACGCTTTCTCTTTGATCTCACTCTCCTCATTTCCCTCCCCCATTATTCATTTTCCATGGTCATAAAGGGTTTATAAACACACCTTGAACCCCAGAAGGTCCTGTCACAAGCCCCCATATTTACAGACTAGGAAGGCTTACGGCATTGTGGGTTGTGTCTGGATACGAGCAGAAGACATCCCGTTCCCCGATATGATGCATGCCCTCTCCCAAGAGCACAGGGACAAACGTGGACGGGGGTACCTAACGCAGCGAGCACGGGTCTCGCTGCAGGGGTTGAATGCCAGAAAGTCAGGGCTCGTGAGGTTCAGCTGCTTAAACATGGGTGTCTGCTGCTACTGCACAGTTTGTGCAACCTGGGGTGTCCGAGACATCTGTCTGAGCCTCATGGATACGGCCCAGGACCCGTGGGAGACCTGCGCCCTCCTGGCCAGCACCAGGCAGGATACCCGAGTGCTCTCAGGAAGCAGGCTCAGCCGTAGGCATAGGGCTCACAGGCATTGGTGACTGCTCCTGACCGGCCCGTTTACCTTGCTCCCGTCATTCTCTTCCCTACTCTCCCTCTTTTTTGGATTTTCTGACACTTTTGTGACTCTGGACTGCACCTCTGCATTCCTATTGAATGCATCATGCTCAAGGCTCATTGATTTTTTGAATCGTGACCAGGCCCTCAACCATGGGCCTGTCCATCAGACAGACACTTCCACCTGGGCTTTGATCCCAGCCTCTTTTGATGCAAACCCAAATTTCTGCTTCCTTTTACTTCTGCTTTCCTGCAGTTTTAGCTGGTCCACCTTACAACCCCAGTAACGCACATCAGTTG
Organism: Chauna torquata; assembly: GCA_013399475.1. Taxonomy (NCBI): domain Eukaryota; kingdom Metazoa; phylum Chordata; class Aves; order Anseriformes; family Anhimidae; genus Chauna; species Chauna torquata. Next base: position 273,629 of record VXAL01005409.1, on the reverse strand, counting down.
CAACACATTTGCCTGTCTTTTCGTGTCACCAGCTTCTGAAGGCATAGTGGTACACGTTGAGTAACAGTAATGCTCCTGGCAGGCTGGTTATAGTAATTCTGCTGTGAGCATCACGCAAAGACAAACAAGTGCACAAATGGAGGTGGCACAGGGAACAGCAGGATGACTGAGAACTGCTCCTTCCCCCATACATGTTAGTTTTTACCAGTGCTTTTCTTGTAGAAGTGTTTTATGGGGCCACTTCTTTGCTAAGACTAACTCCAGCTAACACTGCCACATTCAAATCTGTGCAGTTTAAGAGCATCTTCAGAATATATTTGAGTTGTACTGACACTTCATTTTATTCCTCCTGTATTGTGCTCTGGTGGCACACTTTTGGAGAAGGAAGCCCTGTTTTATACTATAGTGTTAGAAAGTGAGACTACACAGTGGATGTTGCCAAGAACTCCATTTTCAGGCAAATATTTTGGACAGTTGCAGTGGTGATGGTGCGTAATTTCTGAAGAGAAGCCATAGCTCTTACTGTGGGAATTTAAAACTCTCTGACGATGGTAAAAGGCTGGTATGCAGAGCAGAAGAAATCTAGCAGAGTTTGTTTAAGACTCTCAGTGATAGGAAAACTACTGACACTGTTTGAATAGCCACAGGCCCATCTGAGAGGCCTAGAGGCTTTCTAGCAGCAAAGGAAAACACTGCAAAAGGAAATGAATGTGCTTCGTGCGTATGCAGGAATGCACATCAAAGGCAGACTGGGGCTGGGTGATAGGCCCTTGCAAATTAAACAAGCTCTGGAGGCTTCTAGTATCAATAATATTTAAATGTCCAGGCTATCTTGTACTCCAAATACTCTGGGAAAGCGGTTATCGTCACAGTTCTGCTGTGATAATGCCTCCCTGACCCCTGGGAAAGCAGCTCTCTCCAGTTTCCTGCAAACTGAACATCTTCTGCATGGTCACTGAGCTGCTCAGCATCTTGTGGCTCTGGCCAAGCTCCCTCCCCAGCAGCATCACCTTCCTGGGCAGAGCTCTTGGGTGGTCCGGGTCCTCTGCTGGGTTGGTCACCCCCTTGGGCCACCCTTTTACTACTTCTGCTCAGTGCTGGCTGTGTCTGGAATTTGCTTGGTCCACACAGAGTTGTCTCTGTCATCAGAACCGAGTATGTCATCACGCAGACAGCATGAGAGGAACCTCTTGGTGGCTTCAGCCCTGCAGGTGAGGAGGAGGCAGGGTCTGCACATGATGAAACTCCAGGAACTGACTTAAAAAGCATTTCTCAGCTGGTCTTGCTTTTGCAGGTAGGGCAGAAATGACACCTGCTTTTGTAACTACAGCTTACAGCTTTCATGATCTAGGCCTTAAAAAAATGAGGCAAGCATGTGGACTGATGTCTGAAAAGCAAAAAAGTGTCCAGCACAGAAAAGACCTGGGGAGGGGACGTTGTGACATGCTCTAACACAGGAGTGTTCATCGCCTGCACTGTCACAGAGCTCAGGAAAGGTAAGAGAGATTAGTAGGTGACAAATCTGCAAGCATCCAGGATGTTCCTACAATACACGATATTTATAACTAAATGACTTGTTAGTACAAAATGTTTTACTAATACATGATCCCACATACTCACAAGCATGAGCTAACTGTCACTGCCTAGTGCTTCCCACGTGTCCCCTTCTCATTTCCATCTTATCTCAACTAATTAGGCATCCATTCAGCTTTCTTTTGGCCTCAGCTCCCCTGATGTAAGCATGTAGGAAGTTGCCTTATCTGTTGCTCATTCACCCTGTCTGCTAGACCACACTGCCAGCCTGACTTACACAGAAATAACGAGCTGCTCCTAGCCGTGCCTTGACTGAAAGAAATGCACTGTGCATCACGGGAAAAAAAAAAGCCCAGCAACACACTTCATGACTGGGGCCTAAGACAATAAACGTAAGGCTCTAAAAATTAGACCTGGCAAAATACACAGCAGATAAAATCAATAAGAATATATTAACACAAAATATTTCCTGGGGAAATGGAAAAAGTTTCATAAGAGTAGATTTTAACATCAGCAGAGTTATCCAAAGGGCAAGAAAAAAATCCATAGCCTTTCAGATGTTGGCCAAAAGTGAAAGAAAAACAGACGCCTTCTCAGTCAGGTCTGGCAGCAGCAGCCACCAGCAAAAGGAGCTTAAGAGGGTGGCACCTGGAAATGCCCCAGCTCCTGAAGCCACTGCACTTGCTGCCTCTAGCTCTTCTGCAGCCAGCAGACCCTGAAGGATGTATCTGCATCCTGAAGTTCAGCGACCTCTTTCCAGGTAGGAAAGACAGTGGTGGCCCAGGAAAGACAGGTGGTTCAGCTTCACAGCTTTCAGGCACGGTCAGTCACACTAGTCTTCATCTGGGGCTTTGAGTGCACTTCTGCTCTTATTTTTCAGCATATTTTGCTTAGTGCCGCCTTCTTGTTTCTTCTGCCCTTTGATGCTCTCCCACCATCACCTATTCTGGTAATCCCTCACTGCCTCGACTGAACAGCATGGCACAACCCAGCACCAGCTACACCAGTGCCTACCTGTTGTTCGTCTGCTCAGCTGGCTGGGAAAAGAAGGTTTTCTGGCTCTTACAAACTCACTGAGAAGTTTTCTTGAGTTGTAACTCAGGTGATGTGCTAGACCTATACTTCCCTAGAGTACTTGCAAGATAGATGTTAGTCCTAAGGAACAGTGCACTGGAATAGGAAGCTGTGGAAACACAATTCTTGACCTTATTCAGCATTAACATATGTCTTACAAAATGGCTTAGGAATGGTGAGAGCAGTCCACTTATGATACTGATACCGTATCTGAATGAGCTGGATGGAAGCACACATGCAGCTTATAGCAATAATAGTTGTCATGTTCCCAGCTGCAAACGCATGAGACTTCATCCCCTTGTGCTCATCTGTGGCTTAATATCCTTTTGCAACTATATTCATTGCCTATCTCTGGCCCCCAAGATGTAAACAGAACAGGCTCAGCTAGTGCGTGTCCCTAAGCTGTACAAACTTTTGCTATCAGTGGAAGAACATGCTGTTCCGCAATGAGTTCAAAGATCTGCTGCTGTTTTCCTTTTAATCTTCTGTTTTGCTTTTGGAATATCTAATTAAAAAACTGGAAGTGTTTTTCCTGACTTAGGATCCTTGACACTATATTGCTGTCCATTTTTTCTGAATGTTTCTGTGGTTTTTACTGCACTGATGGGTGCTCATGTACATCATTGTAACACTTTGGTCAAAAGCTGTGGTGCCTCCCTTTTCTGAGCTCCATCCACAGAGGATGGTCCCCTGCTGCGGCAGTGACCTGTAGCTCTCGGACGTTGTTCTGTGGTTTAAGCTGCACATTTCTGGGTCCTCTGTTCAAAGCGTCAAGTCAACCAAAAGGAGAGGAAGACTTGTCTGGGAGGTGAATGCCATTGGAATAGGGTTCAGAGACTGTTCAAGGTCTCTGGTGTCTAGAAGGAGTGGTAACTCTATGGATTATATGGTTCCTTCTTATGGTTTACACAAGTAATTACCTAATTTCAGCTCCCAGTTCTGGCAAATCTGGGAGAAATAACACCAGGAATAAAAGCATGGTTTTTCTGTTAATGTAAAATCTTCTAAAACTCCTGGTGAGGTGCCTCTCAGATTACCTGCTGCACAGAGGACATGGGAGAGCTTCCATCGTGTTTCAGCCAAAGCCAGTTCCCCATTACAGGTCAGCTTCTTAGTCCCACCTAAATGTCCTCTGTGCTATCCACATGACAATTGCCTGTCTAACAGCACAGCTCACTACAGAGCTGTTTTACAGGCGAAAAGACACACTTCTCCTGGCATTTCTCACGTATGGATATACCAAAAAGTCCATCTCTCCATTAGCGCCGGTGGCTCCAGCCAGCCGGGTGGCACCAGCCCTCCCCAGCCACCGGCACGCCGCTGGGGGCTGCCTTATCTTTAGCCCCACTGACAGGCAACGCAGTAGGTACGTGGGGTGGATTCAATCTTGTGTGTTTGATCGTGTGAGCAGAGCTGATGAACTCTACTTCAAAACATGGATTTACATTTTTTTTTTCCTAACAGCTGTCATTCTGTGGCATTCATTCTGTAAATCCAGATAAAATTCTGCTTTGTACTTTTTCAAGTTTGTGTTTACAAAAGGGTTGAAAAATAGGCATAATGACAGTTTAATTAATGTATGTCGTTAAGCCTGGAGATAATTAAAACCCTGATAAATCTCTAATCTTGTAGAAAAGAATTAGAATGCACTGAAACATCTTTTCCTATCTTTGAACCTTGTAATGAGATGTTACATACTTAAAGGAGGAGCCATGGAAAGGAACAATGCCAGAAGACATGTTCTCAGCAGGTTTCGTCACTGGACCTCTTGTGTGATATTGTTCTTGGCAGGAAGGTTCTAACCAAAGTCCAAAGTGATCAAAATTTGTTCTTCTGCTATCAATGTATAAAGTTGTCCTAATAATTTGTGGATATAAAGTAGGAGAGGTTTAGCTTCTCTACTATTTTCTTTCAAGTATCATGCATTTAAAGAACTAATTCAGTTTTAATGCCTGCAGAACTTACAAGATTCTTTGTAGTGAATTGTATATGTGTGCAAGTCATGGAGGGATGCCATACATATTCAAACACTAAAAACGAATGTAGGCCAATATTTCAAAGTTAGTTTTTTAAAAAAGAATGTGGCCAAATTCAGAACACTATCATTTAGAGGTTTGTCCTAAATTCTGTTTTTTGTGCTGTCTGCATCTTCACACATTTGCATGTAAAGTACAGTTTATATGTTGTTACTCCTTAACGAGAGGTTTCAGTGAAACTGTACTTTGGAGGACGCAAGGACCAACAGACATTGATAGGAACTTAAGGAGCTCAGAAAGAAGTGCTCGTCCCTTAAAATTTTTGTTCACAGAAAACAGTAATCCACAAGGGCAAAGCGCCCTAGTATATGCTGCTCCTGCAGGGACCTGGGAACCAGCTGGGGGTGGTGGAAAAGCATGGTGGGAAGGAAAAATAACAAGCATTGCTTCTCTCACTCTCCAGAGATCCTAAGAAAACTGAATTTGTCCTCTGGAAAAGAGGCCAGGGACAGCAGCCTGCTGTGGAGAGAGGGTTAAGGCTGGGTGAGAGCTTTTGTCTGGCTCCAGAAGAGACTGGACCAACAGAAGAACCAGAGCAGGACTGGGTTAAATAGACCCTCAGACGGCTGGGAGTAAAGTCCTGGCAGGCAGGCAGGCTGAAGAAAATGAGAATACTTGGGCATGGTTGGAATTTTTTTCTGGTTTATTTATTTTTGTTTTTTTTTTTTTTTTCTTTGGAGGGTAGGGCTAACGTGCTACAAGAAGCACCAACAAGTGGCCTGTGCCCTGTGCCCCAGCCACAGGTTAGCTAGCAGCCACAGCACTTAGCTAGTGCCCGTGTGAGCATGGATGTGACATGTCCCTTGAGAGTAAGGAAAAAATATACAAGACCAAAGCCTTCAAGATGTGGTCAAGATCCTGAGAAAGGAGGGTTTTTTTTTTTTTTTTCCTGTCCTGGAAGCTCTGCTGTCCATGGATCTTACGGGAGAGGGTGAGGTGGTTTACTGCATCAGATACAGAAACTGCAGCAATGCCTCTGTAGGCTGAAGACAGGGATGAGGTCTTGCTATCAAATCAGTGATGTGTTTTGGTGACAGGAATGCAGGTAAATTAGGCAAGAAATTTATTGACCCTTCTCCAGAAAAGAAACTGATGAAAATAGGAGATGATCTTGGGTAAAATTAGCAAACAGGACAGGTCAGGGAGATAAAGCAAAGTGGAACTGCTGCACATTTTCCCCATCTTCAGATAAAGCCATATTGGTACACACAAGTACAATGACTCCTGAACTTTGGCTCCTTTATTTATAAAACAATATACTAATGCCAATCCCTGGACACACTGACGTAATTGAATGTCATACTTTCCAAATATAATGGATTGCATTCCCATCATAAAATAAATACATTCCAGCAGTGAGCCCCACAGCAAATAACGGAGCTCCGACAGCTGGGGAAGCTGGGGTAAGAGATATAACAATTGGATTGTGTCGCTGAAGCCCAAAAGCAAAGTTTTTGCTGGCAGCATTCTAGGAAAACCTATTATAATGCAATGCTACCAAAAAAAGTGCTCTTTTCTTTCTAGTTCTGTGCTGCATGCAAAAGTTATTTAAAAAAAAAAAAAAACCTGCATAAACAAGTATACTCTTTTCCATATGACCTTTTCTACAATGTTTTCAAAAGTATATTGTCTTTTCAGTTTAGCACAATATTTGTCTGCTTTTATTTATAACTTAAAATAAAAGTCTCCCTTAAACTGTCACATAAAAATGCCCTTCTATAGGCATGCTGTCAAGGGAAAGGCTTTCCTTCTCTGGGTGTCACCCTGGGCCTAAATACATTACTGAAACCAAAATACACGTGCCTCCAGCAACCGCGGCATCTAGAATCAGACAGCCATATATCACTCTAGCCTGAGAGCCATTTTGAATCTGCATGATGTGAAAGTAAAGGTTAAATACAATGGATAACCAAGCATCAACGGTTTGCTGTCATGCACTGTCTCTCTCTCTTTTTAAAAATAAATAGACACTAAAACCTTTAAAGATTTTTATTCTTATCAAGTGGGTAGGGGGCAAATAGAATAGTTGCAGCAGTATGATAAAACAGCACATCACCCAATTTCCACATGACTCAGCATGTGGTTTTTAACCTCAAAACTGTAATGAAAGGCCATGGCACTTCACAAGCTGGTTATACCCTGGATATCATAACTGAAATATCACATTGCTAGTGAATATTGCTAGCACAAATTCACAAGAATAATGTAAACAGATGTGACCCAGGGCAGATTACAGGCTGCAATGTTTGGGAGCAACTTTGCTGAGTCAAAGAGGCTCCTTCTGCTCCATGGGACATCTTCAAATGTAGCATAGGACTTTATTCCCTGTTCTGCTATTCAGTTACTTATTGAGACGTAAAAAGCCATAGATGTGCGGTCAGATAAAATATAGTCCTCTGGAAAGCCCATGTTTACTTCAGCTGCCGAACAAAGACTGGTTCCATGTATTGATCCTTGCAGCAGCTCAGCATTTGGTGGTGTCACGAGTTAGCACTTGTCAAAGCTGATACTTTGATTAATGGCTGCTGCTGAAGTGTATGTTTGGTTTTGGTTTTGTGACTGAATAGCATTACCTACAAAAATGAGGACCATACCCTGGGAGCCTGCTTTTGCATGTTTGTATCCTCAGTTCATGATAATACACTTCTGGGCTTTGGGAGATACAAAGGTCACTCCTTCCCAGCCCAAAGGGCATTTTTTCTCTTGACGAAATATACAGTCATTTATTCAGTTCTTCACATTCAGTCTGATCCTTTACATCTTTCTGATGGCTCTTCTTTTCATTTTTCTGTTTGTACTTCATGTGAAAAAATACACCCCCTATAATGGCACCTAAAAACAAGAGAGCACTCATCAGAAAGCGAAGAGAAAACTTCCTGAAAAAGTATTTCAGCAAAGGATCTGACATTCATACTGAAATATACATACTGCTTTACATCTTGAATGGACCCAAATGGCTTTGGGGAACAACAATGTACTGTTGGGCTAACAGCGTGTTCAGGGACCTGAGGCACCGGTGGGCAGGATCTGATGCCTCAGGGCTCAGGAGACTTTCTCTGGAGGAGAACTTCTTTTCTGGTACCTGACCAGATGGCAAAGTGTCTTTTTTAGCCCCCCTCCCTTTGAACAGTGATTTGTCTTCCTCTTCTTGAATTGCAGTCCCTATTTTTTTTCCAATGGAATGGCAATTGTGTCACAGCAAAGCCAAGACTACTGACAGTGAAATTTCTCTTCTTATGGAACTCCTTTTCATCTCAGGAATAACTGATGGAACCCAGAGATTTGTGCACCTATGGCTCAGAATGACTGGGATTTTCTTCTGGCCTGAATTAGAAGTGAGTGTTTGTGGTTCATTTTTTGTTTTCTTGTATTTTGTTTTCCAGTGCCTATGCTCTGTGTTTCTTTCAAAGAAAGTAAGACTACAGAGGATCCTTGTGCTGGGCACAAAAGGTTCTGAGGTCCAAGATAGCCCTTAGTGCATGCAGGAGTTCATTCTTGTGTCAGACAGGCCTCCAAGAAATGGCTGGTTTTATGGTCATATCTTCTGAGCTTCAAGGTCAGACTCAACATTTGTAATATCCCCAGGTTTCAAAAAGTTTTTAGATACCTCTCTCATTCTTTTTTCCTTGCCAATCACTGATCCCATATCCCTGTTAAGTCCACCCGAGAGGCTACCATCTGATTTTGCCTTTAAAGTGGAAAAAATTGTGTTGAAAAATAAACTCTGTATAGTCATTTCAGGAGTTCTTTTAAAAATCCTTCAAGAGCTACATACACTGTGTTTTTTTTTTCCTTAAGTTACAATGCAGTAGCAACTTCTACTGTGCTCTCTAAAGCTGCCCAGCTCTCTTGCAATGAAAATATTAATTTAGTCAATTACCCAACATAATTTTCATTTATATATGGCACCATGCCAAGCAAGGGCAATGCGACTAAAGCACTGTGCAAAAACAAATGATGTGAGAAGCTTGAGCAGAAATAATAAAGATGCACATTGAGGGTTTTCTCTGTCAATTGCTTGGCCTGAGCATGGCTTCTTCCATTTTAGGTTCTTTGAATCTTTTTTTTCTCTTTTTATCTTCAAAAGATAAACACATGCATCAAATATGCATAGGCACTTTCTCTGGCTTTAGGGGTTTGTGTATTACAAAAGAGCAGTTAACATGAACTTTGTCTTTGTCTTTTTAGGTATCTAACAGGAATTTGTTCTCAGGGGCTCATTCTCTTTTCTTTTCAAACTGGAGTAATTATTACTTACATAAGTTCTTGATTGTTTTGTTTTTCCCCCCATTTTATCCTCTTTCACTCTACTCTTTAGAATATGAGGTCTGTCAAGTTTTTAATTTCTTTTCTTTGATTTTCTCCGTGGGTCTTTCACACTTCCTCCCCTCTCCACAGCTGATTCACAGTCTCCCAGTCAGGTGCTTGTGACCATTGCATTCAAAAATCACATGGAATTGTGCACTGAATACTTTTTGCTCTTCACTTCCTAGGGGACTGGATCCCATCAACAGTGCTCACTACTTTTGCACTTATGTTCATAAAAAGAATACCGAAAAAGTCTTGTTTTGGAAAAAAGCTTTAAGCCATTTGTTGAAGTTGCATCATCTCATGCCTATAAGAATATAATACTGTTCAGTACCGCTTAACAATATAGTTGTACTTTGTTCGTGTAAGTGACAGTTTCCCACAGCTCAAAGCAATTCTCCCTCTGGAAAATGGAAACCTGCGAAGCTGAAGTAGGTGAAAGAAATCATAATTATAAGCTATGGGTAGTGATTGACTGGAAATTTACAGACAGTAAATAGCATGACATGCTTAGATGCTTTGTTATTTTCACCATAATCTGCAAGCCCAAGATGGGGATCCAATCCATTCTCTGACAGGGAAAAGGAGGTAGTTAGCAGTGAAGTGACAATATACTACAAGTGCAGCATTTTATTCTGTCATAACTGCTTGCTGTGCCATCATATGTGCATGCAGAAGCACAGTCCAAAGAAAGGTATTCCTATAACCAAAAACTTTCAAGTTTGCAGCAATTGTGATACAGGATCATGATCAGAGATATGAAATCTTTGCTTTTTTGCTCATTCTGCAACATTCATGACATCTGTTCACCGTAAGAGTGAATCAGTGTTAGAAATGCAGCAGCACCATCTCGGAGACCTGGCTTCATATCAACAGAGAAGAAGTCACCTACCGATGACTAGCAGGACGCTGACAAGAATCCCAACTGCCTGGCCGACGCTTGGCTTGGAGTGCTCACGCTCTACTTGTACAAAACACGAGTTTTCACTTGAACACTTGCAGACGTTTACTGCAAAAAGAAATGCCGTGAGGTTAACAAGAAGTTTAGTAGTGCGGTTTGATTATTCTTACATATTACGGTTGTCTTGAAATAATATTTCTGTGCATAGCATACCTTCAAGATTCACTTTTCTTTCCAAAGGTGGCCTTCCATTGTCATTAATTATCACTGGAACAATGTACACCTTTTCTTCAAAGTCAGTATGTTTTGGAGAGAGGTAAGCATAAGTAGCTGTAAGTAGAAAATAGTATATTTGTGTCAGCACGAGGAAGAAATTTAGATCAATATTCCTTACAGCTGCAAATGCTCTTTCTTAAGGCTTCTTTCCACTTGATAGTAGTTCCTGTTTCCCTTCATGTCTTCCTGGGTTTGCAGACATTAAGTCAAAAGGGACTGTCCAAATGCCTAGTCTGGCCTTCTGTGTCATATGGTCAGAGAATTTCCTTCTTAATTTCTACAGCAGGCCAGATCCAATCTTGGGTAGTGCTACAGTGATATCATCACATCTAAAACAAGAGTATCATCACATACTCTTATAAGCCATAATCAACTTAAACTGTTCCCAGGATAATTTCGTAGGACAGATCATCTTTCTAGTGCACTTACACTGTCACTTACACTTTCACATCTAAGACCCTTTAAAACTTGGAAATGTAAGAGTATAACATCCTCTGGGATCAGTCCAAAGGTCCATCTAAGCCAGTATCTTATCTTCAGAATAACTGGAGATTACAATAAAAAGGTAAGTATATATTTTATTTTCTCCTGATGCTCTCCCAGCCTTCACTTTCAGCTCAAGGACTTCCTGGGCAAAGTGTAATTTCTCTCTTTGAACTCGTAGAAGCTTTCTACATCCACAACAACTTGTGGCAAGAAGTTCCACAGTCAACTACCTCCTTTTATTTGCACTGAAAATAACTCCCATAAGTTTCATTTGAGGCTCCCAGGTTTGTGTATTGGGAGAGATGGCAAATGACCAACCTCTGGCCACCCTGACCGTAGCATTCATGATTTTATAGACCTCTACCTTTTTATTTTCCCCAGTATCTTCCAAGCTAAAAAGTAGTAGCTTGCTTTGCTGCTTCATTATATCAGGCTATTCCATAACTCTGATAATTCTTGTTGCCCTGCCTGAACCTGTTTCCAGTTCTACTGTGTCTTAATTGAGATGGAGGGACCAGAGTTCAAGATTCGAACAAACCATGGATTTATACAGGGGCATAATGATGTTCTCTGATTTCTTCTCTGTTCCTTTCCTAGTAATTCCTAATATTTGATCTGTTCTTCTGAATGCTACTGATAATTCAGTCTTCACATCTTGGCCAATGGTCAGCTCAGAAACCATTATTTCAAATGTGAATTTGAGAGGCTGGGGTTCATTTGAATTTGCCTTTTTATTGTTCAGCTACTCAGTCCTGCAAGGACCTTCTGCAGTTCTTCACACTTGATTCTTACTCAAATAACTTTGTATCACCAGTGAACTTTGCCTCCTCCTTGCACATCCATGTGTTTTATGGATATGTAGAACTGCACAGTTCCTAGCAAAAAAAACTATAGAAAACCACATGTGAATTCCCTCCACTGCAAGAGCTGAATGTTTTTTTCCAATTTCTGAATTTTAAATTTTAAATTTTAATTTATCCTTTCAAAACTTGTCCCTTTCACACTGTGACAACCCAGCTTTCTCTAGCGGAACATTTCATCAAAAGACTTTTAGGAATTCAGACAGGCTCTATCGGCCAAGCGCTCTTATTCACGTGCTTACTACCCTCCTTCAAAGAAATCCAGTTGATTTGTGAGGTAGGACTTTCCTTTGCACACAGGTAGCAGTAATTAATAGACAATTTACAAATAGCTCTATATCTTTGTCAGAAGTGACTTGCATTCTTTTAAGCATACGGTATATTTTATTCTTACATGTTTCTTCTCTCCTAAGTACTAATAAAATTTTAGCTTGCAGCATACTAAATGTTATCTTGAAAAAATATTACTGAGGTGTTCAAATTAATACATGCCAAAATATATGGAATTTCTCAACACCCTACATTTTTTTCTACCTGAAATATTAGATATGAGATGATAGGAATGGAAAGAAATTCAATATTTCATTGTATTTTCCAGATTAGAGAGTCATAGCTTTATCAATTTACCATTGACTTTTGAGATTTCCCACTTATTTCTTGTATCCATATCATCATTGAGAGAAAAAGTAATTGTTGAGAAATATCTCTGTTCATCATCATCGGTAGCTTGAATTAGCACTCTCTCTCCTCTGTGGAGTGGGTGGCAGAAGAAAGGAGTATAATCCATAATTAACCGTGGAGGGTTGTCATTCACATCCTTCAAGTTTAATACAATAGGTGTTTTGGATTTCTGAGCCGCGTTATCTGTAGAGTTTAGCAGAATGTAAAGTTACAAGTCACAGTCTGGACTTAGAGGCTGGATGCCTTGCTGCAAATGCAACAACCATATAGGTAACCTGGTACACCATCAGGCAGGCAGTGGGAGGTGGTGGTATTTTGTCTACAGGATGCAGAGGCAAGGTCTCGGGAGGTCCTGGGGGACTCGTGGTAGCTACTACCACTTTCTAAAAGGTATGGTTTATATGACCCCAGCTCTTGCTAACTACAGAACAATAGCAAGCAAAAGGAGGCAGCTAGACCACCGTATCTGATAAGTTGTCATATCCAAGGTCGGAGCATTCGCTCTTTGGAGCACTCTTTTAAGTGTTAAACTACAAGTTCCCCATCTTTCTTCTAAAAATAGGAAATGCAAGTCAATATTGTGCCCCAGGACCAAGACAAGAGACCCAAAAAAAGCTCTCAGAGCCATGTCATTTCTCCTGCCCATTCCTGCAGGAAGGGTCCCACTCCAGCTCAGTGTTTGAGGAAGCACACCTTCTTCCTGACATATAGTAACTGCATCTTTACCCACATACCCCAAAACAGTGGCCAGCATTATTGTTTATCTGCATTTAATAAGAGAAACCAAGATTTATACCTCATTCAATCACATGTAGTCCAGACTGTTTAGCCCCTATTTGAATGTAAACACACAATGAAATCTCCCCAGATGGACTATCTGAAAGATCCAAATGGCTGGAACTAGGAGCCTTAATGTATTTCAGACTAACTAATATGTTAGATTTATTTATAATAAAATGCAATTCTATGCAAGGTTTCAAGTTACTCGTCAGATATATTTTCAGGAAGCCTAAACATACCTACAAGAAGGACTAAAATCCTATATCTGTATAGGAAAAAACAGTAAAAGATATGTTGATGCTGAGAATACCAAAGAAATTATGACCTTCACTGTATGCCATGTTGTTCAAGCAAATATAATGGCATATGACAGCTAACTTCATGAAAACTCTTTTAATCTTCATTACCTACAATATCAAAATGTCTTTTAAGAAAGTTAAATTTGTAAGGAATATATCCTTCTAAAGATGCATCACATGTTCCTGTACTTTCCATGCGTTCAGTTTTGCTGCCCTGTCCTCCTCAAGTCACAGGAAGTACATAAATTACTCTTAAAGCAGTAAGGGCAGAGGATTCCTCTGTGTGTGTATGTAGTCATTTCATCGCTTACTTATCTCCGATGCAACAACATCAACTCTATACACTTGTTTCTGTTCTCGATCCAAAGTGGAAGCAGTGTATATCTGCCCAGTGCTTGAATCAATCCTCAGCCATTTCCTCTCGTCACCTTCTAAGGAGTATCTTTGGAAAGAAATAGGAAAAAATCACATACAACATTCCAAATCAAGAAAAAATGTTGACAAATCAAATACTCTATTGATTATAGGCAAGCAGCTAGATTACTATTGTACTTGAAGAGAGGGTTCTTGGAAGAGTCTCAGTAGTACAGCTAACCAGGAGGGACAGACAGAGGAAAGGAGGCCAAACTCATTGATTTCAGGTGGGTATTAAGTTCAGAGACCAAAGAGTGAGAGCAGAACTATGAGAATGTCACCGCTCCTCCAGCTTATTTGCACTGCAACTCCACCTGCCTTGTAACTGCCAAAACCTGTGGCGTTTCTGAGCTTTTGGTCCAGAAGTATGCTCGGTCCTAACCCCATGTCCCTCTCTCCCCATCACATCTGTCATGCCTTGGTTTTGATGGAGGCACAAGCCAAAGTGTGGGGGTAGAAGGAGCAGTGCAGCCAGGCACCGGTTTTTAGATAAGCAAGGGACCAGCATCCCAAGATAGACTGCAGCAGTCATCTGCTGCCAGTCCGGAGCAGCCTGTGATTACCATAGGAGCAGCCTTGGAACTGGGAGTACTTTAAACATTACCACATTATTACCTGTATGTTATTGTTTAAAAAATGAAGGAAAAAAAGGCAAAAAAAAAAAAAGTACAAGATCTGTGGGTATTTACTTATACAAATTTAACCATGAACATATGACCCAGTTAAAACAGGCATTTGCTTAACTATATGTGACCTTTTTCGTTCAATACTTTTGCTTTTTCAGTACCCATTGCATTAAAAACAGCATGCTGACATGCTTTTACATTTTTACTTTTTATACTTTTTATTGTACTTCTTTTAACCTATTTTTAGTGTCAATGTGGTTTATGTAAACATGAGTTCCTGTCATCTGTCTCTGTCATCATCCCCCAGAGCTTCTGGACTATGTGGCTCACTATTTAACCAGCTTGACACAAGGCCAAACATGCTAAGTTCCCAAAAGTCAGGGGAAAGTAGAAAGCCAGATGAGAAACCTCTGGGAATAAAAATCCACAGGACGCCTAATGGTCATATTCTGCAACTCCATTAACTACTTGGTGTTTTGCTGAATTTTAGTTAAATTTCAAGGATTGTTTGGTTTGGATTGATCTTTTCAGCATTCTAGCTGGAAATCATGCAGCAAGAACCACCAACAATTTTTCTATCCGATGCTACTGTAAAAGGTACGTTTACACCATGCAGCATAGCTTTGTGCATGGATCTGTATACTGGCAGAGACTCACGGTCACTTGACCATATGACAGAGTGTTGGGCCACCAAATGAGCCAGAAACTTCAAAGGTTTTGCATCCCACTCACAAGCATAGGAGTTGGCTTGCACAGAGCTGTGCATCCATAGTAGAGGTAGGTCTTTAGTCTCTGACAGTCAGAAAAGAAAATGAATGAATTATCAGTCATGGACTTGAGCTACACTATTAGTTACGTGTTTTGGTGGATAAAAAGCCCTATGCAGTTTCCTGATTGACATGAAAAGGCTGCTGTCCTACTGGTTCCTAGGACCATTCAGTACATATTTCATTCATTTCTTAAAGGCATTTGATAAGATGTATTTGGAAACCCTGTTATCTTCAGACCAGCTCTGACTTTTTACTGGAGACATATATTGGCCTTCTTCGCTTTTTTCAAAAGTTTCCTTGCTCAAGGGCCCCACTGGCGACACTTGTCACAACACAGATATAAAGATGATTGGAAAAGCACTGCCCAGCAGTCTACTGCGGGTAGGTCACTGACCACCACCCAACTACACCTGTTACTTCTACTAGGAGATGAGACTAGGCAAGCTTTCGTAAAAAAAAAAAAAATCCTTTTCCTCTATGCCAAATATTGCGTGTGCTTTCCTTGTACCTCTATTAGAAGAAAATTCTAAATCCTAAATACAACAAATAAATCTTGGTCACTCTTTTTTACCGTACAGTATCCCCCTCAGGATCATAGGCCTCCACCGTCATGACCAG
The DNA here is from genome assembly GCA_013399475.1 of Chauna torquata. Classification (NCBI taxonomy): domain Eukaryota; kingdom Metazoa; phylum Chordata; class Aves; order Anseriformes; family Anhimidae; genus Chauna; species Chauna torquata. The sequence continues at coordinate 257,967 of VXAL01005409.1, read as the reverse complement.
AGTATTTACAGGAACGTCTTCAGATACTTCTGCTGTGTAAACTTGATTGTGAAAGACAGGTGGCTCATCCACATTTGTTACAAAAACTTTGAACAAGGTAAGGGAGCTGGAGTTGTACTGCACTCCTGACACGAGAGGTTCAGGGTTTGTGGCGCTGATCACCAGGTTGTGCACTTCAGCTGTTTCAAAATCAAGAGCCTGGATAAATCAGAAAAACGTGCTTTAAGCAACAATCCCATTGTCTCCTTCAGCAAGTACCAGGCAGATGTGAGGAGGTTCTCATTTCTCATCTGTAGCCCACCTGACTGCGCCTGACCCGTGATGGGACAGCAACCCACAGGCAGAGAGCCCTTGGTGCCACGGCCGGATGGCAGAGGATAGCATCCCTGCCTTTCTCACCATGAGAAACCGCAAAATCCTCATCTTCCCAAGGAAGATATAGAGGAAATGGGTGAGAGCTATCAAGAGTAAAATGACACTGGGAACAGTCAATTTAAATGAAACCATATGCCCATTTGGAGGCTTCCTCAGCAACTGCATTTCCTAATAATGTTGCCACCTGCCTAAGTGTAATAACTATATCCTGTTTACAGCAGTAGTATTTATAGTTCTGTACTAAAAGGCCTTGGATGACTCTGGCTGACAAAATTCTTGCAAGGGTTGTTACACCATAGAGTTTCTCACAATTGCCTCCTCAAGAAAAAATGATGTTGAGGTTGAGCCTGAAGATAATCCACTGATCACTGCCCTTGGCCCGGCCGGTGGCACATGAACTCAGTGCAAACAATGTGCCACTCCTTGGAAAATGAGCGATCATTTTTCCAAACCCATAGTTCGTGTATCTCCAAGAAGGCTAATTTCAAAGGCAGAACCCTTTTGCTATTGAAATGCACGGATGCAATGGAAAACATTCCTTGTGTTTCTGATTCCAACATTCAGCATGTGGGTTTTATCACCTCAGTACGTGTTGACCTTGGCTTTGTCACAGTTAAGGTTTGCCTCATCAGGAACAAACTGCATCTCTGTCCTGATGCTGAGACAAGACAGTTTCACTTGTGCTTGGGTGGCAAAAGCCACCATTGGCCCAGATCACTGGCAGGAAGGAAGATCTGCCCCCATGACAGCCTACCACCACGACTGCAGCCCACAGCAGCATTTAGCTGGCTCTCTCTTTCCTAGGGACGCTGCTGCAAAATCACTCAAATAACGCCATTTTTTCCCCATGCTGCATTTTTCCCCCTCCTTCATGGGCCAGACCACACTCTGCCAAAGCAGGGGCCAACAGCAAAGGGTAGGTAGGGGACAACAAAGGCAGAAGGATAGGTGTGCCTGAGCACTGTGCCAGTGAATGTATATGACAAATGTGAATGTATATGCACCACTGTATATGATGAATTATGTATTTTATATATATATATAAATGAGAAGAATAAACCCATCTATTCACCTTGTTAATCTTGATGAACCCTCGGTTTGTTTCAGGATCTGTCTCTATGATGAATATGTTGTTTGGATCTCCTTCCTTCACTTGGTAAATGACGTAGGAGCTCCCTGTGGCAGGCTCATCTGCATCGGTAGCTTGAATTTCTAATATCACTGTTCCTACTGGGAGATTTTCTGCAACAGTCACATTGTGATACTGAGGAGAGAGAGATTGTTGAAACACGACACACTGAGCACCATCTGCAGATAAAAACCTGAGTGCTACAAGCTCAGCACTAGAGGCGAGCTACCTCACTGCCCAGGGGAACCTAGATCTGCAAGAAGGGCACTAGAGCAAAATTGCTATATCCCTTTTCTTAGTTGTACATTTAGTGAAGGTGACAGGATCTCTGACAGTGGGTAAGCTACTAGTACAGCAGCAGTCACAGATCCTCTGGAGCAGCTTTTACCTCCTCTGGTGAAACCACTCCATGTACATGCAATGCCTATAGCAGCAGGGACAGCGTGGAGGTCTCCTCTGTCCCCACTGAGCACCCTAGCCACTGAGAGTGTTAAATATTTAATTGCTTCGTGCACCATGGGCCACTGCCACATTAGCAGCCCAGCTCTATTTGACGTGTTCCCTAACCCAGCAATCTCATTTTGAGACTGGGTTCTGAATTGAGACCTTCCAGTGAGAAAGTCAACAGCCTGCTATGTAGGCACAGAGTTTGCATGTGTCTAAGCTCCTGTTATTGTCAATAGGTAGTTGGGCAATGCGGCCAACAAAGCCCAAAAACCCATACAGCTTCCCCAAGAGGCCACCTACACCTGACGGGCTGGACAGTTTTCCTGAGCCCAGTGCTTGTGTAGCCTGGAAGTACAATGGGAGCTTAGGCACCTAAATGCTGGCATGACAGCCACTGCAGCACCTGCACCGAGGCTTGGGCCAACTGACAGAAGTCAGGGAAGGTCTGCAGATCTCTGCCAGGCTTCAGCACCTCCACCAGAGTAAGAGGCAAGAGCCTGACACCTGCTCTCGAACCAAGGGCCAGCAAATCTGCATTTGGGCATGGACTGCTGAACCTCTGCTTCTGGTTAAAGAAAATAGAGTGTTATATTTCCATTCAGCTAAAAGCACATTTCATCTTTTGGGTTTTCTGGATGCATTAGTACTATATTTGGAAGTGAACTTGGGAGATGTTAGCTTTTGCCCATTTTGCTATTTTGATTAATTTTAAAGCCTCTTCTTACCCCCTTTCCCTCCAGAATGAACATTTCTGGAATAAACTGCTTTAATATAATAATTTCTTTCTATACACATAGTTTTTTGCACAGTAAATCAGCTTGTATTTCAGAATTAACTATGAATCAGTCCCACTGTTTATTGTCTACCTAATTTGTCTGTCTTATCTTATGAGCAGGCTTTGCAGCCTTTATTATCACTACAGATTGCTCTGTTACCTGTTCTGTAAATGATTACTTTTCCATTGACTTCTGTAGACATTGAGTGCACGCTCAACCATTTGTCAAAAGTTTGCTAGGAACATCAAAGACGGTGTTAAAAATACTCACATCTGATTTTTCAAAGATGGGAATCTGATCATTGATGTCGATGACATGTATTTGCACATCACAGATTGTCTGGAAAACTGCATGGAAAGAGAACACGCAATGTCACAGCAGCCTTTCTGCCAAAATAACTTTGCTTCAAAAGGGTTCACTATGTGCAAAAGTGAGCACTGTCAAATTGCTTGAACCAAGCAATGCCCTGCTATCGTAAGAAGGACTCGATTTCTGTTATCTTGTAACCAGCGAAAACCTGACTCTATCGTACTATTCACTTTCCCAGTTTCCTCAATATTGGCCCATCCTGTTTTGTTTCATTTCCCTCACTTTTTTTTTTTTTTTTACCATATCCCAGCTATGAACTGTGTTATCTTTTTCAACATCACTTCTGCATATAAAACCTAATCCCCAGGATGTTATTCTGCCTTGTCCTCTTGGGCCATCAGTCTGCACCTTCATTTTCATTACAGCCAAACTTAAACCTCAGATCTGCATAAATCTGTGCACTCCCTGAGCAGAGGCATCATAGCTAGGGGTTTGTGATTTCAAAACCATACTCTGTCTGTGTGCTATTCCAATGTAGCCAAATTTTAGTGCTCCATAAGCTGAAAGTTAAACATGTGCTCCATAAGCTGAAAGTTAAAAATGTTTGGATGGAATTCAAATAAGCATCCAAAACAATTCACTAGCTTCACTCCCAGCAAGGTTTTCATATCTAAGTGATGCTATTTCATTAAGGGATACAACACACTGCTCTACGTACAAACAAGTTCCTTCAAGCACAAATTTTGCCTGACTGTGAGGACTCCAGCACAAAGCTTTAGGCTTGAGTTTGATCTCCTTTCCATTCAGTGAACCACAAAGGACTCCTGGGAACTTGCATAATGGACATGATTGGACATGAATTTCAGCTCTTAATATTTTAAAATACATTATCTGGACTCTCTAGGCAGCTGCATTTAATATCTTCTTTTTTTTTTTGAGCGAGTCCCTTTGAGAGATTTTAGGGGGAAAATGCAATATCTGAACAATCAATCATATCATATCTTCATTTTTTTCCCCTATGCAAGGAAATCTCTCATCAGAGTGCTTGTTAACAAACTGTAAACAAACAGTTTAACCTTGTGCTGCCCTAGAGGTGGTTTCCTTCCATACTTACATTATGAATCACAATTAACGTCTCTGCATCTCAAGATCAAGGAAGGACAATTCCAGAACAAGCCAGCTCTCAGTGCTGCTTTCAGTGAATCCCCTAGAATTCCTCTCGGCCCTTGGACACCGAGCACTGGAGATGCCAACGTGAAAAGGATTACTTTGACATATAACAGCAGGCATTACGTACCTGCATCTGTCACCAGCACCTTCAAGGAATAGTTGGATGCAATGCGCTTGTTTAATGAATGGCCAATTAACTGCAAAATCCCGGTGTCTTGCTGAACAAAGAACAGATTACTTGTAGGAACAGCAGGAACCTGACTCTGAATTTTGAACTGCAGACGAGAATTAAGGGTGTTCTTCTCATCCATGTCTGTAGCAGACACGGTGCCAATGGTACTGCCTGTGGCAGAGGAGAGATCGAAGTTAGCTGGATAATGCAGGGGTCCTATTTCTCCACAGAGGTACACGCTGACAACAGTGACACCAAAGCAAGTAGAGTGGTGATAAAAATGCAGTTGTGTGGAAAACACTGTGATGGACACAATCGTTTGACTTCTTAGAGTTTCTTCCTTTAGAATCCCAGCCAGCTCGTTTGGGCTTGGGGCAGTCCAGAGGACTGTGCTATTTGTTTTCATCAGAAGAAGGCACTTTAGCCTTGAAACCAAATAACTGATGTGAAGACTTAGGGTTAGATATCAGTAATGGCCCATAATGTCAAAGACATTATGCTGGAGGAACACCTGGATGTGGGGAAATGGGCTCATGCAACTTTTAGAACAGTATTTCTAGAAATGATAAAAATAGAAATGATACTAAAAGTTTTTCCTTTTTTTTTTTTCTTGTTACATTCTAAGCATTAGTCCAAAGCTGTGGTTATGGAAAAATGCAAATTTATGTTTTAAATGGATCACCATCTTTTAAATACTAGTTTTGGGTCTGTCCTTCTCACTTTATTGATATCGTTTCCATATGAATGATCAAAATGAAAACAGTGCCATTGGCCCAGAAGAATGTTCCTCCAGGATAGCTACATTTCACTCTTTGGGATCAGAATTTCTAGCTCTGTTTGCACCCAGATGGAAACAATAAGAGGACCAGAATGATGTGTATAAATGAGTAGAAGCTGTTCTCTTACCTCCACCTTCATTTTCTTGAACTTCAAGTATAGTATGGGCATTCTGGCACACAGGAGGATTGTCATTAATGTCTTGCACAACAACATGGATTTGCAGAGGCTTGTCCACCAGTTCTCCCTCTTTATCTTTTGTGACCGCAAAGAATGAATACTGCAATGAGGGTATCAAGATTAGATGTGTTGAATGTGACATTTTTGCATTTAAATGGATAACTACGAGAGCCTTGCATGCAAACGAAATATTCTTTCATTTATCTGCTCAATATTTTCCCTCTGTTTACTTCAGACCTCTTCCATAATGCCTTTGTGCCCAAGGTCTGAGTTCTCAAAAGAACTGGAAAGTCCTGAATACTTCTCTGTCCTGTGACCTTTCTCAAAAATTCATGAAAAGCAGGAATATCTCATTTCTGTCACTTCACAAATGAATCTGTCATATATGAAGATGGGATTCCTCCAAAACAGCTGATCCCTGGCCTTTCTGTCCCCAGATTTCCTCCAAGAAAAAAAAAAGGGCAGAAAGTTTTCTGTATAGAAGCCCCCCAGATGGGGAACTTCAGGGTAACTTTATAGTTACAGCTGCAGTTTGAACTCCTCCTCTGCTGTGGCCCCTGGGATCTGGAGTAGATTTAAAATGTCCAAAGTTCCTGCCCTCTGCTTATGCACCTACAACCCTGCCATGGTTTGTTCTGTGTTGCACATCATACATAATGCTGTGGGTGGTGATTGCTATACCAGACCCCTGGAGAAATATTGTAGGGTAGCAAACTGAAGGCTGTTTACAGTGTAGTAGATGAATGTGCTTTCATATCTATCAAGAAATAAAACTCTTCTTTCCTTTTTTTTCCCCTCTGTCCTCTCTAGCTTTCTTGTATTTACTCCCACCCCAGTAATCAGTTTCCTGCTACACTCTCTCCCATGGGTTAGGTTGTACGTGTTTACTTACAGCATCCTTTTCTTCCCTGTCCAATGGCTCAGTCACATAAATAACCCCGTTCTGATCGATGGAAAATGGGAGCTTGGCCAGATTTTCTTTTTCAAAAAGTTCATAAATTACATCTGCCTCATTTGAGTGCACCTAAAAACACAAAAATAAGTCATGATAGGAAGTCACAAGTGTGGACTGAGATTTAACAGGGATCATTTCTGGGCCACAAACAGAAAAAAACTGCATTCCTGTTAGCTTCATAAACCAGAAAATTTACAGTTTGGCAGGCTCTCAGGAGAAGCCTCAGAAAACCAGACTGATAATCCATCCCTGCTGTCTGAACTGTGGTGAAGCCATTTTACCTCACTTTCTCCAGCTTTCGAGGATGGGCTATGACACCTGTCTTTTTGTGGAAGGGTTTTGTGAAGGTAAATGGTGATACAGGAGAAGGAATTACTATTTGAATGTCTTGACACTGATTTACTCCATCTCCTTACACTGTGTGTTCCTGCCTCTTGTTTTTTGTTTATCTAATTCAGAGATGTGGAATAATAAAACAAATATCCAAAACCTATCTGCACATATGTGTGTGCAAGATCTTTACATGCCTCAAAGTCTGTGACAGGGAATCTTTAGTGGGGTACTTCAGATATAAAATTAAATGCAGTAAAGAGTGCCAAATTAATGAAAGGGTTGATATTACTTTTTATATTTCACACAATATAGCAGCAACTGCATTTCATTTTCCACCAGGCAGAATCAACGTATCAATAGCTGCCACGTAAAATTTATATACAAGCCACCCCAGAATGTGAGCACCACTGCACATCAGTTTTTCTTCCACCTGTTTTCAATTTGGGCTTCCTCAGGCTGTCACTGAGGCCAGTGAGAATAGCACCCAGCCAGTTATTCTTGCAAACACAATTGGAGAAATCCTGCCACGCCCAGGGGATGACAGCACTGGGGGCACCAGTGCCAAGGCAGTTTCCAAAGTCAAACATTTCTGAAAGGCTGTCGGCCTGTTGGTTAATATTTACTGGTGTATACATCACTCTTACTCTGCAGTTTTAGGCAAAATGTTTTGCGTTTGCCCAGTGAAATGTCAGTGGAAGAGAAATACCTTGGGAGTGCAGGAAGATGAAGGAGGGTATTTAAGTCCTTCCTAGGTACTTTTGACAAAGCAGGTGCACTGTGTCACACAAAACTGTCCACAGAAGATGTCTCTGAGTAAGGGGAACTACTCATAGCAGGGTTGCAGTGGGTCTGGACCCCTGACAGGCTCTTCTGTAGACAGAAGAAGCTAATCTCAAGATGACCTTCAGTAGGTTAGCTCTTGGTTTGTCCAAAACCTGGAGGACCTGCTGTGTTACAGCCAGACTGAAGCAAAGCCAGCAGGAGAGCAGAGAGGCACCACCACAGAGGCACCAAACTGCCACACATCTGGTCGGGACTACCTCAGGGTACCCTGAGAACATGAGGGCAGACACATGGCTCATCCCCATAGGGACCACATGAGGCTTTCCTCCTGGGACACCCAAGCAAGGGCACATCTCCGACAGAGGCCACTCATCTACTGTCACTAGAAGTATTACCTCTTATTGTCCTCCCAAACTTTGCTCACAGACTAGTACATTTTAAAGCTCTAAGTCTGTAAACTAATTCACTCAGGATGTCCTCATTTTATCTTTCATATTGTGCCAAATAGCTTTTTAAGCACCTTTTTTCTTCCAGGCATTACCTGGTAAGAAAATTTTCCAAAAGTTTCCTCTGTCCATGGGATATTCTCACACAAGTGTGATGCCACCAGCCTCTCCAAACTGAAGGGCAAAGTCTAGTCACTCTAATGCTTGTATTGACTCTATCTCAGTCACCTTCGGACCACTAATTTCATCGTAACAATATGTTAATGAGACCTGTCCTAAAGATCTTTTCCAAAGGATACTGTATGGAAAATAATTTGGAGTTGCCAAAGTCCTTCTGGAGAACCCATTGCTGAACACAGTGAAATAAATGGGAGAAAGTGACTCTGTGGCACGGAGGAGCATTGCAGAGACTGTAGACAAGGGCCTTACCTGGCTGATGTTGACAGGGTGGGCCTGGGTCGAGTTTTCCTGAATGTAGATGGTGGGGGGAGCCTTCCACAGGCTCTCCTTCACAGTGATGATCACGTCAGCGCTGCTGGTGAAAGCATTCGTTGTCATCCCTGCCATGTCCTTCACAGTGACAACGAGCGTGAAGGTGTCCTGCTTTTGGGGATCTAAGTAATAAGAGCCTAGAGACAGAGCAAAGAGCTGTGAGCAAAATAAAGTAGAGGTGGGGGAGATGTTTCACCTGCCCATTGCATCCTACATGCATCTGGCTTCTACATCTGCTCCAGGCTCACTCCTTAGATAGACCTCTGTGTCAAATCTCAGCAATCTTTCTCTGACTTTTCTAAATTATGCAGCACAATATAGTAGACATAGCTGCTCCTTGGACTCTGACTAACCCAAGATCTCTGTGCTGTGATCTTATATTGTGCAGATGCATCACTGAACAGCCCTCACTTAGGCACTTGTTCAGCGTAGCAGAAGAGGGTTTTTTTTGAATCATTGCAGTTTAGATGGGACCATGTGGCTGGCTGAGATATCTCTGCATTTTTTGTGTTACTGCTTTTGATTTTCTAGATTTCAAGGAAGACAACTAATTCCAAGATCTGTCTTCTCAACATATTTTCGGATCCCGACCTCCATTTCTGCTAACTTCTCTTGAATTTGGTGGGAAACATACAGAAACTTCCCCCAAACCAAGGCCTCAGTGGCCTCCTAAACTGATGACGTCTATTTAGAATTGTTCAGAGTTGCTTTGTTTCTATGTATACCCAGGAACTCATGCTTGTTTTTTGACAGATGAATTATTTTACATACCTGTCCTACTTGGTGAGATTGCTCCAGTTACGCTATCGATCTGGAAAAGCATTTCTGAATAAGGGTTGGGAAAATGGTGAAGAATGCTGTATGTCAGCTGTGCATGGGGAGTTGTAGGATCATCTAGGTCAGTGGCATGGACGTACATGAAGGGCTTGCCTGTTTGGATTACAGAAGAAACAGTGGTAATAGATGACTGATGTATGACCTCAACACACGGTCCATTTGTGCAGAGCTCACTAGCAGGGAAGTCCGCTTATGGTGAGCTGCCATTGTTTCACAACAGCAGTTGTGATAAGCCATACTTGTGTATGGAGGTTACATTGCCTGTGTGCCATCCCACAGGTCCACTATCTCTGTTTTGTAGGGTCACAGCAGGCATGAAGACCAGTAGATGCAAAAGTGGCAGATCTAACTCAGAGAGCTATCTACTAGCCAATGAGTGCCTGCACTTGGACTGTAACTCACTGGTATCTCTTATCACTTTAAAACCACTTTAAAGCAGTCCTTATACAAGTCAGTTCAATGCAAAGCACCTTGAGAAAAATGTGCAGTTGTGACACTCTTGTAAATAAAAGAATGATCATATAACAACAACAACAACAACAAAAATAGAGATGCATGGTAAAATAAGTGAATTTTTGCCTTTTGAACACCCATGCAACATTCAAAATATTTTTGACTTGGATGCAGTTAAGAGTACGCTAAAATATTGCAGAATGATTTTTTGGCCCCATGGAGCCTTACATGCATATTCTTTAGTTAAAGTTTCTGCTTGATTCCACAGTCACAGTGAGAGCAGTTGGCTGAGTCCTTTGTTTCACTTCCAAGATATGCGTCTCGAACAGCTCTTCAATACTTCTTTATGTCTAGAATGGATTACTGCAATCCATAATCCAAGACTCTGGTAAATACTAAGGTTCAACCCAGGTTCTGAGAAGCATGACTCACAGTAAACACATACCCCATATCTATACTAGCTTTTTATTACACTGATATGCAAACACTTACATATTCTTAGCATTCTCTTTCTGTGTAACCTTTGGGAACTTCTAAATTTTAAACTTTTTCAAGCATAGGGGGTTTTTTTTCAGTGTAATGGAGAGGGCAGCAATATAGCCCTATTAAGCAATACTTCCAAAGCAAGAAGTACTATGAAATATTTCTAATTATAGTCATCCCTTTACACCACATAGTGGTCACCTGTTTGCACTTTCATTTATATTATACATGCTTCTATCTTTATTTAGTACAATCTTGTGGGAAGCAAAACTGTTCTTTTTTCACCTTGTTGAAGTAAAACACCCAATTTGTCTTACTGTTTAACTAATCTATCTAACTTTCTACTATTTATAATATCTAATTATTACAATGATTACCTGGACGGGAGTTCTGCCTCACTACTCCATTGTACTTTAATTGGTCAAATTTTGGTGGATTGTCATTGATATCCTCAACATATATTGTAACAGCATACGGACCTTCCACTATGTCTCCATTTTCATCCAGACTTTCCACCTTGATTTGGAAAAAGAAAGAACAACAAAGAAATATTTTCATGTAGATAAATTTGAAATTTATAGACCTAAATGAAAATCTGGTTGTCAAATGCAAAATCAGTCTTATTGTGATACAAATCTGGTGAGAGCCATCACTGGGTGGCTCCATCTACAAGGACAAATTTACCACAGTAACTCACTGACAATGATTCACCACAGCAGGTAATGTCATCAAAACAGAATAACCTACTCCTGCATTTGTTGACATTTTTCAGAGGGCAATTTCTGACTTCCAGCCTCAGTAGACTATTTGTACTCTTGCACAGCTTAGACCTTAAGATTTCCTTTAAATAGAAATAGATACTTTCTGAAGAACAAGGAGAAAACCCAACATGATATAGAGGACTCAAGTGTACTGCTGTTAACATCAACCAGAAAAGTGGGCTGATCTAAAGGTTTGTTAATAAAACTTAATTCTTAGTTCTGATTACATTTTTGTTCCAAACAATGTGACTTCTCATTTTTCAGCCTTGTTTGACTTTAAAACATCAAGTATATACTATGTCTGTCAGACTTCATTTTGTTTGCACATAATAGATCAAATCACGATTATTTATGCCTAACCAAGCATCGTTTTTCAGTTCTGTCACTGTTTCTTCTTGTCTGTAAAGGATTTGCAAGTTCAGAGTTAATAACTTCTGGGGCTAGAAAATTGTTGTCTCTGGTACTTGCCAATTCAAGTGTGCTTTAGAGCTGAGAACATGAAACCATTAAACCTGAAGTGCTAGACAGCTTTTTCTTTAGAAAGATAGCTAAGGCTAGCTAAAACATCATCATGTCCTTTGTCTGTTCAGACATTGATCCTCTCATGATCATTTCCTTCTCAGTTGCTGGTGCCTCAGAAAAAAAAGGCAATGCCATGTTTGACATAGAATAAGAGCACAAGGCTGTACTGAGGCGAAAAGATTGCATACCTACTGTCCCACTCCCAACAGCGTTCATGGTAAGATCCTCATGGAAAGAATGCAGTAACAGGACAAGCACACAGTTGTCTTTCCTCTAATAGCCCCCGATGCCTGCCAAACAGCTTTTTGATGCTATCCAACAGTGGTTAGATCTGTGCTTCTGTGTCTAAATGTCATCTAGTCACATAATTTGTCACTAAATAGATTATAACCTTCCTAAATAGATGACAATAGTTTATTTTCACATTCTAACCATGGAATTCACCCTACCAGTCAGCAACAACAAGCAAGTCTCATTCATTGTGCCAGATTTTACTTCCAATCAAGTGTCCTCCTCATGTCAGGACAATTAAGGGATTGGTTTTGACAGCAAAGTAATTGTTGTTTTCAGCATAACCCTCCTGTGCAAGGGAGCATCTTCCTCTACAAAGTCTTTCAGAACTGTAAAATTATATGTCTTTGAGCAAAGCTCCATATCAAAAATGAAAAAGCTGCCTGTAAACATAGACGAAAGAATTTGAAATTTCAGCACAGTTTTCCATTAATTTCATGTTTCCTCCCCCAAAAGCTGAATATGAATAACCCTTCCTTTCTATTTTTCGTTGAGTTTTTACCTGCAGCCTGTGCACCGCTTTGGTCTCCCAGTCCAGAGAACCATTGAGATACAGCATTCCTGTCATTGGCACAATGTTAATTATTCCGTCTTTTTCACCAGTCACTCTGAAACTCACAGTAGGTGACTCGGATGTGAACTAGAAAGGGGAAAAATCAGAGGCAAAATCAAAGTTTTTTTCAGCATTTTCACCGTAATTTAAAGAATTTCGTGTTTTTGTGTCTTTTAAAACCTGTTGCCAACAGTGTGCTTGGCTGGAGGAATGATATTGCAAGAGCCTGCTCAAACAAATCTGCTGTTTTCTGATCCTCAACAGAGTTTTCACATTATTTCCTGAATGCTGCAGGAAATCCCAACTGTGGTTTCTTTCCAAAGCAAACGTCTGCCTAGGACAGGACTTTGTCTGAGCAAGGGAATGGAAAAAAATGACACACATCCTCCATTTGCCTAGGAGCTGGATCTGTCCTGCTGTGGTTATGGTTTGGGGAAGAAAAGCTCAGAGACTAAAGAAAATGATGACACGAGTTGCATGGAAACCCATTCTCAAGGAATGCTGATTTTATTAATCTGTCTTAACAATACGCCCTTAAAATGTGTTTGAGAGAAGGGGTTGTCTCCTGTTTTTTGCATGTAGAGTCTTGAATTCTCAGATAACGGAAGTCAAAGTTAATTTCAGATCCCCTCAGGGGACTGTTCTTCCCACCAGTGCAGGCAACAACATTGTCCATGAGGTCAGCGTGTGCAGACTATGGGGTTTTTGACTGGAGTAGATACCAAGAGACACTGATTACCTGGTAAATGGGGCGCACTCCAGCTCCTTCTGGAATAGAAAAATTCATGTCTTTCAGAGGCCCGGTTAAATGCAGGTCGCCCAAATTCTGGCACATTGCCTGTGAGAGAGAAAGAGAAAGAGAGGTGGAGGAGAGCAGCTGAAGAATGTCTGCTGTCATCACACACAAACTGCAACCCTCCATCACTGAGCCTCTTGCAAGTTATTTTGCTGCAGTGTAATGGAAGAGACACTTGCACTGAACATCTCCTGGTCCTTTAGCACATATCCATTTTTAAAGGCAGTATTATTTTTTAGTTAATTTGAAAACAAACATTTGGGTCCTGCCCTTTTCTAACCACTACATAATGAAATGAAATTTGATCTACTTTCAAGAGCAAACAGACACACCGAAGAGCTGAAGGTAGACTAAGCAAGAGGAAATTCATGGAAGCATTTCTGGACCACTCCCGTGTCCCCAGCAGAACCAGCCACATCCCATCCAGATGCCACACAATCCTGTGGCCACAAGTATTTTGGGACACCCATCACCCGACCTGGAGAAGGAGAGGAATTGGGGATGCACTCCTTGTAATTTCCTCAGGAAATCCAAATGTGACTTGCACTATTTTGTGAGAGAAAGAGCTGAACGTCTCCAGGTCCCCTACTCCACCACGCTCAGTGCCCTGGCCATCAGGGCAAGCCACCCAGGCCCTGTGCCTTCACATCAGCTGTGTATAAGTGTAAACTGCAGCCGAAGCAAACGTGTCCTGCTGATCTCCAGCTGGCAATCCCTTCACAGGCTGTTTTTTCTGGCAAAATTTTCATGAGTTTTATAACCAACCCCTCCCTGGTGCCCAAAGACCTCCGGACACACTCTTGCCCTAGTGTTTCAGGGCAATACTTGCTTCTAGGTGAAAAAAGCAAAGCAAAAATCAGTCTCTTAGAGCAGCTCTTGCATACAAGACAATTCAGCCTACAGTTCAGACAATCTGCCTGCTTCTGAAAAGGCAAAACTAAAATCCCTTAAACATCTACTCTCCTCTCCCTGTTTCCAAGGTCTTGGCAATGCTGAGGAGTCACCTGCCCGAATTAGGGCTCCATTGTTGGGCTGCACAGGTAAAACTCCCAGCCAAGCATCTTCCAGAGTTTTCCTCACTTTCTTCCAGAGGAAAAATGGGTTTATTCTGCTGTAGGGATTCGGAGAGCCATCGTCACACCATCCACTGCTCTGTGGAGTCAGGCCCTGGGAGTGCACGTTCTCTGCTGCATGACTTTTCCCCTGGATTTGGTCCTATTGCTGCTGGGACAGTTATTCGGCCTCTCAGAAAAGCATGGCTTACATATCGCCAAGGGAAAACCTAATTCCAACTATGAAAAAACATAGCTAAGTTCAGTACAATTTACCCTAAAGCAGTGCTCTGTGTGTGTGTGTCACAAGTTGCATTTGAATAACGCCAGATTTTGCTTATTAATAGCCAGAGATTTTGCCCTCTTCGCCTGCAAGGGTTTGTGACTCTTTGCAAATGGGAAAACTAGAATATTGTGAGAACTGGGGAAAGAGCTGCAAGGGGAGAGGGAAGGCTGCTAGTGAACGCTAATGACAGTAGAAACATACCCAAAAAAGCTATGTAATAGCTATGCATACCAGGAACGAGTACTTTACGGCTACCCTTCACTTTTTCACTAAATGTTGACAGCTCATCTCTGCCAGGGTCAAGATACAAGGTTAGCAGGACCCTGGATCTGACCTGCTCTGGCTTTTCCCATGTGGCACTGGTGGGCACAGCCTGGCTGCTGGAGGACAAATCTCCTGGAGGTTTTTCCCAGGGCCATTTTGTAGAGAGGTTTTTCTTGGTCCTGTTTGACAGGGGGAGTTGCCTCGCCATGGAGGAACAAAGGCTGACACCATAAAACTTAGCATGTTCAAAGTGCAGGCTGTGAAGGAAGTAAGAGATATCTCTTCCTGTCAATTAAAATTATTTTATGTGGACCATAAATATTTCCAAACGTATGTCTACAGCATGAATCATTCCTCAGGGGCCTGAAGAGGAAACAAGGTTTACTCCTTGCCCAGTATCTGGCTGACAGCTTGGTTGAAGATAGCTGTAATGGCTGCAGCATGGCTTCCTGGGCATTGGCACTGCCAGGCGCAGCAACATTTGAAACAGGAAGCAGCAGCGAGATGCTCGCTACTGCACATCAGTCCCACTCCCAGGGTCTCCGTATTTGAAGGCATATTTTTCATATAATTGAATTTGACTCATTTTTTATCTTTTCTGTTGATTTCAATTGTAAAGCAGGAGCTGTCACTGAAGCCTTTACAAACATCTGTAAATCTATTGTATTTAATAAATGAGGTCCATAAATAGCATAATTAATACATTTCAGTTCTAGAAAATCCTCTGAGAAGGGATTCACATACATGGAATAATGAGGTTAAATAATTAATATGCATGGTTTAAACCATATGCCATTATATGTCACAGAATATATTTAATGTCAGCACATGTATGGATCATAATACGGAACAATGAATTAGGATGATAGAGATGTCCTCATTGTTTGGTGATTTGTTGCAGTGTCTTAAAATCATAATTAGCAAGAAAAAAATATACTCGAAAAAGTAGTATCTAAGGAGGAACTACAGCAGGCAAATGAGATAAATTGGTTTCTTCCAACTTTTTAAAAGTTCTTTTCCTAATGATTGACATGTCTGCTTAACTTTTGGCCATGAGATCACACACACAGCTGGGATGTCCTCCTGCACCCAGGGTTATGGCTGCTTTGCTGGGCATCTTTGGGGTTAGAGCTTGGAGGCTCCTGGGCAACCTCTGCTGTTTGCTCCCAGATAAATGAAGGAAAAGCTGCAACTCACCCACTGAATAAGAAGCAGAAATTGAAGTCCACACAGCTTAAACATACTGGAATATGCTTCAGCTCCTGCAAAGAAGAGGTGAGAGTCAGCTTAACCCTCTAGAGCTGGCCAACTCTGTGCATAGAGGTTACAGCTAAACTTTCCCAAAGTTGTAGGAGCGAGTGCTGGAGGACTGGCCACCCTTCACTGAGGCAACGGGAGTGGGCACAGCGCTGGTGTCCCTGGGCTGGCCGGGGTGGCTGTGCCCATCAGGTCTGTCCCTCAGGCTGCCGGAGGTCCCACATGCTGTGAGAGCCTCAAACAGCTGTCAAAAAGAAGCTAAAACCAGCACGAAACTTCAAGTCATGCGGGCTTGCTGCTGGGCTGACCAGTGTCATGCAAGCCCTATTTTCATTTCTTCTTTACTGGAGGCAACAACACTTTCGCAGAGAACATTATAACCACAGGAAGCTGAAGGTCTTGTGGAAGCCATCCTGCGGCCCCAGTCTTCTGATTATGAAAAACACCCCTTCGATGCAGCTTGTAGAGGGAGCAGGAGGCCTCCGCACCCCTTTACAACAACCCGGCTACTGGAAATGAAATTTCCAAGTCCAAGGGGCACTGCCTGCCTCAAGGGAACCTGATTTTCAAAAAAAAGGGCTGAACACACAGTACAGTGACTGGTATTACATCCTCCTGCAAATGAAATGGGTTCCTCAGAAATGAAACCTTGCTTTCTCACTACTTCTAGATTTTAAGAAAAAGGACGAGTCTGTTTCTGGAGAGAGGTGAGGTTGGTGTACAGTGCTGATGTCTTCCATGGTGCTCCATGTTAGCTGGCTTACACCTACAGGTATCCTTCAGCCAACACAGCCCTGTCCCATGGAGGCACCCATGGAGAAAAAAATGATGTGGAGGCACAGCTCCCTCCAGATGCCCTCCTGCTTGGGCTTTCCATCACACCATTTTTTTAACTTTTCTTTCCTCAACTGCTGACCAAAAACAGGACCTGCAAATATAGAAACTGTTGCCCACATTGCTGTTCTCTCTAGCACTCATTTTAGTATGTGACACAGGACTTTGTCTTGTAAATCCCATTCTGAGCAGGGTTTCGTCATACGTGCAATTTCACCCTTTGAAATTACTGAGCTTTTCCCATGGACAGGAGCTAGCTGGGTGGGTACTGGAAGAAAATAAAATGGCACTCCTTTGAAACCAGAGATGATGAGGAATATCATTAAATTTGTCTGGAAAGCAGGGCTGAAGGGGAAACCCTTGCTGTTGCCTGGCACTGATGCTGTTGAATGGGTCCCTCACTGCCCTACCTGCAGCCAGAGGAGCTGGGACCCAGCACAAGCAAGACAGAGAGGTAAAGAAGACGTTTTGAATCACCTGGGAAGATACTTTGAACCAAGACCATTGCTAATATTGCAGGTAGATAGTCTATGGAGATTTGTTCCATTCCTCTGTCTGTCTGACAGCCTCTCCTCTCCTCCTGACACCTTCTGAATACATTGGCCAGTTTCAACTGCACTTGATAGCTGGCAGGAAGCTTGAAAAACTAATTCCTTGTTAATTTGGGGTGGAAGGTGGGACAGAAGACCCATAGCTGTGCCCTCCCTGATGGTAAGGCTGTAGCATGCACCCAGAGGTTACCTGTGTGGTTTCATCTGACCCTCTGGAAGAGACATGACAGTACATGCCCCTCGACCAACCAGCAGTGGTGATACACAAGGGAACTGAAAGTATTGGGGGAAGGTGAGCAAGAGGCGAGGAAAAAGGGTATGGGGGAGTCTGGGGATACTGTGGTCTGGATTTAGGGAAAAGAGAGGGAGTAAGACCTACTATGGTGAGGAGAAAGTTTATGGATAGGACACATCCAGCCTTAGAGTAGGGGACAGAAAATGCTGGAAATGCACTCCTTCATGTGGCTGTCCATCTGTGCTGTGTCTTGGCCAGGTGTCTGCCCAGAACTGACTACAAAGTGCAGCAGTGGAAATACAGCCATTTCTTGGGTTTGTGGGTAAAGTGTCTTTACTGTCCCTTCCTCTCTGAATATAAATGTCGTGCCCTAATGTTGCGCCCTTTATGGTGCCTGTTGTAAGGCCATGATAAGTGGCTTGACCAGCCCTTGAACCTTCATCCAGGGTGTTTTTGGTGCCAACTGTTGTATGGCTGGAAGCTGCTACCGAGTCATGGCGCTGCCAGAGGGCAGAGCCCCAAAATACATACTTCTCTGTCACTCAGAAAAGAGTTTCAGCATATATAAACTCATACAAAAGTTTTCAATAATAGACAGTTTTAAGATTATAATAGGATCAACTTAATTAAAAGCAGCCTGAGATCTGGCTGAGGACTGGAGCTATATTTCCCTCTTCATTTCTCTGTTTCATTTCACTGCTATATCCCTAATAATCCCTTCTGATTCCCCTGCCTGAACAGAAATCTCCTAGAATAGCCTGCACGCACATATCCCAGTGACTTTCAGTAATAAACATTCAGAGAACAAAGAATATTCCCAGAGGTTAAAGATCAGGAATAATCAAAAGTATTTGGTTCCATGAAAAAAAATGTTGATTTTTCTTAAATGATTGATTTCAGATGTTAAAATTCAGTAAAGAGAAAACAGAGGAAATTGATCCAAATGAAATACAAACCAGACTAAGCCTTAGCACAGCAGTCATCCATTTTACAAGGACAGCTGAGTTCCTAGCATTGCCAGCAAAGCCTTCAGCAAACCCCTTGTTTCAGCTTTTAAAATCTTTCAGTGAAATGACAGCTAGCTTGTCCCTTACCTGTAACACGAAAAGCTTGTTTTGATCTAAAAAAATACTTCTTTCCTTCAGCTGTGAGGTTTGCCTTTGTGCGGGTTGGCAATGTCCGTCTGTGCACACAGTTTATAGTTTCTGAGACTCGCCCCAGAGGTTCAGCGGCTCAAACATTAACAGCATGGAGAATTATTGATTCTTAATGACTAGGTGTGGTATGAAATGGCAGCCACAGAAGGAAGCAGTGTAGCTCTGAGATAATTTACAGCCTTCAGTATTTTTTATGTCCTTTGGGGTTTTCTCTCTGAATTCAGTTTTTCAGTGGGGCTGCAAGGAATGAACACGCAGGGCCCGGGTTGGAGCCGCAGAGGGAAGGTTGTCCTTTCGGCCTTGGTTGGTGATAGCGCTTGCTGCTTGCCTAGTCACAGGGATAGTTCACATGTGGAAGACAAGGTTTTGGACATAAAGGTGACTTGTTTTCACAGCAGATGTGTGTGGGGAGGACTTGGCCTATTTGTAAGAATAATTCATCAGTTGTGGACTCAGAGAGCTCAAATTCTGCCTGAGCTCTGCAGGAAATTTACTTTGGGTAACTTTGGGCAAATCACTCTACTTGTCCATTTCCAGACGCTCCTTTCATTATGGATGTAATAATTCCTTTCCCTCGTGTGTCATCTTTCATATCTGTTTAGGTTTTCAGCCCTTCAGGGGAACCAATGCCTGCTAGTCTCTGCATTAAAGCAACTATAGTAAGGGGGAGCTGAAATCAATTAGGCTGTAAAGGGCTATGGTAAAATAAAAAATAAATAAAATAACACTGAAATCATATTTGGAAAAAAATAAAAGTTTTTTTAAAAAATAGTAATCTTTACGATTCTTTGCTTTCTACTAACTCGACTTTGTAATATTATGGTTATTTCAGATGTTTTGAACAGACTTATTTTATTCTCTCATGAAATGTTAATTTTCATCCAGGTTCTATTTTCTGGTTTCAATTCCCTAAGTATGTTAGATTACTTTTGAACATTGTTTAATTATCTGTGCAGAGCTTAAAAAATATTCTGAATTATGCACCCAAAGAAAGAAGCAGTTAGAGTCAATCACAGCTGGGAGGTGTACAATTTTGGAAAGGGTGAGCTTTCTGTTTGTACTCCAGATCACACTTTTCTCTTGAAAACAGCATGTTTCTGTAGGAAAAAAACTCTAGACAGTGCTTTCAGCATGCTTTTAAACACAATTGTTCTCTGTTTGCTCACGTACTCAGAGTGATTCAGACATTCTCAAAAGCTGCCTGCTAGCAGTGAGTTATCTTTGGAGCACAGCTCAAAAACAACAGTTTCCATTAAAGCATTAAAATTCATTGTTAACGATTTCAAAGCAAATATAATAAAGAGGAGGGAATTGGACTTTCTTGGAAATATGTTGACTTTAAGGGACTTACAAGCAGATTAACTGTGTATTAGTTGAACATGAATGAGCAACACTTTCAAAATGAAGACTAATATAACAAATTCACATAAACAGGTTCTGAACTTCATTTTTAGCCCTCCTTTCCATTAAAAAATGCAGAATAAGTCAAGTGATGATGTCATAAGTCAGACCACATAAGCAAGTTTAACGTTTGTCTTTAAAACGTTAGAGTCTACTTGGATGTCTTATCATTGAGAAGTGCAGCGGGGTACTTTAAATACAGATTTAAGATACCTAATATGCTTAATTGAATGCATATATTTTTTAAAGCCCCTGGAAGAGGTGAGCCTGCTCAACCTCAGCATCTTTCTCTGGCTGAAATAATTTCCCAGCTGCAAAGCAACTGCTTACAGGTTGTAACCACACAGGAAAAAAAATCCTCCATGTCAAAAACATTACAAAGTCCAGAAGCACTTAAAGCTTTACAACAGTCGTAACATGGTGCCACAGATAAAATCACAAGAAGAAACTGAGCACAGAGATTGGTTCCTTGAGCCAGCTGCTTCTCTGAGTAAATCTGATGAAAAGAAGGCAAGTGTCCAGGTGTTTATTTTGTGAATCATTGTTCAACGAGTCAGTTTTTCCAGAAACAACTCTTCTCATATCATTAGTCACATCCTTTTCACTCTTCCCATTTATCAGCATTGATATTCCTCCCTTTTTCCTTTTTCATTTATCCTTCTTGTCTTTTTACTTTTACTCTTTGTTTCAATTCACCTCATGTCCCTCCACATACCTCTTCTACTTCCAAAACTAACGAGACCTCGCCGACCTCAGCTGCTTTCCCTTCCTGCTTGTCTAGAAAATGTTTTTTTTATTAATCTTTTTGGGCACAATAATTTCACGACATCATCAGCATGTGTCAAAATGCACTAGTGGAGGAAGAAGAAGCATAGAAAAATAATGTTTGAAAGGACCTCAAGCTTCTAGTCATCTAGTTCCTTCACTTTTCCTGAGGCAGAATCAGCTACACCCAGAACCTCCCTGATTGTAAAAAAAAATGCAAATAATGGCCACTCCTAGTCTCCATAGGTAATCCACTGTGGCACTTCCAGACATCTGCTCATTTATACCATTGTCCTCTGCTCAGTTGCTCTCCACCTTCGCTGATGGGCTGTGCCTCAGATTCTGCCAGGCAAGATTTCCCAATGCTGCTGAGGACAGGCTCCTACAAACAATATTCCCTGAGCAATGCAACTCTTACCAAAGTACTTATATAGTATTTTCATATTATCTTCATTGCATTGGTAGTTTCACCTCAGTAATTCTGATTTTGTCTGCATTTACCTGTGCTATATACTCACTTTTGGTAGTGTAGCCTACTTATGACTGTCTTTGTACTTCCTTTGTGAGTTTGAGGTCACTGGAGAACTCTGATTTAACCAAGTATTTTATTGTTACTACCTTTTCTAATACTACTTATGCACTGGAACATATTATACCTTTCATTTCATTTATACAGAGACTTGGTCATTCCTGCTAATGCTTTTCATTGTCTTATTTCCTATGAAATCCTTCTTATCAATACTCTTATTTTATAGAAGTCTTCTTTTTACAAGTCCATTGTCATTTTTTCCTGTTCCCTCTCTCCCTTTCCAAGGATTGTGGACATTCATCATGTTATAATTACCAGACACTTACGTCACACCTATCTGCTGTATTCTGGACTTCGAAATAAACATATTCATCCCCATCAATGTTTCACTTCTTTTCCTAACAGTTCTTTCTGAAGCACTTTACACTTCTGTACAAACAGTCCAGTCTCATATTACTCAGCCAAATCTTCATGGTTCTCACAGTCTTGAGAACATATTAAGAGTTCCAGGGCTGCATATTACTTGCATTTGAGATCTTCAGGCCTTCCTTTTATATCTCTCACTCTGTTTTCATAGCCTTGCCCTTTCTGCTGTTTAGACCTCTGTCCACATTGCAATAATTTGTGTTTATAAAATGATACAAGATTTAGTGTTGGGGAAAAGGAACTTGGACAAAAAAAGAAAAAAGAAAAAAGAACCCACAAACTGGGAAGATCAGATGGACAAAGTTTTGTAAGCAATGAGCTAAGTCACCCATAGCAAGAGGCAACAAGACAAAGGAGGTAAGGGGGTCTAACTATGTAGGCACGTGTTAGGATAGGGACAAAAGACAGCACTGACTGTTCAGCAAGTTCTCAGCATAAATTTTGTGCTGTGGGGTGTACTGGGTCTGGCCGGGATGGAGTTAACTTCCCCACAGCAGCCCATACAGCTCTGTGCTCTGCACCTGTAGCTAGAGCAGCACTGATACCACACCCGTGTTGTGTCTATTGCTGAGCAGCGCTGGCACAGAACCCAGCCTCTCCAAACCCCCCAAACCCAGTGGGCTGGGGGTGAGCAGCAGCTGGGAGGGGACATCACCAGGGCAGCTGACCTGAACCGACCAAAGGGATATTCCATACCATATGATGTCACACTCAGCAATAAAAGCTGGGAAAGGGGAAGGAGAAGGGGGGGGCTCTCGTTATGAAGACGTCTGTCCTCCCGAACAACCGCTACGCGTATTGAGGCCCTGCTTCCCAGGACGTGGCCGAACACCGGTCGTTGACGGGAAGTAGAGAATCCTTTCTCTCTTTGCTTCCGCGCGGCCTTTGCTTGTATTATTTCTTTTCCCTTTAATTAAATTATCCTTATCTCAACCCTTAAGCCCTGGTCCATCATATTTTCTCCCCCTGTTTCTTTGAGGAGGGGGAGTGAGCGAGCGGTTGTGGTGGAGGCCACCTGTTTAGCTGGGTGAAACCACCACATGGGGTTCCGCCATCACATCTCTTTGATCTCAGTTTAAACCCTTCTTGCTAGCTTAGCCAACAGGAAAACAAAAAGGGCAAGCAGATGTATCCAGCAGTTCACAGGACCAACGCCTGATGCCCAGTATGAAGCCACACCACCTGTTCTCCTACCTAGTAGATAGGTCTTTCTGACTGGCCCTTGAAGACCTGTGCCTTGGATGATGAAAACCTTATCTGAATCATCCCTGTTGCCAGAACTCAATAGTTAGTTCTGAACTACTCCCCTTAGTTCTTGGCCAGACCCTTAGTGCCTGTTTGGGGCAGCTGGTAACCAGGAGCTCAGGTGAGGCACCTAAAATGGTCCATTCCCCACTGTCTTAGAAGCAGAGACGTCCTCTGCTTTCTTTCTTCTTTGCAGATGTCTTTGTGAATTGCCCATCTGCTGGGAAACGTGGGCTTGTCCTTCATCAGGGAGCTGGCAGCACATTTCTACGCATTCTCTGTTCTGTTCTCACTGTTGCTGCTTTATGTTTCCAGTATCTTCATTTGGCTATCCTTGGAGGACTGCATGTCTGGTACATTGATGGAATTCTCCTGGCCACCGTTGCATCTCAGCCTAGCCACCCTGCAGCCTCTCACCCATGCAGTATCTTGTTCCCAGCTCACACTGATACTGACGATACATTGCAGTTCAGTATATCCCAACCAGGACTTGGGTGGAGATGTCTAAAGCTGGTTTCATTTGTAGGTACACATGGCTGCCATTAAAGCAGGTGGAAGCTGAATCAGCAGCATGCCTGGATGTGACAAGGCAGCACATCCCCACCTTTGTTCCTGGAGTGTCTCCTTGAAGGCCTCGGTCAGCCCCAGCTCTGCAGCAGTTGCCCCATACATGTTGTGGTCCCAGCTACATCGCCAGCCTCACCCAGGCACAGATGTCTGACCTCTCCCTCAGCACACAGACCGAGCACACTGGCTTGCCTTCTTCATCGCTAACGGGAGGCCCATTGTGAATTTTTCCCATTTGCTGCCATCAGGTCCTGGCCCCTGTTAGTTGCTGAGCTAATGCTGTTAAACTCCTGGGCTATTAAACTTGCCCAGGTCAAGATGATAGATTTTAGTTTCCTTTTTTCTTCATGCAAGCAATGACATAATGGAACCAAATAGCTCTTCTGGAATAAACTATGCATATTCTAGAGATTACTTGTGTTTACACTACTTATTGCAAGACCTCCAAAGGAGATTAAAACTTGCACTCCATGCTGAAGCACAGGGAAATTCACTTTCTTTCAGCATGCTGGTGTCCTCTAGCTAATTCTCAAGAGGACTTGGAGTGACATACACATTAGAAGTTATGACCTGCATATTTCAAAATTACATTTTTTTGCTATAAATGCTGAAGAAAGATTTAAAAAAAAAACTCTTTTGGTCATTACTCCATACAAAGTCACGTCCACAATTTGCAAGGCTCAAAATATAATACAAAGCATAACACTGTGTCAAAACAAAATAGGAAACTGGAGTCTTTTCTCAGCTATACTCTGTTTAGAAAAGAGCAAGACAATATTATTACAAGAAACAACCAGTAAGCTGGCAGGCTGACACTATTTTTTGCTTATTCACATGCATATCTAAATGCAGATGGCCTTAGGACCCATGAAGCAAGTGTTTTGAGACCACTCAGTCACCTGGAGGAACATGCCCACCTGTAGGACATTGAAACGGGTATGATAAAACAAACTAGATTCTAGGGCTGTGTTTATCACTGTGATCACATATACTGCTGCATGGATGTTACATATAGCAGCCACTTCATAAAAATCAGAAATAAACCTGGGAGCAGAGCCCAGATGCCAAGACTCCCCTTGGCAAACTGACGCAGGACTTGAGTGCTCTTCTTCTCCCTTCTCGCGTCCTCAGAAATGTTATGGTTCTCAAACTCTTTATGAAAAACCACTATCACCATATCCTGTGCTGACTGACGTACAAAGTAAAGCCAAGCTGAAATACACTGTACTACACACACACATCAGCGGTGGCTGGCCAGCCCCATGTCCCACAGCTCAGCTGGAAGCTTGAAAATCTGTCCTTTGATTGAAAACATCTTTCAAAAACCAGGAAAAGCAACTAGACACTGGTTCTGAAGCTGCAAGCTGATGCCATTTATCTCTCCCTCCCACCTGCACACCCTTGAATACAAAATGAGGTTCTGCCTCTCGGACTTCACCAGCTTTCACCTTGCCAGCAGCAGCAGGGGATCAATGCAACACCCTCACCTTAGGTCTGATGAGTCCTCTCCATGGTGGGTTTTATTGATGCCATGCCAATACAAACATAAGAAACTAAGAGTTTGATCAGTGAAGAAAAAAGTGCTTCAGCATTATTGTTTACAACTAGCTTTGTTCTGCTGGGATGGGTTAAAAAAAAACCATAGTCTTCCCCTAAGCAGAGATCAGGCAATCTTGGCTCATTTTCCCTTGGTTTTAGCCCTTCTTTACCCTGCCTGCACAGCATTCAGAATGACACTGCTTTACTTTGCCGGGTGGAACTTTTACAACCTGATAAGATACCAATTGGTACCTTGAGCACAGTATGTCTCATAAATATTTGTACCAGCAACTCTCACAGGGAGAAGAGCAGCAAACCTCAGCTCTCAGGAAGTCCTAGTGATAGCTGAGTTCCAAGAGTATGTTCCCCTAAATAATACCAGCATTTCTAACACTGAATTGGCTTTCCATAAAGCTTTTGAAAAGGGCAGGAATGGGTAGCTAGGGACTGAATATTTGCGTTGATTTTGACTAGCAGTGAAGGTACTATGTCTAAATTCAAGCTTCGTTTTAGTGCACACTTCTCAGTAGGAACTGCCAGATGGACATAAATGTAGTTCTTGCTGGAAAAATTGTCACAAATAAGTTCTACTACTCTCATATCAGCAGGACCACGAGGTCTGGTTGCAGCAATGCCTTCCACTGAAAGTATTATGAACTCCCACAGAGTTGCTAGAAGTGGACTTGAGCCTTTTAGGGTTCTGACAATTTCATTTCCAAGTCAAAATATATAGCACACATCACCAACCTGAATCAATGCTGAAACTGACTTTTATCCGTTGGAAGGATTTTTATGTGCATTAAAGGCCAAGCCAAACATACATAATCTCATTTACTTCAATTACCTACTTTTGTGATCAAGGCCTAGTCACATGGATGAGCCACCAGAAGATAAGGCCTACTGTCTGCAAGAGAGGACCGTGCACATTTTGTGTTGCAGCCACCTACGATGAACGTTATTTAAAGTACTAATTCCTCTGCTTAGAATAGAAAATGCCATAAATACCACGTAATTTTAACTTCTGCCAACAGGGGATAACCAGCTTTCCTTGGCACGCCATACACAAGCTGGGACCCCAAGGGACTACTTCTGTGACTAAATAGCTGTGGTGTTAGGCTATCGGCTCATGTACTTCATGTTCACTTCTTCTGTATTTTCAAAGATTGCAGTGCAACCATTTTAGCTCTTTCTCTGCCTCATTTGTGACTTATATGGAAATGCCTCCCTGAATGTACACCTCTGCTTGCTTGACTATTAACTGAAATTGTATGACTTAAAGCTCTTTCCCTGTCTCCCACCTTAAAGTCTCAAACTTGCATGTCGCATTAACTTTCAAGTTAAAAGGGCAGTCAGTGGGATAAATCCATCAGTTTATAGCTGTATCTGGCTTTATTGCATCTCAAGCTTAGTGCAGCCAGAGAATAAACCATACTTTTAACATTGCATTGCCCGCGAGCAGAGGTGCAGCGATGCTGGCCTAGGTTGCTGGTGTCAACATACCTTCTAGACCACAGTGATCCATGACCACCAAAGGTGCAACTAAATGTTCTGCATTCAGGGGTTAATTTCGTTGTCAAAGACAAACGAAAGGCAAGATAGACTACTTTCTGAGGAGCCCAGCCACAAGGTTAAACGTTTCAGTGAAGAAACAAAAGTGAAAAACCATTTCCTTTTACCCGAAGGCTCCAGCAAGATGTTGCAATCAGCTCGGGTCACACCAGCTTCTCTAGTCTGCTTTCAGGTTTGCATCTCTTTTCTGTACAGCTACTTCCAGGCCATATCCCCAGTACAGGTACAGAAGGGTAGGGCTAAACAAACAAGTGCCCAGCACCTAGTGAGCTTGCTGCTGTGGCGTGTATTCTCCTCCCAGTCCAAAGGAAGACCAGCACGCTTTAGTAGCACATCTATAAAACAAAAAGCAGATTGTTGAGGAATAGTTTGCCTGAACTTTTTTTTTTTATGGGTCTCCTGAAAATGCTGGGTAGACACAGAAGTTCTTGGAATAGTGGTGAAATTATATCAGTTAATGGTTAGTAATACATTCATATTTAGATAATGCATTTTAGGAGTTCCAGGCATATTGCAGACTTGGATTAATCCAATTCTGCAAGACGTCTTTAAGAAAAACTGTCTCTCTTCCGCAGATTCCAGGAATTCAAAAACCATAATTCAGGCCCCAAAATATGACGATAGGCTTAAAAATGTCTTAATAAGAACAACAACACGAATGAGTGTCTTTGTATTCTCCTTTTGCTGTGTGAGTCATATAGTGTCTTTATAGTTATGAAGATTAAACTTTTTTGAACAAAAGAAAACCTCACATCTTCATAGAATTGTAGGATCTATCAAACAAAAAGTAAGATTGTTTCAACGCAGTGTGCTGAAAGAACAAAAATACAGCTTTTTCTGAACTTCATATTCCTCAAACGGCATGCTGTTTGGAACTACAGAGCTATTTAACTGCTACCTTTAGCTAATGTAAAGGATGAAGATTTGTTATCAGTCTAAGGACTTTGAGTTATGTTCATGAAACAGTAGTGCTGGTAGTAAATTTTTATGAATGACTTCTGCTGCTCAGTTAATCAGTACATTGAACATCTAATGTAGAAAGAGAAGCAATGCATGTCCAACTTCTCTGATGCTCATGCAATCTACTGTGACGAGATCACAGAGAGGAGAGGTAGAATGCGGACAGGGCATTGCTCTTTATGGTAGCTGGTTGGGATTTTTTAATAAAATTCGGGGGGAGGGGTTTCTTTGTTCCCCAAAATATGTTTAGCTATATTTTTATTTACCTTGGAAACATTTTATTTTTTAGTTCAGTCTTTAGATTTGTGCCTTTGATAGGTTTTTACCGAATTTATCTTAGCCTTAGTCTATTTACATCTTTTGGTTACTATGCTGCATTACTTATGCAAATGTGTATAACAAATATTTTACTTCTTATATTTAGAAGCCAAGAAAAGCTGACCAGGAGGAGTACCCCATCACTTCTGCTCTTGGGGTAGTGCTTTAGGGAGACACTCCCAGGTGAGTGCTGGTGTGCACCCTCCTCATCTCAGCTAGCTGCGCTGGAGGCACAGTGTTCCCTTTAAGCCTCAGCTGCTTTGAGGGCAAACACTGTCAACTCATGTTCACGTCAACTTCATTTACAGCACTATGCAGTGTTTTGCACCACACTGTCTGAGACATTTGGACATGTTCCCTGTACTCTGCTGTGAAGCCAGCAATTACCAGTGGAGTGGGCAGCTGAGGAAGAATGCTTTCTAAAACTGCAACAGCATCAACTGCAAGACCATCTTTGTCAGACACTGACACTTCTAATAATTCTCTTGTAATTTATAGCTTTATTTTAAAGTAGTTACTCAGAATTGAATTATCTTTACTTTAAAAATGCAAATCAATTACTTTAAGTCCCCATTAAGTAAGAGCCCTTTTGCTTCCAGAAACATCTTAGCTTGAAAAGAAATATGCAAGCACGAGACTTTCATAACATTTTATATTCTGGCTATGTGTTAAAAACAGCCATACCAAAAGCAGCAGTTTTTGACAATGGTAGAGCATTTTAGGTTAATATAAAAGCTGGACTTGTGAGTATATATTTTGACTACAACAGAATTTTTAGCGTTAATTCCTACGAAGTACTAATTATTTTTACCTCATGTCACTGCAATTTTTTACTAAATTAACCTTACTGAGCATGAGAGAAGTAAATTTATTTTCCTTATATTGCTTTTATTCTTTTTTTTTTTTTTTTTGGCTGCTTAAGGAATCCAGTTTGAAATATGTGGCATTTGCAGACTTTCTGCTGTACTTTAAGAATTAAAGTCAGCTTTGATGTTTTTAGGTTTGTTTTCCTTTGCTTTTAATATTTAGCTACTATGGAAGTTATGTGTGTATATTTTTATGTAGACATTTTCTAGGTTACTTGCAGAAAGGAAAGCAGTTTGTTGAGCAATCACAAGTATTTGACATAATCTGACACATGGGAGGAAGTGTTATAGGAATGTTAAATAACTTCTGTTTAAATAGCATGCCATTATTGACTTTGTTATAAATAATCAAGGTCTTCATGTAATGTGTAAATGCATGTGATCTTAATTTATTTGTAAATGTTAGTTTATCTCTTATATGGTTAACATAAACACTTTGCATGGAGTTGTGCTTAAGATAAGAAGTAAAATACTGTTCTATAGTACTGTTCTAAATTTTTATTGTTAATTTTTACCCAATCTAAAACAAACAAACAAAAATCAAAACAAAACAAACAAAAAATCAAAGCTTTTATCATAGGTCTCACGGAAATATGTTTTCATGCCATTGGGAGTTTCTGTAGCTGACTTTTGTTTCTGTATTTAGACAACGGTGACTGTTGTGTGAGGATCTACACAAATGCATGAACTGCCAAGCAGCCCAAGCAGATTACAACTGCCATCAAAATTTGCATTTATGGTGGTTTCTTCTGATTGTTGAAAGCTGGAGTTCAGTCCATCACTGGGGATGTTCTCTTGGCTGATACCGCCAGGCACGTGGCAGATTTTTTTGAGTAATAAAGCTATTTAAGAGGAGATATGTTCTGGATAAATGGCTGATACATTATTTTATGAGAAAGAGAATTTAGCTTTGAGGACAAGAGCTGTGATCCTCCTGCGTGCCCCCAGGAGGGCTTCCAGGAGGAATGTGGGATACCAGCCTTACTGGTGACATTCCGGGCACCGCTGTCACCCACAGGAGCCAGCATAGCTGAGCCAAGCGGGCTTCTGGCACAGAGCAAGTCTGTTCTCCCCTTCATCCGCTGCTGCTGTCACATCATTTCTGAGCCAGATGCTGGCCCAGTGTGTTGCTACTAATTCAAATAATTTATATCACATCTATCATTGTGTTACTATCGTTACAGGCATACAGGAAGATTTCTGACTGGCTGTGTTAAGGTTCCAAGCCACATCTAACTGTCATTTGCATGCACTCAGAAAGGGAAGACTCACAAGAAGAAGGCAAGAAAAGGCACAAACAAAAGAAAGAAAAGAAAATACAGTGTTCTTAAGGGCTTTAGTTATACTGGCTTGGGACAACTCAAAGCCAATAGGTCACTGGCTCACTCCTTTATTTTTCTTTCCAAAGACAGCAGTACTTCTTGTATGCCTCTCTATGTCCTTGCCTGCTTGCCAGTTTGACAAGGAGCCTGTAGTCGTTTACTTGTGTGCCGTGGTCACTCAGCTGACTGTTAGAGCCAAGGGGTTGGCATTAGATAGCCTAGGTGGTAGCCGGGCAGTTGGGCAGCACCTTTAGCTACACATTCTTTGCTGATAACTTTTATGCAAAGTCTTGTTGCAAAGTAGCAAAGACCAGAATGGAGAAAGAAGCAATAGGAAGGGAGCAGCATTGGTGTTACTTACACAGCCCAGGGTGGCAAAAGCTCAGCAGGCAGAACTGGGTGGTCGCCGTGCGTTGTGTCCCCAGGGGCTGTCAGAGGTGTTGTGCCAGGAGGCTTCTACTCTTTGTTCCTATGCTAAAATCCTTGCGCTTATATGAACAGTTCCATTAAAACTGGTTTGTTTGGTTTTTTTTCTTATTTAGATTTGAAGTTGTTTCACTTTCTTTAGGTGAACTGACTGTTATATGTGATTGACATTAGCATATGCGTCAATAGCCAGCTATAAGATTCTACTTCTGTAAATGCGGTTAATATTTCTGTAACAGCTTTAAATATA
This sequence comes from Chauna torquata, assembly GCA_013399475.1. Lineage (NCBI taxonomy): Eukaryota > Metazoa > Chordata > Aves > Anseriformes > Anhimidae > Chauna > Chauna torquata. The sequence continues at coordinate 227,108 of VXAL01005409.1, read as the reverse complement.
CATTGCATGCAGGCAATATTGTGGCTTCTAGAGACATGCAATTTTTAATCTTGTGGTTCAGGGTTAAAATCTCAACTCCAAAAATGTATATATCTTAAATACACTGGCCTACAGTCATGTTAAACTTTTTAATTAAAGAAGGAAGAGTTTGCTTGTTAGTTTACTTGTATTTCAGTAAACTTTGGCAAAGACTTTGCTAAGCATAGCCAAAATCATTGTGGTAAATGCACAGTGATAGAGCCTGCTCAGTGTGAGGCCACAGTTCTACAGAAGGGTTTCCTCTAGCACGTAGCATACATCAGTCCAGACTGTTGTAACAAAAATCTTCTGATTCCCACAGCAGGGCTAGGAGCAAACATCTTTCCCCTGCAGGTTACCACTCTAGAAACCAAAACAGTCATTAGTAGCTTGTACTTCAGCAGTCTTGCAGCAGGTGCCATCTGCCAGGGATGCAGATGTTCCACACAGTCTGTATGGTACTCCCAGCAAATCCTGCCTTCCTGAGCCAAGTGTTTAAAGCCAGCAGGAAACCTTTTATGGATCTAAAGCACTCTGGCCATTGCTTTCTTCTACTTAAACAGAAGTGCTCAATCACCATGCTGATGAAACACTGCAGGTAGGAACTATTAAAGTAGTGGCCTTCGGAAGTGGAGCTGGACCATGGGCAAACTTTGCCTGGACTCGTCCCAGCTGGCAGATCCAGAAGTCCTCAGCCTACCTGTGCCAGAGCCCATGTTTTTTATCATGCTTTGGTTCCTGGGGAGCAGGTGCACTGTGCTGCATGTGGGGGCTGGTAGGGCTGGAGGCCACCTACTGCTTCTGGAGGGACAGACCCCCCAGAAGGCAGCAGGCAGCATTGAGTCCTGCAAAGACATTCAAAATGGCATCTTTCAACCATATGTGTTAGACAATGAAGCAATATTGCTCTGAGGATGCAGAGGGCAAACTTAGATACGTGTTTGTGTAGCCTGGCTGTAACTGGATCTGAAGTCAAGGACAGGATCAGGAATAAAATTAAGATGTCATCCTTAACACTGAGGTCACAGTAGCCTCAGAGAGACCTCTTTCCAACCAAACTCTATGCATGAAATTACTCTTTCGAAGCAAATGTGAGTCAACTAGTGTATCTGCACCCTATTTCGTGGCTTCTAGCCGTTTTAAAGTCTGTGTTTCATTTCAGTACAGTATCTTGTTTCAGTGTGTGCCAAAGTGCAGAAAATTTCCAGGTCCCACCCAACGGAGATAAGAGCACACTGTAAGGAAAGTATCTGATGATCCTTATGAAACTATGATGTATTTCCTATTCATGTGGGAGAATGACATAACTTTTTATTCACACATGCAAAACAACAGATTCCTTTCCTGAAAGGACACTGTCTAGTTCTCTGGATACCACTATTGTGAGTTACATCAGCTGGACTACTTGCTTAAGTAAACATCTGCAAATGCTAGCTGCAGGCATCCCTCTTTATGCTCAGTGTATGACATGATGCCAGACACTAGCAGGGTTGAAAGAGCTGCCTTTTACCAACTTGTCACTTCTTTTCAGGTTTTCGTATAAGATTTTTATCTGCAAGAAGGTCTTGATCCAGTAATCCTTATGAAGGCAAGTTTTGTTGCACTTACACTATAGGAGTTGTATCCTGCAACCAAACATATATATTTAAATCCCTAGTTAGGACAGGAACTGTACAGTACTAATTGCATGGTTGTTTTCAAAGTAATGCATGAAAGAAGTGTACAGTACATTTAAATGGAGCATAATTTACATAAAAACTGTTTTTGGTGATGAAGTATTTTGTAAAATCTAAGTGAGTGGGTACAAAGACATCAGATGACACATCATCATGGACTGAAATCATTGGCTCAGTATACAATGGCAGCTAAAAATGCAAAAACAAACAAACAAACAAACAAAAACCTTGGGATCTAATCAGGAAGGGCACTGGAAGTGGGAAATAAGGTATTTTGTCACTACCTAAAGCCTTGCATCTTGAGTAGTACATACTGCTGCGGCCTTTGCCTCTAAGGTAGGATGGTGTTAGAGAAGGAACTGAGAAAGGCAACAAACACAGGTAAGTGGCTGGAGCAGCTGCCCTAGGGGAGAGATTAAAAGTTTGGGACACTACATTTAGGAGAGTAGAAGGATGAGGGGGAAATGACTGATATTTTTACATTCGTAAAGCCAGTGGAGAAGGTGAGTGCAAAACTGCTGTTCATGAAATCCCCTGGGTGATATCCCTAAACAGCACGTCCTGTTGCCTCTTTGCACCACCCCCTCAGATAGAGCACGGCGTGGGAAGCACCACTGGCCCAAAGCAGTAGGGCATTTCTTCTAAATGAGTTCTTAGACACCTTTCTGATAATTCTGCAGTGGCAGTCTGAAATCCATAAACCTAGGAATATCAGTCTGCTTTGACAAAAATATCAGAGGAGGGATTTCTGTATGGGTAGAGCACTTATCTGGGATGTGAGGGGGCATGTTTTTTCCATTGCCTCTCCAACCTCCAGGCTTATTTACTGCAAGCTCTATCTACACTTTCTGTCTGGACAGCCTGAGAGGTATCTTGGGCATGGATGGGAGCCCAGCATCCTCCTGCCAAGGTGTTTTGCATTTATTGATGAGTAGTGCAATATAGCCACACTATGCAGCTCCATTCCCAGGACTTCATCAGCTGGATATAACATCCCAGTCAAAGCACAGATGCTGGGGGAGTTTCTCCAGTGGGAGCCCACATGTCAAAGGATTTTTCCTGGTGGGGCTTGGTAGTTCCAAAGTACCAGTGGTGGTAAAAATGCTGCCACGGGTGCTAATGGAGCATCCCAGCCCCTGTAGCTCAGTTCTGAGTGGAGCAAGGTGGGGAGAAGCAGATGTTGTTGTTCATGCTACAAGATTGCATCAAGGGGAGGAGGAAAATCTTAAAGCACAGGAAACCAAAAATATAACTAAAAAGTAACTAAAATGATGTTATTGTGGCAAGGCTTGTGAACATCCATCTAGGCATCACTCAGTGATGCAACAGTGTTTAGAGAGGAAATATATCCTGAGCACCTTCAGAGCAAAACTGTGAATCAGGTAAATACACACACCCCACTGAAAGCCACATTGGATGTGAGGAATGTAGACACAGAAATAACCTCCTGGCCATGTCAAAACTATTGAGAGGTCACTTATAACTTCAGCAGAAGTTAAGCCATTAAGTAATTCAGCAAAAATCATACAGTGTCAGAAGGGAATGAATGCAAAGCTCAGTGGACCTGGAGGTCCTTCCTCCACAGAGGCAGTCGCTGAGCTCCTCTCACTCTGCATTGGAGCACTGCAGAAATGAGAAAATAATTTGATTGTAAAATTACTCAGGTATAATTTTCAAAACTTAAAGGAAGTGTGCTACCCTAACCATTGTCTTCGCAAATTTTTAACCAGATGACAAGACAGTGCTGGCACAGCAGAGCAAGCTACACAGGACTGGTGTGCTCTCATGTGGGTGCATTGTCCTTGCAGTCTGACAGCTAAAATCACAAGTAACTAGTACATTGAATTTCAGTGACTCTAGGCAAGAAAGCTATTACTTTGGTGATCTTACTAATCACAGAGGATAAAAGTAGAGATATTTGCAGCTCCTGGGTGGGGTGGTCACTGATAGAGAAGGTCTTGTTTGCTCTTTTGACTATAGGAGATGATGAGCACGTGGGAAGGCTTCGTGTCAGGCTGCGTGCTGTGTCACACATTCACTGTTTGTGGCAGGCACTGCAACTCAAACCATCTCTTACAGCCCACCAGCACTGGGTCCCTACAGCTGCAGGTCACCAGCCCATGGTCCCTCTTGGAAGCAACGGCAGGAGCAAGGCTTCTCCACAGCCTTTCTGGAACATAGTGAGGAACATAACATGTCTGCGTTGCTTGTTTTAACTGGAGGAGGCCACATTTACAGGCCTAAAGGTCACTGTATAAATATCCCACAGAGTCTGCCGCATTTAAAAGTGCTTGTGGAGTATGGCCAGCACTGTGATATTTAGCATAATTTTAACACAGGGTGCCACATGTACCTTGGGTGCTACCACGCACTTAGTACTGCATGGGTCCAACAAATAGACAAAGGTCAAAGAAACCATGTTTTGCCCTGTCCTGTTCTACCCCACTGAACTAGAACAGAGAGGGACTGCAGGCAAGGTGGACAAGTCTTATTAAATATTATTTTGTGCATGTGGAAGATCTGTGTGTTGAACTCCAGCAGTGTGCCGAACACTGTCACAGCCCGCAGCTCCTAACTGAGCAACAGTCTCTGGTAAGTCCAGAAAAGAGAGACACAGAAGGGCCAGCTGCACAACTCTCGCTGGCTCTTATCTCCAGCATAAGTGAAAGTGTTTGGGGGTCAGACGTGGGAATGATCTATGTAAAATGTTCAGTTATGCAGTCTTCAGAGATGTTGTAAGGAATGAGTTCAGGGTGCACTTTTGAAGAGCCAAGAATTTATCAGTCTGGGGATCTTGCCAGTAAAACACCATTAGTACTCATAGAATCATAGAATCATTTAAGTTAGAAGTGACCAACCATCAACCTGACTTACCGAGTCCCATCACTAAACCATGTCCCTCAGTATCACATCCACACATCTCTTAAATACCTCCAGGGATGGGGACTCCACCACTTCCTGGGCAACCTTCATCATCACCAGGACTGCTGCTGTCAGGAGCCCTTTCCACAATTTGTAGCTATTCTTCTCCAAAGCAGCCCAAGTGAAATAACTTTTGTCCATGGTCTTTAAAGCTTTCCAAGGAATTGGTGTTGAAAAACTTGTGTATGTGAAGTTTAAATCCACACTGTATCTGTTGATTTTATTGAAAATGTCATCCTTTTACTTGATGAAATTTTATCAATAATTCTCCCAAATCTGAATGTATATAGCACCCTGCAAATACACAGTGCCGTAACAATAATAGTTCCTTAGTGTAGTTTTGTACCAAAGCACAAGTAAACCTTTCTTCTTGCAGTAAATCTGTCATGATTAAATTAATTAGAACTGGACATGCCCCCTAGTTCCTCTTGCTGATCAGATCCATCTTCCTAAAAAGAGCTTTGTATAATAGCTCTTACACTATAATTGGTATTTTGCGTGTTCTTAGGCTTTTTTTTTTTTTTTTAACTCTATTTGTTTTATTTTGTTTGGACTCTCTGAGTTTTGCCATTTTGGCCTTGGTGCACTCACTGCTGTGACTCACGTATTCCACAGCTACTGCCAGATCTCTGAGGCTGACATTGTAATTATCGCGTTAGGACCTGTCATTGCGGCTCTGATTTAATAAATAGAGCAGTGATTAGAATCATTGATTGATCCATTCCATGTTTTTGGACACCCACATCTGAGATGAACAGAGAGCCTGTGGATATTTAGGGTTTGAAATGTCAGCATTCCAGATTAAATCAGTAGTAATTAGCCATCCCATATACACTAGCTGTTATATACAGTGAGCATTTCTGTATTTGATAATGTGGCAATTATCAGCTAAAACTGTGACTCAAATTCATCTCCTACTCTGCAGAAGAAAGCCCTGGCCCTTCCCCTGTGCCCAGCTCATCGGAGCCAAGCAGCTCACAGCAGGTGACTGGGGTCCCTTTCAGGCGAAACTCATGGTGCCTTTTGGGAGTGCGAGTAAGGCATTGCAGTCCCTGGTGGGCATTTGGTCCACAGGACCAGACAGGGCCTGATCCAGAGCAAGAAAAGCCCTGAAATGTGCGGAGTGTGGATGCCCAGCATCAGCCCTGTCACTCTGCATCCAGAGGTCAGACAGGAACACGCCCTGGTGGTGTCTGAGCAAACTGAAGCAACAGCTCCCTGGAGGGGACACTGCTGGTGGTGGTTCTTCACCCCACAGCTTCCTCCGCGCTCAGAAGCTCTTCCTGAAAATTTAGGGCAAGCCAGGAACCTGCAGGATGGATGAGGAGGGCCAGCAGGAGGTTGACTGGGATGTACAAGGTGGAGGCACCTACCTAAGGTGGTTCAGACCCAAGGCAGCACCACGCTAAGCAGACAGACCAGCCCTGGTCCAGCAGCAGCCCCAGGAGACAGATCTGCGGCCTTGTCTGTTCCCCGTGGCCGTGGGAGCGATGTGGTGATACGGCACGCTGTGCACGACGGCCGCACGGCTGCTGCTGGTGGCTGCTCTGGGGAACGAGCCCACTGCATCGCAATGACGGCTCTCCTTTTAAAATGCATTTCTAGGATTTCTGATCCAGAGAAAAGCTTGAAAACACAACGGCTATTTTAAAGGCCAAAAAGTCAAAAACCTTCTTAAAAAACAATCGTATGTTTTAAAAGGAAATGCCATTATTCTGGGAGGGAGTGGTAAGAGACAAGTAAGGGTCACGAAAACTTACTAGATAATTCCAAATTTTATGATACTTTCTATACATGAAACAATGCTGTGAATGTGAATGGTTGTGTGATCAACATGGACATTTTATATTTCTTCACAACCTGCTTGGTTTAGATTGTAGGCTCCATAGGTTGACAGATACAGAACAGGCTGAGGAATTGTCCTCCTTGCATTCAGCTACACTTTCAGTTCTTGAAAATAAACATCTGTTTAATTTGTGCCATTTTGGTTTTGTTCATGAACAGGGAAAAAGTTCTGATAGTTAAAAAGTTCTGAAATCGTGTATTGGAGTGTGCTGTATTCTCTAAACTGCTCTGGATCAACCTGAAGTTACATGCTGACAACTCAGAAGCGCTCATTCAAAATCCAGCAACAGGGATCTTGTCTATGCGCTATTCAAAATATTGTTTTCTGTTCTTGCCAACAATTTATTCCAGATCAGGAATTCCCTTCCAGGGAGATCTGAATGCTGCATAAGCACAGAGCCATCCTGCAATGTGGTATTTCACCCCTAGACAACTCTGAAAACTCTTTTTCTACCCCTTTCATCATCCCCTCAGCAGAGGCAGTTTTGGGCTAACACTCAGCAAGCTCATTCCTTTCCAGAGCATTTGGTGGATAAAAGCTGCACAGTCTGAGATGTGGAAGGCAGTTCTTGTCTTACAGTGTCTCCTTTTCTTGCATTCATCAGCAAGGAAGACGAGCTGCCAGGCAGGAGATTTAGCTTTTCTGAGCTATCTGTTGGCAAAATGGAATGACTCTACATCTACCTGGAAATCTGAGGTGTGCCCACATAAACCGGTACAGTCAGGAGGAAAATCTGTGCTAAAATCATTATTTCCAACATAAATTGAGGATTAGGACATGCCATGCCAGCTAACTGCTTTCTGTCCTTGAATGTAGCATTTCACTTAATTTTGTCTCCAAAGTTGGGGCAATGGTATTTATCTACATTTCTGAAGTGTTTTCAGACATAGGGCCAGATACCTTCTTTAAGAATGACTTATTTTTATCTCTGTCACCACAACCCATTTGCACATAAGGGATACTGTACACAAATAGCTTTGAGGCTGCGGGTGATTCTTGCTTTGTGATTCTAGGTTGCTAAGTAGCCTCTGTGTTCAGAAACACAAGGACTCCTCCCTGTATTTGTTGCGCAGCAAACTTCACAAGCATTCAAAATATTTTCTAAAGTTGAAAAAATTCTTAGGGATTTCCTGAGGCTCAAAGGCAGTCATATATTTTATTTATTTTATTACAAGGCATGTAAGTAAAAACTTGCATATCTGAAAAAAGATATTAGATAGAAAACAGTAATAAAATTAACATTATTGTTTTAAGAAACTTGGTAATAAATACATTTCCCCTCCACATTAAAATGCTTGTTATTGTGCACAACAATAAATACAGCATAGCTCTGGCATAGAGAAAGGCCAAGACTGGATACAAGTCCATGTGGTTTCTTAAAAAAGCTCAGGTGATTTCTAAAGGTTTGGCATCCTGCACTTGATGTACTTAGATACAACTTTGTGCTTTAATTTTATTTTTACTATGATTTTTAAACAGTATCATAATATGGAAATATGAGAGGAAAATTTGTTTGATTATAGGATTTTTCCTTTAAATATTTTCCAAGTAAGAAGTGTAAATTCATTGAAACTAATCCTTGAAATAATAAAAACAAGTGTCTTGGTGGCTAGTCTACAAAAATGCAGATTTTTCAGCTGTGGGTGCTCAAGCCTGACCAGCCAATTGGCAAAGGAATGATTGCCTAGTCAGTTCCTCAATTCTTTACACAATTTTCAAAAGAGAGAGAGAGAGAGAGAGAGAGAGAAGAAGAAGAACAGTGAGAAAGAGTGCAGTATTCACTTCCGAAGTCATGACTGTTTGAGGTTCTTACGCTATTATCCAAAGCTGAGAGGAGAAGAAGTAAGTATATTCCAGAACACTTCCCAGCATAACTTTGGGTCGTTCTGGTCTATACTTTTCTTTTAAAACTACCAATGAAAAAGAAAAAGATATTTCCATGCACTGTGCTGTTCTTATGCCAGCACTTATCATCACAATCACAACTGTGAATCTAAGTCATTTTCATAGCCCAATCTAATATAGATTGATTATTTCCCACAACATAGTTAGATAATGTCCACAATATGCCACAAGCTCTGGCAGAGTCCAACATTCTTAAAGTACCGATAGGTCATGGCAAGACTTGGACTTGAGTTTGAAGGCCATATTCTTGTTGTTCTTGGCAACTATTTTGCCCCAAAACCGCCTGGCTTTCTTCGGGATGCTCTCTCTCCGTTTCTGGTAAGCCAGCCGCTTCTCATTCTTTTCCTTGCTGTCCCTCCTGAGTCGGACCTGCCGCACGATGCCTTCAAACAGCTCTTTCACATTGTGCTGCACGGCTGCCGAGGTCTCAATGAACTTGCAGTCAAACACAACAGCGCATGCTCGTCCCTCTGCAAAATCACAACAGGGATATGTCATGAGATGTCACAAGCCAGGGAGGGAGGCAACACAGCTGCGGGCTGCCACGTACAGGGAGCCAGCACCACCGGGGGAATTCCTCAAGCCTAATATAGCCAGGGATAAGTCTTTAATCATCTAATGCTGCCTGGTAGCCCATGATTCATCTGGTCTGTGTCACACTCCCTTCGCAGCAAGGGGGGTCATTCTCCTCCTGGAGCAGCCTGGTCCTTGCCATCAGCTGCGAAGTGAGGAAGCTGGGGCTGACTGACTTGCACTGAGACATCGAAGGTTGAGAGGTCAGCCATGAGTCAAAATCATCTGGTCATCTTAGTGCAGACGCCCACAAGCCACATTAAAGGGTGATGACAGTGCCCTCCATGTGCTCAGCACAGCTCCTATTACCACAGGAGGCAGGACCCAAATCCCCTCCATAGGCCATGTGTATAAACCAGGGTCTTCAGACAGTATCAGTTTTGGTGTGAACATGCACAAAATCCTTAAATAAAGCAGAACTATGCCCAAAAATTCAGACGTACATCTGAAATCACAGTCCTTATCCTTAACTGCTTGAACATAAACTAACCCTAGCAGCTGTCTTTCACTTGCAAGCCAATTTATGCTGTCTTCTGACTTGCTGTGAACTCATCATCAGAATGACTAAAGTGGCATGAATCCATCTGCTGTCTTTCAAAGGATTTTTCAAGTGGGCCAGAGAGGCATGAGAAGGAAAACAGACATCTCTGGGCTCCTGATGACCTACCTCAGTTCAAACTCTTCACTTAGAGCAACCGTGACCAGGGCCAGAGGAACTGTGCATATCCCCAGTGAAACAAAAGTCTAGATCAACTGGGAAACAGAAAAGCAGGACAGCTGCAGAGAGAAGAAAATGCTGAACCTAGGAACCCGTGTTTCTTGTGGGCTCTGGCCAAGATGAGATATCTAATGCATTGCTGTGCGCTATGTTACATCACCTAAACCTCAGGAAAGACTGTCTAAGAAGGGACTTTACTGACTGAAGAGCTTGAAGGTCGGCAGCAGCTTTCCCAGTGGTCTCTCTATTCCTATTTAAGGGCTTAGGACTCCCTGTGCTTTGGGAGTGTGACACAGGCTGTTTGTTCATTTGCATGCAGCAGAGGGAGGGCTGCTGTAGCAGCCCAGAGCAAGGCATCAAGGAGACCTCTCCTGAAAGGCTGTGCAGTAGCTGCCCAGGCTAGTGAAACGAAGAGTGAGAGGGAATTTTAATTCATCAGGAAGTAAAATGTCACAGAGGATAAGGAACTCGTTAAACAAAGAGGTAATCTTTGGCAGCAGAATAAAGGTGTTATGCATTAACATGTATTGGAAACCCAAAGGGTTCTCAGCTACCGGAGCAATCTCATTCTGCAGTGGTCTTACACTAGGAGCTGGAAGGGAAGAAATTCAAGCTGCCTTTATGATGGAACTTAAATCTAGGAAAGGGATTACCTGACATGTAACAGTATTACCAACGGAGGCTTAAGGACCAGGCAGATCCTTCCCAGTCCTCTGTCCACTATTCCAGCCCTCGGTTGCCTTATTACTTTTTCGTTGCCTGATTGCAGCGTACTCCCTCAGCCAGAGCTCTGCATGTTGTTGAAAAGCTGTTATATCACTCTTAAAGTTTACGTAGTTTTTATCCTCAGCCTTTTCCTTACCTGCCACTGAAACTTCACGGCACCTGACAAGGTCACTTTTGTTGCCAACCAAAATAATGGGAATATCTTCTTTCTGGCGAGCTCTGCGGAGTTGTATTCTGAGTTCAGAGGCCTTCTCAAAGCTTGCTCGGTCTGTGATGGAGTAGACAATCAAGTATGCATCTCCCACTTTCATGCAGTGGTCTCGAATCCATTCTCCTTCACACTGTTCAAATGAAACGGTCAGACATTGTTATGCCCAGAACTGATTTTACTTAGAAAATATAACACTAGAGATTCTGAACACATTCCTGCTGTAACTGCACTGGGTATGGTTTGAATCACAGCTGTACTACAAGCAATTCCAAAGTGGTGACCATATGAATACTTCACCACGAAGGAGGGCAAAACTTGCCCCAGATAATTCATTGCGCTGGATTTAGACTGGAATGAACATGGTCTGGAAAATGGCTTGAATATTTTGTATTATCATTAAAAAAATAAAGAAGGCTTGCTGTTCTCAGGCTGACACTACAGAGCCATTAGGAGTGCTTGGCTTGGTGCAGTGAGGGGGTTGAGCCTGTATTTTCCCTGATGATGAAGTATGGAAAACACCTACTTTCTTTCAGAAAAGATACATACTTTTTATATTAACACTCATTCATATGCACTTTTCTTTTGGCATTTGATTGGTATATGTAAATAAAAGTACCTTATTATCCCACATGTCAAGCAGTATAATGGTTGCACTCTCCCCATCCACCATCAGGGTTCTTTCATACGTGTCTTCTGGAAAGAAAATCAGAACAGTTGGTAATATATTATTTTGTGGCAACATGTACATTATAAAAAAACAAATAGTTGGCTATGTATAATTTGTTCACAGTTCAAGTTATTGAGCCAAGTTTTGTGCTGGCTCACATTCAGTTCTTTCCTCGTTTCCATCAGCACTAAACCTTCCCTACGTTCATTACTGGTTGTCTTACTTTCCATGATATATGAAGGAGACCAAAAGATCAGGAAATGAAATGTTCATTATTTTGGTTGATAGTCTCTTTATCTTATGTGGGAGAGAGAAAATAGAACCAGTGGAAGAAATAACCAAAGGCTGAACATTTGCCCCAGGGGAGCAGCAGAGTCCAGTGAGGCTGAGTAATGGAAAATATTTGCTTTCGCTTTAGCAGGGACAGTTTACGGGTGAACAGTCACTGCTGTTGAGAGCAATACAGCTAACAGCCTACCAAGCAAAGAGGACAGGGTTTTGTGAAACAGGAACTCTGGAGTTTTAGAGAGACTGAAATGACTGCTGCGTCCCATTTCTTTCCCATTTCACAGTTTCCCACATTACCTTCGATGTCAAAAAGCAAAGGAGTCAACAAACCACAGAAGTTAATTATTTTGTGCTGAAACCACAAAAACTCATATCTAGATTATAAATACCACATGACTAAGTTCTGCTTAGATGGGGGGAAGATGTTCCCTCTCATTCACAGTCAATCCTTGCTGTGAAATCTCAGTCTAGCTTCTGCTTCAAATACTAATCTTCCTTCCCCCTGCCCCAAATCCAGGGACATTTGGATGAGCAGTATGTGGTTTGGACCCATCTCTAGTCCTGTGTTGCTGGTAAGTGAAAAATGCCAGGCTTAGGGTTTCTGAGAGTACCACACCTTTCACTGCACTGTGTGAGGGGTCTGTCCCAAACATGCTTGTAGATCAGACCATGTCTTAACTCTTGCCTCATAAAGCTTCTGCTGGGTGTTAGTGGAGTAAACTTTCCCCTAAATTGTAATCACAGCTTTCCTCAAAGCCAGGAATCTACATCCATGCAAAAGAATCAGCCAAAAATATTCCACATTTAAAATAAAATCAAACTTTGTAAACAAGAGCACAGGTTTGGCACAGCTTAAAATGGACAGATTCAAAATACAAAGCTAATCAAGAGGAGCAGTTTCCCTTGTAGGCCCAAGAGCATGACATTTATGTTCATGAGTTAGATCAATCTCACAGCCTGTGGCAAAACTAATCCCCAAAAGCAGCTGTATTCCCTCTGTGAACTGGCTGTCCTGAAACCATCATCTTCTGTAATAATATTTGCAGTTTGCAAGCTAAAATTTGGAGAATAGTTTCTTCAACTGATCAAGCACCTGCATGGGAACAAGCTCCATATGTGTCAGAGGACAACATTTAGAAGACTACTTCTCTTTTCTCTGTGACACAGGGAGCGGCTACCACACATGTAACCACACTCCTCGAAAATGCTGTGCCCCAAATGGTCATACTCAGCAATGATTTGCACCTTGGGCAATCCTAAGGAACTTCTATAGGATATAAAACACACTGAAAGTGAGCAATTAGTTCATCTCATGCTTATTTTGAAGCTGACGCTAGAAAAGGAGAAATACAACAACAGTAAGATTTCTGATACCTCCATAGAGCTGGCCTTGAAAATCTGGCATATCTACACTCCAAGCAATAGTGCTGGGAGTGCAGATGAAGGAAGAAACCATACTGCTTTGCATGGAGGAGAAGGAAACCGTCTGACAAGGGTGTGCAACATAAAGCAGCTGTGTTCTCTGATTGATTGCCCAAGGGTCCTAAACCAGGTCACTGCAGCAGCACTAGGAAAGGTTTTATCAGAGATATTCCAGGCTGAAAAGCTGGTGGAATTACAGGAAAAGTCAGCAGAAGGTGAAGGCAAAGCCCACCTGAATCACTGACCCAGTGCCACTGCACTGTGGGGAACTTCAAATTGCCAAAAGGCACAAAGATCTGTACCTCCAGTCTGTAAGAACAAGCAAGGAAAAGGTGGGTCCTGCCTTCCTAGCACTGGGCTCTATTAAGTCCTGACTGTATTAAATCCTGGCGTAAAGACAAGAAAAGCTGTCCTGTCCACGGTCCATTGAGGGCTGTAAGAGAAGCCCAGAAGCTCTCTGTGCTTGCATGGGCACCGACACACCGGGAAGGGATATGGGAGAAAAAAGGAAACTCCTATGTGTTGACTAGCAAAACCAGCTAGCAACTTGCATGTCCTCCCAAGGTGACAGCACCTGTGTCCTTAGGGCCACAGTGGACTTCTGTCACAGCACAACCCTTCTCCCACAGCATCTCCTGCACAGTATGCCTCACGGCTGGGTGCCACAACCTCGCCTTCTGCATTAACTGGTCTGCAGGATTAAAGAAGGCTTCACAATCCTCACCAACGCAGAGGAGAATAGCAAGGGTGAAGCACCAAACAAAACCCTACAGCTTCTGACTTTTCCCCCAGTTTGGGCAAAAGGAGTTTCCCTGCAGTGTTGAAGCATCTTTATCTGTTTTTTCCCTGGGGGGACCCCTTGCTGTGCAAGCAACATGAAAGTAGGGGTAGACGTATTTTACTCAAACTCCACACGGTCTACACTCAGGCAATGCATTTATACATAAGGCTGAGATGACTTTTAATGGTAAATGTTTTAGAAGTGATTGAAGGACTGGGCAGGGCTTTTTTATTTTTCATTATATATTATTTCTAAAAACTGCATTCCATAGACCAGGAGGACCTTGGATGGTTTTCTCTGCCCTACAGAAAGCTGGAGATGACCCTGTGGACCCTGTGGTGACACAAAGATTGGACCAGCATGAAAGCTGAATGGCAGCTTCCAACAGGTATTTTGAAATGAAAGAGCATGAGAATCTGTATTGTTCTCTCTGAGGCTGTAGATGGTTGTTAGAGAACATCTTACTCTTTGTAGCTTATTTTGCTTATTCTTGATTTTGGGTTTTTTTTGTTGTTTTTTGGGTTTTTTTTTTTTTTTGACACATATGCGAGCTGGAATTGGTTTTGACAATGAGATCCAAATGTTTGCTACATCAATTTTAACTTAAATGGCCTGTCTGATTTTCTGTGCCAATTTCTGCTGACAGGGCCAATTGCAAGCAAACACAAGCACCCCAGAGCATAACGACCTACCTCCCAGCACCTCGCAGTCGCTGTCGATGCTGTCGTGTACCCCCGCAAAGATGTTGGCCAGTGACGACTTGCCTACGCCGTGCTCCCCGATCAGCACCACCCGGTAGCAATTGCTGCCAGACTCAGAGGAGATGACGGAGTCGGACGACTCCGAGGACCAGCTCCTTCTGTAGTACTCGTCGGGGCTGATGGTGTATCGCTTCTGTGCGTTGTACTCGTTGGAGTCCTTCTGGACCAGCAGGTTCTTTCCATCAGCAGGGATGCTCCACCGCTGCTGCTGCTGCTGCAGGCTGCTGTTGTGGGTGCGACGCATGGTAACGTTGTTGAGGGTCATTTTTTACCCCTGGTGAGAAATCACACGTGTTAGCCACAAAACATTTACAAAGCACTAACACCCTCTTATTAACCCAAGGCAGCACGTCCTGCTCTTGTATACAGATCCAATATACGACACAAGCAAAATGAGACTTCGCACTCTTTTGTAGTTGCTGGTACGCAAAGAAATATTTCTAGTTAGTGAGTCAGAAGCTTTTTCCTGGGGATGATACCACCCTCACATGCTAAATCCTATCTCTGTTTATCCTTTACAAGCTCTCTGCAGTGCTAGGTGCAGCCCAGCCTGGGAGAGGGAGGCGTGGGGAGGGCAGGGCAGCGCTGCCCAGAGCACACACGCTGCTGCATCCCTGCCGAGAGACAGCCCGTGGTACAGGCAGCGCCCACAGGCGCTGCCCCCTACCCTTCGTGCTTGTCCGGGGCAAACAGACGAACCAGTCCCGGTGGCACACACACAACCTTAGACAACCCTCGTACGAGAAGAAAGCCACGCAAGCAAGCCTTGCTGTGATGGGGTGGATTTGGATCTCCTCTATGGTGGGATGAGCAATGACTCTGCTTCAGACGGTGGCTTTCTGGCTGCTAAGAGGGAGGACACAACCAGGTCCATCGGCTTTTCTGAGGAGGTACAGGTTCCAGCCGCTACAGGAGGTAGCGCTGGGAGGAAAAGCTCATAAATTTACAGATATAAAATCCTCAACTTCATTTACTACACAATTGGCTAAATAGGTTAGCTCTTCCTCTCTAAGCATGGTTTTTAATTACATTTTACTCAGCAAACTGTTTTGCCTTGGTTGCAGGCAGAGGACAGTGATGTCATTCTCACGGGCCAACAGCTACCATTTTTAGGAAAGTTACTTTGATGCATTCCAGTTCCCAAAGTGACAGTTATTTAGACATTTTGCTTTTCAGCGTATATCTGAAGTTTCTCAGCTCTCTTCTCCAAATCAATAAGCAGGATAACTGCCCATAAAATGCAGCGGGTCACTTTCAAACTTGAATAATAAGCGGTGAACGAAAAAAGTACAGTAACACATCAAAATTACACATACAAATCACTAGTCCTCTTCACACAAAACTATCTGAAAACTTCTTAGAAAAAATGCACAGCAGGTCAGAGAACAAACAGACAAAACGCGTACTCCATCTGAACTTATTGCAGCACACGCAATATTTTCTCTGTGATGCACAGTGCTTATTGGCAAAATTAGATTATTCACATAGTCCTAGATGCAGTAACTTTGCCAGCAAGCAATAGATCTAACCAGAAACCAGGCACCAAGGAAAGACTGCACCACGAAGTGAAATATTAACTGCAGTTTAATTTTAAAATGTTTTTTTTTCTTGCAGTTTCCCTGTTGAAAAGATCAGATGAGAAAAGCCAGCTCCAATTCAGTCAAGCAACAAAGCCTAAATGATAACCTTCAATAAACAATCACTGAATAGTCTCAGTCATGAACATCTTATGATTTCTTCTCTAGCAAGCTATCATCCCTCATTAAGCAAATCCTAACGAGACAAAGGCTTATAAGTCACTATTGCACGTCGCGGTCTGAGTCTAGGCTGGTGCTGATAGCACACGCTGCACTTAGCAGTTTGGGTCTAGAAAAGCAACAATACAACACCGCATGCGACCCAAGGCATCTCGGCCAGCACTGCCTTACTTGTGACCGGCTCGTCCACGCGGTCAGGTCTGTGGCTCGCGCTGCCCTCCTCTCTCCGCGGACTGTGTCACACTGAACTGCTCTGCCGAAGTAAATCCTCTCCTGCTTACGGGCTGCCTCTTTAATTCCTTCTCAGCAAACCTGGTTTATATTAAGCCCATCTGATCAGAGACAGGGCTTTTCCGTGACGTGGTTGGCCTTTCCATACAACAGCCAGCCCCCAGCTGGGAGGAAGCAGACATGCAGAAGAGCAAAAACTTACAAACAGTCTCAAAAGACTTACTTGAAATCATATGATTGTCTCAGTATTGCCAGTAAAATAAACACATTTGGTTCTTACATGATGAAAACAGGAAAGTGAGAAAAAACATAATAACACATGCCCTTCCACCTCACTCAGTTTTTCAGTCAAACACTATTAGAATTAATGATTTAAAAATGACACGTTTCACTAATGCATAAAATGCTGTAAATGTACTATGTTCTTTGTCTGCAAAATGCAGTTGACTCCTTGCTGGACAAAAATGTTATTTGGAATAAAATACCTGAATGTTATTTTAGAATTATCTTCCAAGTAAGGATATTACCCTGTTGTTTTTTTTTTTTTTAAATCTAACATATGCAATCCTATTTTTCTCTCTCAATCTCCAAGTCGCTGCACCCAGTTTTCAGAACTGCGCAGCCAGCTCCCACTTCTGCTGTAACCCTTCACTTGCAAGGGCTTCACAAAACACCTGACCACTAATTGAGTGTTACTCCAGCTGGATGCTGGCAAAGATGTATGAGAATTAGTGAGCACAAAGTCCGGGTAGCATAGTGCCAATTCTGTCCATAGTTTATTAGGAGAGAAGAATATATAGTGTATGTGCCACAAAACAAGTGCCTGCTCCTTAAATTTTTATTGTCCTATAACTCCTTGGCAGAAGAAATTCTGCCAGAAGGAAAAAAAAATCCAAACCTGTAATATATGCCACTGGGTGACACTTTAACAACACATGGAAATTGCTTCTTGATTAACAGAGAAAGAATAATAAACCACAAACTACTTGGTAGGGATACCACCGGTTATATAGAAGTATATGGAAAACTCCTACAGTTTTCCCTTATTTACAATCTCCTAGTTATTCTACTGGCCCCCCAAAACCAACCTCTGGCTGTCCCTCTTGCTCTGCACTTAGAAAGTCTGAAGAACTTCATTTCTGAGCAGAGGAAAGAGTATTTTGTTTCATGATGCCATTCTTCTTGGTTCCAGGCGAGCAAGCCTTCACCTGGCAGCGCTATGCAGAGGGGACATCTGTTCCTCTGGTTGCTGCCTAGCACTTATTTCACAGACCTTTACATTTTCGTGCCTTGATCAAACCCTGTTAAATGTTTTTCCTGTGAAAAAGTGGACCCTCATGAAATTCTTCCATTGAAATATGCCTGCTTTCTTTCACCTTTGGCTTGGTTGCACTCCTGCATCTTTCGTGAGGATTTTCAGGGACCTCCTGAGCCCATCCTCAAAGAGCCAAGAGCATTTCCCAAAGTCATGCGCATTCATCAATGTACGCGGAAATTACTCAGTTGTACTGGGGAGACTTGAACAAAAATATGTCCCGATTTTGCATCACCTGCGTTTCCCTGCTCGACAGCAGCTGCCCTGGCCCCAAATCCTGCATCCCCGCTCGGAGTGGCACGTCCCTCTGCGTAGGATGCACGCTGCGGCTGTTTGTGCTTGCTGTGCAGCACGGCAAAACACAACAAAACCTCCGTCAGGGAAAGTTGATGGCGTGGCCAGTGGATTTCAACATGGAGCACTTTGCTTGTGTGCTGTCGGCATACTCTGCACTGAAGTTGCTCTTTTTTTTTACGGAACATTGGAAATGATGTAGGTGAGTGAGTAGCTGGAGAACTGTGTGCTGCACCCGGGGCTCACTGAGCTCTCTTTACGTTGTCTGTCCTTTGTCACCGTGTGTGAAAAAAGCAAAAACTGTCCACAACAGGGCTGGAGAGATTTATGGCCAGATCGATGCCAGCAGAACCGTAGGCTCTAACGTCTCGCCCAAATGTTTAACTTATATCATAGCAGAAAGCACAGACAGTGGATATAAATCACAGTCAGAAAAGCCTTTGTGTTTAGTTATGGTTAGTGTTAGATCAGGAATTGCTAGACATCATCTTATGCATCATCTTCATAGAATTTGAGGCAGACGAAGAAAACATGGCTCTCTAGCGATCCCACGGTGTCTCTCTTTGATAAAGCTGTCCATTTGGATTGTCCCAGCTGTGGCACGGAGCGCTTGTACTGGGGAAACCTGCACACAAGTTTGCCTTCGCACTTTGTCTTCTGAGCCTGTTCTAGCTTTGCCGACTTGACAATTAACTCGCCAGCCCCCATTCTGGATATGGTCTCAACGTGACAGAGAGCTCTTATTCCTCAGGCAGTGCCATCAGACCTCATGAATCCCAGTCATCATAACTGTAGGGAAAATGTTTTCTTCTTTGTTTTTAAAGTTAGGGAGAAGTGCAACATTTTCAGTCTCCTGCTGCGTGCTTGCAAGGGATAAGAGCAGGTTGATTAATGAATCATGAACTGACCCCTTCCCAAGAGGGCTGACTACACGCTTGCATTTCCAAAGATAGCTCCATAGACTGATGGGGGGTTCTGTGGTCCTGGACTGCTCTGTCCTCTTGCACTCTTTTCCAGTCGACGCTTCTGCAGCAAAAACTGCCTGAGACATAGGCGCAAGAAGAGAAAAACCATAAGGCCAAGTGCTGTCGTAAAACACACAAGGGCTCGGATGCTGCTGGCTGGTGCAATATTAAACTCAGAGAGATTGCTTTTTGCCTGTCTTATCCATTCTGTGCTTCAATAACCACGTCTTAGAGGAATGTTCCCTGCAGCCAGGATGAAATAAACACCGCAGAGCAACAGCTCTGCAATCCCTCTCTGGCCAGTTACAGTTAGACCAGGTGATGCCCAGAGCAATTAGGCAGAAATTTTCCATTGGATATAAAACAGGAGTGCTTCTGAGCTGGCATTTAATTAGCTTTTTTGCATTTATGTATATGAAGGCAAAAGTAGCTCCTCAAATCACCACCTAGCTCGAGGGTTGTGTTTAGAGAGAGTCTGAGTCAGCTTGGATGGGGAGGGAAATGCAAGGGGAAAAATTTAAAAAAAAAAAAATCAAGGAGAGTAAAATTCAGATTTATTTTGCTAGAAATTGAACGCTGTGTCTGAAAGCACACTTGCTCCCTGTACATTCAGCAGAAGAGTATATCTTCATTTTTCCCTTTAGAGGACCTGATTTAGTAGACTGTGTTCCCAGCAGTTAGTTGCCTGCAGAGGCAATGAATCCAGTCCACCATCCTCCTTTCCTCCTCACCATAACAGCATTTTACATTTTTCTCCTCTTCTCACATTCATCAGTGTTGGCTGGCCACTTGGGAACTCTTGGCCCCCCAGCAGCATCAGCTACCAGCTTGGCAATGGACAGAAATATTTCTGGGGGACAGGCCTGATGCTGGGCAGGACAGTGCAGACCCACTGGGCACTCACAACCACTGCAAGGCTCACGGACCTGCTCCAGGGTCACCATCCATCCCTGCAGCACATGGGGCCACAGGCAGCTCGCTGAGCAAGCGATGAACAAAAAGCAAAAATACAGGTGGGGTGAAGTTCAATTAGGTCCATGGTAGTGGGACTGATAGCTTATTTACAGCAACCCGTGCCCACAGCTTTGCCTCTGCTTTTCCTGCTTCAATCCAATGACTGAGTGAGAAGTTTCACATCAAGTGAGAGAGGTAGCAGGGATAAAGGATGCTGAAATTGGAGGCATGAGGAAGGTAAATGAAGGATTGTGTGCCTGGGAGAACTACCGAGGGTCCTAAGCGAGGATGGGGAGAAAAGGAGGCTGAGAAACAACGGAATAATAAAACTTTATTTTAATGGAACAGAATCAAAAAATGCTCCTGAAAGTGCTCCTCTATCTAAAAAATGTTTAATAAAAGAGCCACTGCTCCCTTCAGAGGGGCAGATTTTGTAGCCTCTGCTCCCAGCAATTGCTTGCAAAGTGTACTGAATTTGTTCCATCACCTCCTTTTCTCCCACACCTCAGCAGCATTTTTACAATTCTTTTATTGAACACTAAAAGCAGAACAGGATCCTCTGGTGGTGAAGCATAAGGACAGGGGAGAAGCACCGATCTGTTCTTCTTGTGCGCAAGATAGCATTAAAAGCTGGCATTAGAGCTCTCAGGGGATAGGATTGATTTTAGTCAGCTACCTCATTAGGGAACCCCTTGTTAGTCTATTACTGGCAGATAATCTGGATTCTGATGGACCAAAAGGAAGGTGTGCTCCATATTTGTGCTCTGCAGAGCCTTCATAACTGTGGTGGGTGTCCAAAAGCTATTTTCCCCATTAATGCATTAAGGTAGCACAGTCAAATACTAAGCAGAGAGTGAAAAATGAGCAGCCAAAGGAAGCAATGTAGTTAGGTTCATAATAAATTATTTTTTAGTCTAGTTAACTGTAAAGGGGAAAAAAAAACCTGCAATTAAAACAACTATCAGCTGTGAAAGAAAAGCAACAATAACAAAAAGCAAATGGCAAAACTGAATTATTTCAGTAAGAGTTAGAAAAAGAAGTGCCTATTTCCCACCCTTGCATTGAATGACGTTAAAGAATTCTGCTGATAATTCTCCAGAGAACGGGATTAAGTCATGCACGACATAAATAAATGTGATTTTCAAATAGAATCAATGCAAATTTAAAAAAATCATAATATTCTAATAACAGTAGGATGTGAGTTAGCCATAAACATTCTTCGAATACAGAGCTAAAAAACACCTTCAAAGAAATGGTACCGGGATAGACCATTTCCTGCAGCTGGGATCTTTGTAGCATGTCAGTCCTCAGTGGAGTCTGGTTCATGAGTCATGGTCTCCTTTTCAACTGCCGGAGTCGTGGCTTTCTGTAACAAATCCCACTTGCTTTTGGAGTAGAAAGTCATGGTGGTATTGAACGATAGGCAACTTCTGCATCAGCAAACCATAGTCTGGGAACTTCAGCAGAATAATCTGGGTCTCTGATCTTCAGAACTGCTGGACAGAAACCCAGAACAAAGTCTTTTGATCCAACCACGAGTTCTCCTTCTTCCTGAGGAGCTGTCACACGAAGTACCACCAACAATAATTACCAAGACCCAGGGCGGCTGGGTCATACTCTTTCATCTCACACAAAAATACAAAGTAAGCTCTCAAAGATCTGCCAATACTTCAAAAACTTTCCACATGATCACCAGTGCTTGACTTTCAGGTTGCCAGGCTCAACATTTGACAAAAAACAGAGATGTATCATCAGAGGCTTCCCTGCAAATTGTCCCACAATCTCCAGGGAGGTTTGCTCCAGCTATCCTCGCCTGTCAGTTTTTATCGCCATTTTCTCCAGTTCTCCAAGCATGGACACACATTCACAAACTAGCACCCACCAGTTTGCTTTCTGATTGCCTTTATCTATGTGATAAACCTCTCCAGGGTGGGAAGGGAGCACATCATTTCCCGTGCACGCCGCTTCACTCTGCAACCCACGTAAGCACAGGATTGTGAAACTCCTGGTTTCACATCAGCTGGGGCCTGTGATCTGGGTGGAGGTGTCCCTGCCACATGGGCTGGGAGCAGGCGGACAGCATGCTAATGCCGGGGCAGGGTCGCTGATGGTCCTGGGGGGCTCCAAAGGGGTCCTGGGCCGTGGGCAGGTAGGGGAACCCCGTGGGTGGGCAGGGACAGGCAGGGCTGTGGGTACCCTCCGAGTCTGACACCCACTTGGTGCACTCCTCTCCGCCTTTATCATAGGAAACATATTTTCAGCAGTCAGCAAGAGGGAGGCTGGGTCACACCCTCTGCCGTGGCATCCGTACAGCCACGGGGCTGGGTGGATGTGCTGCAGAAGTGAATGCTGCCCAGGGCTCGGGTCCGCCCCGCGCTCACAGCAGTTTTGACTTGAGGAAAGGTGGTGGCCCTTGGTTCAGGTTTAGCTGAGGCACAGCTGAATTCAGCCTGTCTGGGCAAGAGGCGAGGGGCACAGACTGGAGCACAGGAGGCTCCCCCTGAACACCAGGCAGCACTCCTGCACTGTGCGGGTGACGGAGCACGGGCACAGGCTGCCCAGAGGCTGGGGGGTCTCCTCCTTGGGATCTTCAGAAGCCGCCTGGACATGGTGCTGGGCACCCTGCTCTGGGTGTCCCTGCTTGAGCAGGGGTGGGACCAGGTGGCTCCAGAGGTCCCGGCCAGCCTCAGCCACTTTGTGATTCTGTTTCAATCAAAGTGTTGCCTGGGTTGTTATTGATATCTGCACCAGGAGAAAGGTGACATTTAAAAATGCGCAACATGTGTTGGATCATGATGGCTAAACCAGCTATGCTCGTCACCCAAAATAAGATCAAGTCGTAGCTGGAATACAGTGTCTCCATATCCCACCCCTCCCCTGTTCCCTTTTTACTGTATAGAAGATCAGCAGCAACAAAACCACAGCTAAATATGGTCTGCCGTGAGGGATGCAATGTCTCTCTTCTCTCCCTGTTCACAGTGTCATCTCACCAGTGCCACCAGTTCAGCGCAGCTGTGCGCTCGCCGCTGGCTGCACCAGCACCTAGTGAAGTGATGCTTCATGTGATGGCTCAGTGATTCACCGCCTTGTTTGGATTTTCTGGCTCCCAGGCTTGTGTTTATCAGCAAAACACACACCCTTCCCAGCGTCAGAATGTAAGTGGGTTGGAGCCATACGAAATGCCTGTTAGGAAGATGCTGTATACCGTCAGGCATAATTAATGTCTATTTAATTGAACAACAGCACCTCTTTTATTTACACGGCTTTACTCTGCTGTCCTTCAGCATGCACTTTTCACTTTTCCAAAAGGAAAGAAATGAAAATGAACATAGAAGCGAAAATAAGTTTGTTGTTTTCTCTTTGAAGATCGAGTTCTTTGTCTCTGTGATACCATTATCATTACAGGACAACCGAGTGGCGGGCCCGCAGGTAGGATTCATTTCACCTCATTTAAACTAGTTGCCTTGGTCCCCAAAGGGAGCAGAGCGAGGTTAAAGAGGCACCGCCAGGGTGATTCATCCCACAGAGGCAGCATGAATCATCCTTGGAGATGCATCTCTCCCCAGTGACAACAGAGGGAACCCGGGGAGATGAGTCTGTCTGCACTAGCATGAGCCTTGAACTTCACTGCCAGAAGGTCTGGCAGTCAAGTGAAAGGAATCAACATCTAACAGCTTACAGGCTAATTTTTACCTTTTCAGATGCACGATAGGTGAGACAAGGCTTAAGACACAATCGTTACATGTGCAACACTGAATAAAAGTATCCTGCTGTGGTGCAGGACCTGCATAGATGCACTAACAACTTGGCCGCAAAGCTGGAGAAACTGGTGCTTGTGTCACGGTCAGCATGGATGGCAACAGCGGTCTTCTGCCAGTAGCCACCGGGATGTCCTGGGGAGGAATCGCTTCTGTCACCACCCGCACGGACTGATCACCGGCTGATGTCCCTTTACATCCTCTGACGTATGGCAGCACGGCTCATGGTGACCACGGGCGCGTGCTGGCTGTCAGCGTATGCCACCTCGTCCCACCTCACAAAGCCCTTTGCTGCTGCCCATCAGCAGCAGAAGGCACACCGCAGACAAAGCCTTACAAGAAGCCCTAGCTGAAAGATGAGAACGAGTGTTGGACACAGCGTACACTCCACGGTACAGAGCGTGCACAAATCCCTGTCTCTGAAGGAAAGGAGGATCACAGCCAGCACGTTTCACAGGGAACATCCTCAGTACAATACCAGCAGTTACAGGGCTGTCACCCTCAATACTACTTCACAACACCAGTTCCTTGGCATTCCTGCAGGAGCCAGAAAGGGGTGGCACAGCTGCAGCAGGATCTTCTCGAGCCCCCCCTAGCTGGGGCACACACACATCCGTGCTCAGGCTGCTGGGAGCCCTCCTACAGCCACCAATCGCTTGTCTTTTGCTTTCTTTCTGTTGTTCTCACAAAACGTATTCATTTTGATAGCGGGCAGTAAACACAGGAGCTGGGCATGATAAAAAAAAAAAGCCAGCATTAATAACTAGAAACAACAGTTTTGATGGAAAGCAGAACTTTTAATAGTTTCACTGTATTTTCCTCCAGTGCATCTCATGCATTTGCAAGATGTGCATCTCTGTGATAAGGTGTGGGACAACACCATCCTTTTCAGAAGCAGTAAACTGCAAGGTCTGTCACACACATTTTTCCTTCTTCAGGGTAACTAGCACATCCTTTAATGCCTTCTGAGCATTTACTACAATGAAAGCTATTACCAGGGGAGGGCCTGTTCTCATGAAGCCAAGGATGCTGAGCGTACTACTGACTCTAAGGTGTGGGTAGCTAGAAAAGGCAATGGCCACCCACTGCTCAAGCACATTCGTCAGGTGAGCTGCTCTGAAGTGGGGTACCTGACGTGCGTTGTTCCTGTGAATCAGAAAATTAGAGAAACCAGTGGGAAAAAGCTTTGATTCCTTGAGCCTGTGGAAGCAGCTGCAGTCCTGGTTTTCATAAATCCTCAGTGTTGCTGGAAGTTGAATCAGTGGCCAGGCTGGCAGAGTTAGAAGCTAAGAGAAAAATAGATAATTCAAAGTCACGAGCTCAAGAAACACAATTCTGGCATGACTCATAAACTAGATCTAGATCTCATAAACTAGAGTTTTTGTGCTCTGTAAATCTCATTTTTATGTGACAGTTTGGTCAGTCGAGCAGTGGGTCAATCGGCTTGAGCCTGAGCCCTTGAATCACAGCTGCCTTCTGCTCCTCATTGTCCCGCGTGCTCAGGAACTGTGCTTTGATGAATTTTAAACAATTCCGTCAGGTTGTAAAGTTAAGACCCAACACACCACACACATGAGTGAAGATGATAAAACATATCACAGCAAACAGAGACATGCGGGGGTACCACATGGATGCATCCCATTACAAGAGGCAGAGAAAATATTTTGATCTCCTAGTTACCAGCCCACTTCTGTTTGACTTCTGAGCTAAGACTACGCTGCCAGCAGCCACATCCCCACAGCTGGGCAGCACAACGCTGCTGCCAGGAGCTCTTTACCTCGTCAGCAGGGTGCTCACAGGGGCAGCTTTGGCTGGGTGAGTCAGGGCAGGGAAATGGGCTCCAGTGAAGGCAGAGCAGGCAGGGTAGGCTTCTGTGCTGCACAGCCTCCCGCACTCTCCCTCGCTCGCAGTTTAAGCAAAAGATGAAGCTAAAATGAGCAGCACCCTTAGGGGAAAAAATGTTCTTTCATTATAGAATCACCTGGCAAGCTCTGACAGCTTACCTAAATACCTTCACCTACCTGCTCTCATGAAATGCCTCCTCCTTGCATACTGGTTTATATCAGAAGTCACCCTTAAAATAAGTTCAAATCAGACATAATTGAGGTTAAAAAACATGTTGAGTACCTGAAGGGAAAACAGCCGTGAAGGTCCATGTGCTCTGTGGAGGATTAACACCTTGTGCCCCATATGCTGCACATTTCTGGTCCAGCAAAACATGTACAATACACATGCCTGAATGCTTCTCACACAAAGGACAGATCAGGTCTACTGCCTTGGCTACCCTGTATTCTGCTTGCACAAAGGATGAAGTCCCTTGCTGTCTGCCTCATATTGCAGGAGACCTTCAACTGCACCTTTGGGTTGTTTTCTGGTTAACCACATGGTTAATGTTGTCCCTATATGTTGCATATACGCAATGCATTAACCTTCTAGCTGAATAAAAAAGAAAGTAGAGAAAAAGTGAGAAGGAGAGGAAGACAGGGCAAAAGAGAGAGGGAGAGGTCCTGCCCTCAGAACAGCCTTCTTGAGGTCACGCAGACTCAAGCACTGTGCCATATTTGAAGATGCTTTATCATCTGCAGTGTCACTCCCAGTTATTTTATTGTTGGCATCCCAGGAACGTGCTCTCTTTGGAAGCCCCTAGATCTCCATCTCCCAGCATCTCAGTCTCATATTGCTTAGAGCAATGTGACAACATTAAGGAGCTAAGCCTCTTCAGCCCAAAACAACCAGGACAGACCCTGCCACCTATGAGCTCCACCACTTGGCTTTCCAAAGCACTCCTCAACCATCACTAATGTTATGGCCTTCACCATGGATTTTTACCTCACCTGCACGCAGGGGCAGCCTTTCTCCAGCTTTTGAAGAAACAGAGGTTTCCCCACAGATGCCTGGCACTGCTCCCCCTTCACCAGCTTGGCACCCACCACTGGGAGAAACTCAGCTGCCTGGTCCTGGCTTGGTCTAGAAGTAATGGAAGTAGAAAACACATGTATTTAACCTTAAAAAAAAAAAAAAAAAAAAAAACAGTAACGGTGGCAATCATAGCCATGGCCAAAGCCTGGCAGTCTCAGCTGCTGTCTGTGTTCTGTGGCAAAGGAAAAGACAGAATGACCCCAAGTTCAGATGTGAGAAGGTGAGATATAGTGCCTTGCAGAGTCAAAAGCAACACACTGTCTCTAGTATTAATAGCTAATTTCATTAGAGCTGCACAAATCACCTGGTAGTAACCTTTTGTTTATAGCTCTTGCAGGGGCACACTGTGAAGTCTGCGTCACTGTTTTAGTTACTGTCTTTCCATGAGGCAATTGTGGAGCATGTACTTCCCTGCAAACACAGTGGCAAGTTCCCGAAACCCACCTGCTCAAATGCACGAACCCTGCTTACTGCATTTGGGGAAAAACACATTTATTAACCACCAACATCCA
This sequence comes from Chauna torquata, assembly GCA_013399475.1. NCBI lineage: Eukaryota > Metazoa > Chordata > Aves > Anseriformes > Anhimidae > Chauna > Chauna torquata. The sequence continues at coordinate 199,889 of VXAL01005409.1, read as the reverse complement.
TGGAGTAACAGAAACATCCTGCTTGCTGTCGCTGTGCCAACTGCAGCGGAGGGAAGGAGCTGCCAAGCTCCAAACTGCACCGAAACATTCACGGCTGCCACAAAAGCTGTGTCCTGCAGGGCTTGGGAACGCTAGCAACTGGAGCCGCCACCCCAGACCTGAAAATTTGGGGTCACTGTATTGTTACATATTCAAGCCGGTATGGCCGTAAGTGACAGCAAGCATTAAAAAGCTTAGCCAAAGCTTTTATTGAACACGGCAAGTCTGAAGCAGCTTAATGATATAAATAGGCACCATTAATACTTAGTGTTACCCAGTTGCTGAAGTAGGTTATAGTATTTTTTAGTTTAACTGGGGATAGCCCAATATATAAATAGGTTGTGGTTATGTTTAGCTGGGTACAAGGATTAGAGACAGGCTTAACATATAAGTAGATCCTGATAGACCACTTAGGAAACAGAAACAGATTAACTTGACTGTAATAGCAGAGCCCATGCACAATGACGAACCTGCGAACAGTGGGTTTTGCTAAATAGGGATGTTTATCGATGACAGCAGCCTGACACCCGTGAAGTTTATGTCATTTCCTACACTGAGACAAGGGCATCCCTTAAGTATTCTGAGATAGGTGAATACTCCACAGGAATAACATTAAAGATTAAGTTATCGCTGACACCGAGGGCACATGCCAGGCGCGTGCTGCGCTCCTCGTCCTGCCTCTCACTTAGCAAAATGCTCCCTCCACAGCACCGGTGCTTGGCTTTCAGAGGCCATACTGCGCAGGTTTTGTTCAGACACTTGGAGCAGATCTCCAACGTCCTCAGGACTCAGGCTTTAAATCAGTAAAATGATATGAGCATAACACAGTTCTTGTGAGGAATATTGGAAAAAGCACTGAGAATGTTAGAAGAAATTATAACTGATGTGGAAAATACTCCTAAAATAATAATTTACTTCTAACTATTTAAAAGAGAAGTTCTGAAACGCTTACAAAGCTGGGGATTGAAAGAACTGGGAGCAACGTCATCATTAACTTGACATACACAGTCAGAGACCAGGCTCCACCGTGCCAAGCACTATACAAAAGTACATCAAAAATATCGCCCTTGCCCCAGCCACCTGTCAGCCTGTCATTAAACCCAAGACTTGGAAAATGGAAGGAAACAAAGAGAGAGCACTGCTCAATAGGAAGGGCAATGGCTACAGCAAGTCAGCATCACAACAGACAGCAAAGCACTCGCAGAATAAGCAAAGAAGACTTTTATGTAGAATTTAACAGAGAAGGAAATAGCTCTGGGATCCTTTGGGATCTTCCAGGCACAAGGGGCAGCACAGGAAAGAGTATGGAGAAGTGGAAACTGCGGTTCAATTCCCCTTCATTGCTGCGGAAAAGAACGGGATTTTCTTTGGAGCCGGCATTTTCTTTGGATCATGGTTGAGTGTATTTCCTGACAGAACTCTAAATAGACCTGCAGCTTTTTGCATGGCTTTATGTTGCCTGTAGATTATCATCCGGTCTGAGGCCATGCTCATAATCTAGGCCATAATACAACGTCTGGCCTAATACAGTCTGTCAGTCTGAGTCCTGCTTGGTTTTCTCAAAAACAGAAATCACAGAAAACAATTAACTTGCTCATATTTAAGTTTTCTCATTTTTACATTTTAAAAGATGTTTAGAACATCTTAGGCTAAATTTACAGAAGTTAGCATTGATTTCTTGCTGTCTTGGTGCCTTAATTATTTCCTTAATTCCTTTTTTTTAATCTCATACCATAAAAAGTGTCTGAAAACTAGTTTCTTACTAAGCCTGTTGAGTTGGGCATGAAAACCTGTGTCTAGAAATGCAGAACCTTTTATATTAAAAGACCAAAGACTTGCCTGTGTGAGAACATAATGAAATACGAAAATAACCACAATGGAAAAAGTGGAATAGATTTACAGTTTTAAAATAGCACGCATGATACAAAAGTTCATGGGTCTATTTAAATTTCAACAGCAAAGATCGTGGTTTTCTTCATTAATGAGAAATGCATTCATTGCGGCTTTGAAGCGCCTCAATTTAGAAGTTGAAGGCAGTTTTTATTAATAGCACATGTAATCCCTGTACAGGAGATTCTTGTGGCAGATTCATTTGCTCCTTAAACAGGCAGCCCAGGCACCAGCAGGGAAGAGGACGGAGCAAGAAGTGCTCAGCTGGGGACCACGGGCCGTGGTGGCAGTGCCAGCTCTCTGCTGTCCCGCAGCCGGTCAGGACGAGGCATGAAGGTCAGGATAAGGCTTCTCTGGAAGGAGATGCAAGTGCAGGCAGGCACGAGCCACACTAGGACCCAGGTCTGAACACCTGGGGATGAGGACCCCAGGATGGGCTATGCGGCCGCGTCACGGCCATGGGGAGGGGAGCCAACACGATGCTCTGTGGCACGCAGGGCAGGACAGGCCACCTTCCTGGCTGTCACCGCCTACAGCTGACAGCTTTTTTTCTCTTTCACATTCTTTGTTCCAAGAACTCCTCTGACATACAGAGAAAGCTGGCAGATTGGGGCTGACACCATCACTGCAGTCTCTCTGGTTACTATGTATGGATGCATGTCAGCTTTCTCATGGAAACAGTTTATGTGAGCCAGGCAAGCAGAGCAAATACGCTCTGCTCCCCTTTCTGAGAAAGCAAATAGCTACCAGGAAAACCCGCCTTCCAGTACAGCTTGCATAGGTGACATGGCAGTAAGGAGTAATCAAAGTAAACACCCCAGAATCCACATTACTAGGAGTCCTGGGGGATGCTGTGTTTCCAAACTCGCAGATGCGCGATCTCCCCCTCTCTGGAGGAAGCTGCCTTCCAGCACGTGGCCCACCAGTGCCACTGACACAGGAGGCCATGTCTTGGCAACGGCAGCGGGCAGTCTGAAAACTCCTGGCTAAAGTCTTCAGAAAGGCAAAAAAGAGACAAAAAGCTAGGAGGAGGTTTTAAGAAGGGCATCATGCAATAGCAGAGCAGGAGGGAAAATTGCCCAGGGCTATGACATGTCTGTCCCTCTGGTTGCCCTTTGAAGGAATTTGAGGAATGCCCAGAGCTGGTCTGAATACCATACAAAACGCTTATTTTTAATGCTTGTTATAAATTCGATGCTGGAGTGATTTCTGGCCCTACCAGAGGAATTCCAGCCCATCCTGAAGGTAAAAGGGTGAGATCCCTCATTACTGGTGGAGTCTCTCAAATGAGCTACAGAAAGATGAAGACAAGCAAAAGACAATTTCCAGCTGCTGATGCTTCCAGTACACAGAACAGAGCTGCCACGAGCCATGACAGCTCATTGGAGAGGGGGGAGAGACGCCAGAATTGCAGAACCCCTTTACATTAATCATTTTATATAAAGTTTCCAGTGGAAACATTTTGGTACATCTTGCACTTGAAAAGCGCGTTAAAAAAAAAGGTATGAAATACGTTTCTGCTTTTCAAACTTCCCCTCGCATATTCCCCTAATAGCCCAATATCTGCCACCAAGCAGCCCCCGAGGCAGTTCTGGTGGCTCACAAAACGGCGAGCAGGGGGAGCGTGGGAGCCGCAACGCCCGCCCGCACCCACCGGGCAGCGAGGATGCCGTCTCACCAGTTTGCTTGCAAGGTGACTCCCCAGCTATGCACTTTGTCTCGGGAGAAGTTGTGCAACGTCATGAACATTTATCTGGTGCTGTTATCGCAGCACTGGAAGAGAACTCAAGGTAACCGCTAGTCCCCGGCGGGGAGCTGTTGTATCTGAATTAATGTGGAAATCCCTTGCCGATGCTCGCTTCCAGGGCGGTCCCACCCTGCAGCTTCTGGCAGCCTGTGAGCCTGGCTTTCCATCCTCTGCACTTGCATCACGCCCTAGCAGCACAGTTACCTTCTCCGGTCGTTGCATTTATTGGCGTAGGTGGGTTTTATTCCTAAGGAGGTAGTTTTCAAATTGTAGTTCAGAGAAGCCAAGGGCACAGGAGATGCTTGTGATGGGGTTGCTCAGGGAGAAGTCACCCCTCAACAAGGTCTGCAGCAACAGCATCAGAGACTGGGAAGCCGTGACGGCACAGGGAGCCCCGGGGGCTTCAGGGAGATGAGAAGAAAAAAGAAAACAGCTCATGAAAAAGACGCCTGGCCCAGCCTGAGCAGTCCCTCCCAGCTGTGCTGCCTGGTTCTCAAGCATCGCACAGCCCTGGGGCGGTTTGCCCCTTCTGAATGCAGCATCAGGGGGTGGTTCTGCAGCCAGTGCACACAGCAGCAATGTTAAAAACATGACAAAAGCTTGATACATATTTTTTCACTCTAACCCACTACTGCAGTCCAGATAAGGACTGCCAGTAGAATAAAAGACCCGCAGTGTCATGTGCATGACGCTATACTAAATGCACTGTTCTCTGAGACCCTTCAAAAACGACAAATGATCTCAAATGCAGATATTTCTTTATGTATTATTCCCCTTTCATACCTCTGCTTCTCCTCTCACAGGCATTTCCTGGCACTTAAGTAAACAATTCAGTAGGTTTCAGGTCTGTCGAAGGCCCAGGCAGTTGGCATGATAACAGATAATATACAGTCTTGCATCCCTTACAGAGCCAGTCTTCATGGACCTGGCTGCTGATATGAGAATGAATAAGGATTACTGCACAACAAAACTAACTGTAAAAGAAAGAAGCAAAAGAGGATGATGGAAGGTCAGAACAATTTATGTGAAATATCAATAAACTGTCAAAACAGAAACAAAGCACTTCCCTCCTTTCTCTGTTTATTTGTTTATTATTATTATTTTTATTGGCAAACATCCTTACATGCAGTGCAGTGCTGCATCTCCTGCCAGCTTCTCAGCTGATGTTTGTGCACATGGGCTTTGAATGAACTTACACGGGTGGTGGTGAGCATGCAAAACTTGTGCAGATCTACAGTAGTGCACATGCAGAGGGAAACTCAGCTCAAAGGCAGGAATGCTTTGTTTGGAAGACATCTGGTTTTTCTTCAGTTCTAAAAGACCGTGAACAGAAGAATCTGTCGGCATCACAAAAAGTGCAGGTGAGCTCACAGGTCTGAGCACTACACATTGTGGGCCACTTACTGGAACGTATGAAAAATATTTGTGTATGCATGGATACAGAGTGAAGTTTTCCATTATAGCTCATTTTATGTCAGAAAACAAAGAATGTCAATAAACCGTATGGTCATTTAAATAACCGTGCACTCTGTAACGTCTCCATTTTGTGTGGTCTTGCTTTCTCTATTTTGAGTGCGCTGTTTACCATCCCCTGTTGCCAATGGTTTGGATTCCCTTCTAGGAGCTTTCTGTTAGTTCATTGCTGCAGCAGATACCAAGCAGCAGTGCTGGCCACAACAGCACATATGCTCCAGTCATGATTTGTTATTTTTGGTTCCTAAGAGTATACATGATCCTAATCAAATTAATCTGTAAGCAAGTCAAGTGTGCTTGATTAATTCTAATGAGGAAAATCTGAGGGCATATAATTTCTGTTTCGTTTGAGAGACATCGAAAACTGAAAACCCATGCAGACACAAAATGTATTTCTAAAACACTAACTATACTTTGCCTTTCTGCATGTTAGCTCTAAGTACCGACAGGTTAGGAGCAGGGTTTCTCCATTGCTGCTGCAATGGGGTTGTTCTTGTGGTTGCATGTTTGTGCCTAGTTTTGCAGCCACATCATAGTTTGTCTCTGAGGCCATGAAATATTTAGAGGGATCCTTCCATGCATTTGAACTGCAGTGAGCAGAACAGTGGCGTGGGTCCCACATTCTGATAAATATTTAGACATCTTGTCCCCACTGATTTCAGTAACAGCAGGCTAAACATCTGGCAGGATCAGGGCCATGATCACTCGCCCCAGAGACGCAAAGTACAAACCAGTTTGTACCTGGCTGCAGGACAGGTGCCAGCACCCGCGGGTCAGCGCGATGCTCCCGCAGCAGCAAACCTTCCTTTGCTGGCAGCACAGGGGGATTCCACTGCCTGCTTTGCTGCAGAGGCACCGCCTGCACAGCAAGTCCATTGGCTGCTGTCTCATGGTATTTCGGCAACCCCGCTCATCATAAACAGCAGATGGTTGTCACTGCAGGCTGCAAAACAACTTACAACGCGAGGAACTCTTTGCTGCTTCAGTGCTGCAGAGCAGGGAAGGGAGCACTGGAGCAAGGATGCTGCAGGGCCTGGATTTGGACCCCAGGAGGAAACGTGGGGAAGAAGGGGGCAGCTTACAGGAGAAGGCAGCGACTAGAATCACGCCCAGCACTTGTGCAGGGAACGGTCTGGTTGGTGCCTAGATGTTGCTGTGAGTACAGAAAGGCAGTGCCTGTATCAGTCCTCACATCTAGCACTTGTGCAAGGGGCACACGGGAGGGAAAATGTGTTAGACTTGGTCCAAAACCAAGTGCACAAGCTCTTCAAACGCAAAACAGTGGACATTTTGGGGAGTGACTCTAGCAGAGTAAGCTGCCAAACCCCACCCAGCCCAGCAGTACACCTGACAGGATATAGGCATATAGGATTTTGCCAATCGGTGTTCTCAGGTGCTTCAATCTCAGGTTGCCCATGCCCTTGAGTGCCGTTGCTGTGGCCATGAGCATTGTAACTCTTCTGAGATCCATGAACTGCTCACTTTGGTACCTGCACTGCCGTGACAGCCTGGTCCCTTAGGGATTCCCAGCACACACCTGAGGTATTCAGCAGGACCCACGTAGCAAAAGACATTCAAACAAACAAACGAAACAAGCAGTAGCCATTTCCATTCTAAAATAGCTAGATGAATTCCAACAAGTTTTTCACATCAGCGGTGTGGATAGAGCACTCACGCAGAAAACGGGATAGCACATTTACTTCTCCTTCCAGCTGGAAGGGACTCAGACCCGTACGTTCACAGGGCTGCTGCTGCAAGGTACCTCAAGGAGACAATGCAGGGCCCAGGGCTGAAGCTCAGGCCTGCCCCTCCCAAATGAGTCTTTTAGCTACTAGATGCTTTTATATTTTAGACCATTTCCACGAATATCATCAGGCCAGTGTCTCAGTTTTGGCAAGAAGTTGTTCCCTATCACCTGCAATTCTATAAGCCAGTGGTTCAAGGATGCTCCTGAGAAGAGGAAGCTGCCGAGCTGGATTCCTTCAGAAGAAAGACTTCTCTTATGGAAGAACAGCATAAGGATCTGGCTGTTATGCAAAAGGTTGTCCTTACCTTCTGTGCAGGCCCCTCTTTTCAAGGCAAAGAGAGAGAGAGAAAGATAAAAGAAACAGCTCGCAGGTGCACAGGGGGTTAGGTGTGAGTTGTAGCTTGCTTGATAAGGTTAGTCCTCACGTCCACCTGCACGGCACTTGAAGATCTCGTGCGCTGCCATTCCTGTGCGTGTGGAACCACAGAGGCACCGTGCCGCACTGGTGGGGACTCAGTCCCAGCCTTATGCAGCTCTTACACCAGCAAGGAGGTGAGCTGGTCCCAGGGGACACAGGATTAGGGCACCCATCCCTGGTTCAGGTGATTACATGCACCCTGAGGCCAGTTGTTTTAAAGTCGTTGGCGCAGTGTCTCCAAGTTAAGGGCTTTGGGGAATTTGGACATTGTGCCTGCCTTCCATCTACACGCTCCCCAAATTGCTGAGGAAATACCTGACTTTAGCTGAGGGAAAACTAAATATTTTTGTTTGGATAGCACCTCCAAGGGAACGCATGGTTGGAGCCAACTAGCAGCAAGCTCGCTCGTCCAACTAGTTTAAGGTCTAAGAGCATTTGAAAACCATGTGGCTTTAATCCTGTGCGTGAGTGCAATCAAGACTGCATTGTGTCTACCACAGTCTTGGGCTCACATCGTCATCGAGTTGAAGAGACCGCGCCAAACCCCACTAGGTTTTATCACCCTTGTCATGGCCTTTCTGTTTTGTCTGCTGAATTACTGTTATCCCATCTACTAACCCACCTTTTTTGCTGAATTTAAACCTTATTGATGGCAATACATCACTTGCGCAACTCAACTGGCAGCAGGAAGGGGGCTGCACCCCGTGGCAGCATTTTCTGCTGTTGCAAGGGGCAAGCCAAATCTCTTACTTGTATGTTAAGAAAGCTTAGCATGGTGCTTCAAAATTGACCAAAAACACTTTTGAGCTAAATATTGACCTTTTTTCCCCATTTCGTGGAAGAGGAAAATCTTCTGTACTGGCAGAGTCGCAGCTGTCTCTGTGTCGCTGCTGCCTGCAACAACATGGACAGAGGAGCACTCTGTGCAGAGCCGATAGAGCCTGAGCACCTCTTGTGGGCCTCACATTTTAGATGCTTTTCTGTGCAGTGTTTTGTAATGACTACCATTTACTGCAAATGCATTAGTAGTGTGTGTTTCTATAAGTAAAGCTCTCAGCCCAACAGGAGTCCATCACAACTTTCAGCTTTGGAAACCTCTATGTTATATCGGCAGTGATAGCAAACAGAAGGCACAACCATCCTGATTAATTAAACCCCATACAGCACCTCCTAGCAACCAAAGGTTGTTTTTCTAACACTTCTAGCTGGGACTTGCAAGAGCATAACTTAACCACATGGGAATGCACTATCTCATTCTCATGAGCTCAGAAGTCTTTAAAGGAAACATTACCTACCTACGTGCTTTCTCTGAGATGCCATCAGTGGCTGGACAGACGGCATGACCAACAGCAGATGAACAAGTCACAGCAGGCCAGAAGACAAGGTCCGATGCCAGAATGTACTTACAGTTATCAACCCTTCTGTTTTCCTGAAAGGCTAATGAAGCCAACCCGTCAGACCTTGGCTCCAAATGCGTCCGCCACAGCAAATCACAAGGAGTTTTAGAGCACAAAATTTGCTTTCTGGAAGCCATAAGAAACACTGAACTTGTGTCACTGAGCCTGTACGGCACAAAGTGTTGATAAACAACCTGAGATGTGCCCATCTGGGATGCAGGGATATTACCAGCTTTCACAGATTTGACATCCTGACATACACTATCTATACAAGAGCAGCCTCCAGTACCCATGCTATGGTAGCACTGCAGCCTACAGCAATAAGTTTCCCAGCTCTACCAGCGAATGCAACGTGGCATCCTGCCCTTACATCTGCTTTTAGCAATACTACATTAAATCTCTCCGCTTGACTTGGCATTGGCAGGTTATTAAGGCATTACTTTAGTATGCCTGCAACCTCGTGTTTTTAAGATGTATCTTTTACTAAAAAATCTTAGCAAAGCAAAGCTAGCAGAGAGTGATTTCAGGCATCCCAAAGCGCAAGGAGGAAAGGAGCTGACTTCCACTGTTTACACTTCAGATAAACCAGAAGACTCTGCAATCAATGATTTACCTAGAGGAACTGATTTGCATCTAAATGCATACCCACCTGCTGTACTTTACCAGCTCCAGGAGGTCGGCGTGCATGCTCTTTGCTGAAATTAATTAACATGAGAAGAAGAAATTGATATCATAATTAATTTTCAACACTCTATGCTACAGGCAAGCCTGCGAAGTGTGTTTATGGCCAGCGGGTCTCCAGGAATTAAGGCTATACACACAGGGAGACCACTCAGGACCCCGCCTGGAGTCACACACTTGAGCATGGAGATGCGCTGGATGGGTTGGCCCAACTCGTAACCACAGGTTAATGCTGCTAGCCCCGAGTGCACCCAGGGGAGTCTCTGGAGACTGCATCAAAGTTACCAGTGATTATAAAAGCACATTTCTGTTCTACACTTGTAACTGATTTTTTTGAATTCTAGAAACACTTTTTTTTTTTTTAAAATTCTGCATTTAAGCATAATAAAATGCTTTTCATTGACATTGAACCCTTCTCTGGTGCTGAGAGGAATGTCAAAGTGACCTGGGAAATGCTACTGCTTCTCACTCAGGTCAACACTGCATTATCCACTTATGATGCTGGGGATTCCTCATCAGACTTTCCTCCTCTGCACAGCACGTCAAGTCAGTAACCACGACGCCAGTTTCTCTACATGTCTCCTCTCACATACACTTCCAGTAACACAAATGTACAACTCCTCTCCTAAAAAGGACAGACAGGCTGTTAACTGGCAATAGCCTGCCAAGCCACACTGAAAGTTGTTCCTCCTCAAGCCCAAACACTCACAGAATCACAGAGTGGCTGAGGCTGGCAGGGACCTCTGGAGGCCACCTTGTCCCACCCTGCTCAAGTAGGGACACCCAGAGCAGGGTGCCCAGCACCATGTCCAGGCGGCTTCTGAAGATCTCCAAGGAGGAGACCCCACAGCCTCTCTGAGCAACCTGTTCCAGTGCTCCGTCACCCGCACAAAAAAGAAGTGCTTCCTGGTGTTAAGGGAACCTCCAGTGCTCCAGTTTGTGCCGACTGCCTCGTCCTGGCACTGGGCACCACAGAAAAGTGCCTGGCTGCACCCTCTCTGCACCCCTCCTTGAGGTATTTACAGACATTGATGAGACCCTCCCCGAGCCTCCTCTTCTCCAGGTTGAGCAGTCCCAGCTCTCTCAGCCTCTCCTCATAGGAGAGGTGCTCCAGGCCCCTTGTCATCTTTATGGCCCTATGTTGGACTCTTTCCAGTATGTCCAGGTCTCTCTTGTACTGGGGGGCCCAGAGCACTCCAGGTGTGGCCTCACCAGTGCTGAGCAGAGGGGAAGGATCACCTCCTTCAACCTGCTGGCAATACTTTGTCTAATGCAGCCCAGGAAAACATTAGCCTTCTTAGCAGCAAGGGCACATGTTCAACTGGCTCATGTTCAACTTGGTGTCCACCAGGACCCCCAGGTCCTTTTCTGCCGAGCTGCTTTCCAGCTGGGTGGCTGGTTGTTCCTCCCCAGGTGCAGGACTTTGCGCTTCCCCTTGTTGAACTTCATGAGGTTCCCGTCAACGCGTTTCTCGCTCACAGCCACTCACAGCACTGCTAGGTGTGAATCTCACGTCTGTCGCGGGGAGATACTCAGGCTGACTTCCAGGGGACATGAGAGCAGTTGTCAGGGAGCAGCAGCCTGCTGTACATGGCAGCAAACGAGCCACCACATCCGGACCGGGGTCTTGATGGCAGCATCCTCATACAGCCACCGTGGGGACAGGTGGCAGGCTGGAACCCCACAGCTAGGTCCGTAGCCACAGCTGCAGTGCACCAAGACAAAACCCAGGAGCTGGGCTCAAGGACACAAGACAGCTGCCTTCTCTCCAAGGCAGCACAAAGATCAGAGCTTCTTATCAGCACAACTGACCAGCACAACTGTTGCTCGTTACAAATCACATAGCAAATTCTTTGAATCAGAAGCCGTAATAACTAAGGGCCATATGTTTCCTGGCTTTGCTAGGTCATGTGGGGAGCTGGAGGAGGGGGGAGGAATGACTTTGAATATTGTCTGGTTGAAAAAAAACCATTACCCTTCCACCTCACTGCACCTAGGGGCTCTTGCGAGTCGCCATGCTGGACCCTGGGCCTGGCTACAGCTCCTTGCTGGCCACAGCCACGACCAGAGAGGTGCTCCCATGGCCAGCCCCGCAGAGGAGGAATTGAGGAGTGTCAAATAAGACCAGCACTGATAGTGCTTTATTCCCAGCAACTCATTTCCAGTCTAAGAAGAACATCAGCTCAGTGTAACTTCTCATCCCTCTTCCCAGCTCCCATTTTTTGCATCCTGTTTCCCTGTACATGCCCCATTCTCAAAGTGCAGTAAACCGTAGTGTGAGTCTTCTAAGAGGTGCAGACCACCATTTGGAGAGAGAGGGTTCCCATTGAGGATGTCCCGCAGAAAGCCTGTTGTGGCTCCAGACACTGCTCCTGCCAAGAGCCAGCAGGCATTTCAGGTACAGCTGGCAAGCCCACAGAAACCTCCCTTTCCCAGCTGCAGAGTATGGCAGCACCTCGTGTCTCATGTGGGAGCTACCTCTGCGGGGCCTACAAGCCAGGTTATTCATCTGAGCAGCCAAACCTCCCGCTGAGCTCAAAACGCAGTGGGGTGGCTGAGGGTGGTTGCTGCTGCCAGCTGGAATAAAACGAAGTCCTCCTGAACCTGAGCTCTGGAGCTGGCCTGGAGGCTTCGCTCCTGCCGACTTATCTGTACGTTGGACCCAGTCGCTCTGTGGTCTCTCTGCAGATTTTCTCCTGTGGGAGATGTGAGGGGAAGGAATAGAGGGGTGCTCCTACCCACGGTGCAGTCACCTTTTGAGACCTGCTGCCCTACAAGGCGCCCTCGGGGAACACCCCAGCTGGTGGTTTGGCTGCACCCCGGCTTAGCCTCTTCTTGCCTGCATTTTGAGCTCAGCAGGAGGTAGCAGCCAGGGGCTGGATATTGGGTAATTAGCTTCAACTTGTCACTAAACCTGCCTGTGCATCAGCACCTTTGGAAGAGATTGTTTAAAAGCCGTCTTCTTTCAACACGAGCTCTCATCAGTCCCATCTCCAGGCAGTTCAATAGATTCTCACGGGTCTGGGAAAAGCAGAGCAGTGAGTAGCTTTGGTTGATAATAAACAACATCTACAGGGGATTTCTGGTCACCAGAAGTTATCTGCCTGGATATTGCAGAATGAAATGGAAGTGGCAGACAAATGTTTCCTTGTATTTTACCAGACTTCTCCCCATGACCTTTCTCAGATGCTACTTTCTTGGTTCTTAGAAATGCCCTTCAGATTCCACCACACTGGAATCAACCCAGCCAAGTCTGGCTTGGATGCTGTAACAGATATATCTGAGTGGGATGTATACTATTTGCACAGAGAGCACCCAGAAATGGAGTGGAAGCTGTCATACATGAAGAGAGAAAATGGACAGCTCTGGGGAAAGACACACGAAGCCTCAGATACCTTCCTTAGCAGATCAGCCCACTGTATCTTTAACTTTCAATTCTCAGTGGAGTGCAGCTGAACACTCTGGAGGTATGATGGCTCATAGGCATGAGGGAAAAGCAGCTGGGGAATGCCAGTCTTGCTTGAACTGGCTCTGATGATTTGGAAAAAAAACAAAGGGCCGAACTTGAATCATTGCTGCTCTCCTATTCAGTTCTTACTCAAGGATTTCAGGAGAAGTGTAGCCTGAAAGAAGTTTCGTGTGTGGTCTCAAGATTTTATTGCCTAATTGTAATACAGTAAGATTTAATTCTGTCCCATGGGACTTTGCCCCTCCCAAACAAAACACCAAGATCCTGGATCCTGATATGATGATGCAAAGTGGCCAATTTCAGTAATGGATAGAGCAGGGACCTTCCATGGTCTTAACCACCACTGAGGCACGTCTGAAGGTTTATAATGGGTTATAATGGAGCAACCTCTTTGAACTATTACCAGGCATTGTAATTTAGAGAAGCCCTCAGGCTGCCTTAAGTTACTTATGAGATCCTACTGTCTTCTGCTAGCCCCGGAAATTAAAAGAATAGAGCAGTTCTGTGCAGTCATTTCTGCTTTTCCCTCTCGGCTTACAAGCAAGCCTTGGAGGAGGATGCCAGCATCAGCCAGATTTGCAGAGACACAGGTGCTTTGAGACTCAGCATTATGGCATCGAGCTTTGGGGTGCCTCACCTGTGTTCACAATCCATAGCCCTGAGTTAGGTGCACAGGTTCACACCTGGGGAGAGCTGGGTACCTAAACATGGATCCACAGATCCCTGCAGCATCAGTGGAAAGACGTGGACACTCCTAGCCTGTTAATCACAGCGGCAAGTCTTTGGCAGTGAAACACAGACCTGAGATTACCCCCAGGGATGTTAATGGATCACGTAGGTATTTAGGGACTTGAGATATTTCGCAGATGAGGCTGCAGCTGTGGAATGATTCTAGGACTGCAGGTTTTCGGGTGCTTACAGCAGCACTCGGAGGGCACTGAGGCAGCAAGCTCCTGCTGACGCCGCTGCAGCTGCTCGGCTCTCCTGCCTGTCAGGCATCCCGCGGGCACGGCTGCAGCTCCGACTCCAAACCGTGGCCTTTACGTCAGTTACAAACCCACACGGCGCGCCCTCCACACCGAAAGGTACAACCACATCGTAATTCCCTGACGACAGAGCCGTTCACCAGACCAACGCACCTCGCTGATTTTAAGGGAGAACATCGAGAGCGTGCCTCGCGTCTGCCTGGAAGCAGCAACCAGCCTCACGTGGCGTCTCCTTTGCCGCAGAGCCTCCTTCCTGGTCCCCTGACGCAGGACACAGTGATCGCTGTCACCTCACCCTTAGCACCCCCCACAGCCCAGGGCCACCCGCTCGCTCTCCAAGGGCTCTGCCGCCTCCGCCGCCGGCCACCAGCGCCAGGCCCTGCACGACCCGGCCGACGCCCGACGCTTCCGCGAGCGGCTGCTGCCCCCCTCAGGCCGCCCCTGGCCAAAACCGCGCGGGGAGCTGGTGAGCGGCCTCTCTGAAACTGAGCGGTGAAAGCAGGCTCGCAGAGCCACCAGCCAGGATGGTTCCCGCACTTGGTTGCATGGCGGTGCTGCTTGCCGAGAATGGGTCAAGTTTTTTGAATTTCAGATGCTCTCCGTAAGAGCAGGGGCAGCCCCGACACGGGGGGAGCAGAGGCAGGGCGGCCACGTCCTTTCCTTGAGCTGCTCCAGGTCCAGGAGTGAGACCGTGGCGCAGACCCACAGCCAGGGAGAAGCACTATTTCCTCTCCGCTGCGCGATGCCTCAGCTCTCTGCTACCCAAAAGCCTCCAAGCCAGGCACGGCTGGGCAACAGGCCAGCCAGCGGCATCAGGCCTGCAGGAGCACGAAGCTCGAAACAAGCTGTGCCTGCCCTGGGAGCGTGCCACCGCACAGGCTGGAACAGCAAGAGGGAAACTGGAAACCAGAGCCAAAGAAAGGGGTGGCCTGAAGTCACCTTTAATTTCCCATTTCCAAACCCCCAGGTAAATCCACAGCTGGATTTATCCACGCTTACGCCCTTGCCCTCCTCCTCCCAGCAGTAACAGCACATTTGCAGCCAGACCCGCAGCTGTGGCAAAGCTCAGGAAAGAGTGCTGTGTCAGGCTATCCTAATTGCTTTTTAGCAAGTGTTTTGCTTGCATTTACACCACCACACACCATGACTGTATCAACATGTACCAGCTGAGGGGCATAGGTCTCAACACCCTTGAGATGAGATAGCAATGGTAAAAAAAATTAGAAGCGTTGGGAGGCTCGATGCTGCTCTGAAGGCTCTGCAGTAGGAGGGCTGAGTTCAGCTGAGCAGTCTTCACTTCTGCCCAGTCATTGGTAGCGGGGCCGTGGCTTTCACTGCTTTCCTGGAAGCTTCTTTCCAGAGGTGGCCTGCATGCTGAAGCAGAGGGGAAGTCCAAATTGTTTTCCAAACAAGTTTTGCTCGCAAGAGTTTCATCTCAGCAGGGTCAGCAATATTTTGTCCCCAGCATGTTCTTCCCTCCTCATATTGTCTGTTGGATTCTAACACCATCATAGCTGCTAGGGAACAAAAGCTCTAGCAAGGTGGTTTCTGAGCTTGTGTTGAGATCAGGGTTGAGATTTTAGAACTTACAACATTTTAGCAACTTCTTAAAGACCTTTTCAGGCCATTAAAGCTTGCAACATCTTTGGAGAATGGGGGAGAAATGGATTACTATTGCTTTTGGGTTACACTTTTTTTTTTTTTAATTTTATGGCCATGCAAAACAGTGTACAGAAAGACTCAATGACTAGACAAAAAGTAGAACCATTGCTAAAAGCAGCTTGAGGAAAGCTGGTGTTACAATTTCAAGTGGCCTCAGGTTTAGGCAATCTTCCACTGTTCGTCTGCATGCCGAAGACTCTTTGGTTAACACTGGCTTCAGGGAGCTGCCAACACACTGTTAGTAAAAATCTCACAACCCTTTCCAGGCTGCTGATTTCATAGTGCCTGGTATTAAGTTTCCCACCACAAAACAGAATTCCTGAATTCTTTTTATGATAAAGATCATATCAGATCTTTAAATCTCATTGTTCCTGACCAGATTCTATTGTTTCACATCCATCACAGACCTTAGATCCCAAGGAACTTTTGAAGATGATGGTCAGTGACTGCTATCCCTTGCAGATCTATACTTTCTCCATACTCCTAACACTGTCCAGGAGATCACTGAATGACAGAATAATTTACATTGGAAGGAACGTTCGGAGGTCCTCTAGTCCAGCCCTCCACTCAAAGCAGGGCCAACTTCAAAGTTAGATCAGGTAGCTCAGGGCTTTGTTCATTCCAGTTTTGAAAACTGCTACAGATGGAGCTTCATAGCCTTCTGGCAAAGCCTGTTTCAGTGTTAAACTTTCTTACTTATTTTTTTTTCTTTTTATCCAGTCAGATTTTTTCCTTCTGCAGTTCATAACTGTCGCCTTTGGTCCTTTTGTGGCGCACCTCTGAGAAGAGTCCAGATCCATCTTCTGTATAAACCGCAGGTCAGATTTCTGACCTTGCCTTTATCTTCACACCCCTGCTATCAGATAAAGTCATTAACTACGCTTGAGGTGGAGCATAGAGACATGAAGAAACTAAGTCAGAGACATTCACAAATTTGGAATGCCCCATCTGAGGTAAACGGTACCAGATTTACGTATGGGTAGAAAGCATGAATTCTGTGTGCATCAGTTGCAATACTTTCATCTGTCAGACCGAAAGGTACCAGAAAACATGAGAACATTAAGTAGCCATTTTGTTACCTAACTTGGTTTAAGAGACTTGCCCTGATGTACAGACAGGAGGAAACACCAACCCAATCAGTCTGCAGTTAACTGCCTTAACCTTTCACACTCTAATCTTTTTGTAACTCCTTGCTTTGTTCATCACATACTTGCAGGCTGTAGCAACTACCATTTTACAATAACCTTCTCCATCACACAACTTCAACTTTGAGTCACAGATCACTGTCCATCCTCATAGCTGGATGATTCAAGGAAACGGAGTATGTGCTCATGCAAGACTTTGTTTGTGATGCATATGTATAAGGCTGTTAAAAGTCCACAAGGCAACTTTAATCCTGAGCACCTGCAGCTTCCAAAATAGTATCAAGTATCCTCTGAGAGTTTCTGCTGCAGTGAAGGTTGCAAACATTTCCATCTGGATCATACTTTCAGATTTGCAGTGATTCACAAATCAATAGTGAGGAGACTTCAATGCCTCTGTAAAACTTCCGGATGTCAGCTGAGAGGAAACAATCGTTTTACTGCTGGCTTCATGGGCATTTGCCAAGAGCAGGCGAATGCTGAGACTCAGGAATCACAGCATCCATTACAGAATCTGGGGGACAGCATTCTCCCTCCTTTGACCTAACTTGATGCTTTTTTCTTTTCAATAGCAGTACCTGGTTCCAGCCTTGATTTCTTCACCGCCTCATCCCCACCCAGCTCACTCAGCTGGACCTGTCCTTCCTTGGCTTCTCTACCTGACTCTATACCCCATCAAAGCCTTTGTCTACCCAGCCTCAGCCCTCCCTCCTACCTGTCCATCTCCTTCCTCCCTCAGATCCCCTTCACTTGCTTTTCTCTCTCCCTGCCAATCTTGATCTCAACGGTTTCCTTATCCCATACCACCTTGGGTCTAGTTCTCTTGCTCTGAATTGGTTCTCCTTCCTCCTTGAGGTTGATGGGGTGTTGGTAGGCTGATTTAACACACAGATGAGATGGTTCCTTGTTGTCAGCTGCTGCAATTATGCCCTACCCAGAGGAGAACAACCAGAAGCAAGAAGTACAAGAAGAATCCCTTGAAACAATTCCAGAACACGGGGTGGGTCAGACTGTATGTAGTCAGCCTGTGGGATGAGGTGTGTTCAAGGGCCTGATCACAGGTAAAACCTATGAGGAAACGCTGCATGCTACAACCAGTAAAATCTAACAGTTTTGTCTCACACAAGCCTGGTATAGAAGGAATCAAGAGATATTTCAGCTGCTCAAAAGAAAGAAGTCTTAACCATGTGCCTTTTTCTTGCAAATATTTATAAGCTGGTGCAGACTCTAAGGGAAACAGTGAAAAACATGCTAATATGGAAATCACGGCTTTTCCTCCCATCTATTCCCATCTCTCTTTTAATTCCTAATTCAAAATAGGAAGGCAAGAAAGCATTTCAGCAGAAGGGTTTCCAGTTCCAGAATACGGACAAAGCAAGCTGTTTTCTCCTACCCACGGTGTTAGGAGTGCATTAGCCATTTTTGCAGAAGCTTTCAACCCAACACAAAAATAAATCATCAGCAGAAAATTGATGGGGGAAATTTTAATCCAAACAGGAAAAGGGAAAAATTTCAAACTAACAAGTGAATGAGAAAAGTGCTCTATAGCAGGAAATGCTGGCAAGCTTTAGTGTTAGAAAGTATTGCTAGCCCCTTTTACATCGTAGTATGTATATCAAATATGTCATTAGCATGAGCGACCCACAAAGGTTCATCTACTTAACTCAGTGCCTTGGGCATTTAATGCAGATCCCAAGTCTGCGAGGTTTATGGGTCAGCCTTGACTCATGCACAGAAATTTGTTGACTTGATGAGGCTGTGCAGACCCATGCATCCAAACGAGTTACAGGACAGGACAAAAATCCCATCAAAGTCGATGCATTCCAGCTGGAGGGAGGAAATTTCAGGCTGCTGCACTTTTATTGTTTAGCAAACTCCATTCGTCAGGATGAACCTTGAAAAGTCAAGGGTCACGAAGGAGCTTATTGTTATGTGACATAACTCACGCTCTAGAAAACTAAAGCCTGGGCCAAGACAGTCATAATGAAGAGAGGAAAAAGATCTTCAGCTAATTGACAGAAAATACCAAAAAAGCTAGCTTGCAGGGGCACAAGCTTTTGTCACAGTGACTGACATTTTGCCTATTTGGAAGGAAATTAATTAAAGGAGAATGAGGAGCATATGTTGTCAAGTGGGTGTAAATCAAACTAAGCAAACAAAGGAGCACAGGGAGAACTCAGGCTGACATCAAGGCTGCGAGAAAAGAGGAGCAGAGGCTGGAAGAAGCAACGGCTACAGATGTCTTTAGACATATTTCCTTCACATCAGCTTAGATTTCAACAAGTTGATGAAAAGCTGGGTGAAAGACAGCAGCAACCAATACATCTAAGCTTGAAAGTTTCCAGCAGAATACTCCCAAGTTGGTTTCAGTGTTCAGTATTACTTCTGTGGGTCCTGATTCTGCGTTGCTTGTGCAAACATGTTGGCACTTATCCCCTCGAGAGTGGACACTGCATCATACATTGTAAGTCCTGTGAATATCTATGTCTGCACTTCTAAAAGGACAATCTTGCTTTGGTACAAAGAAATAGCACACAAGGCCCTGTTAAAAACAGATTTCAGTTCAGCTTATTCTTCAGTTACGCTGTAAAGCCAGAAGTGGTTTTCCTCACTGGTCTTTATAGCCTTCCCAGATCTTCCAGCCACAAACACATCATTTGTTTAAGCCACACATAAACAACCATGATTAACATCAAATTTTCATTCAATGGAAAGCACATGAAAGAACTACTTTCCTTCTGTGTGTTACTTGCCTGCAAGGGCTGGAATCTCTTTTTGCAAATTCCTTGTGGTAACCCCAAGCAGTTGTCAAAGTTTGTTCCATAATTGGTGTTTTAAGAAATTCCTATGAGTTTATTCCATTACAGAATGATTCAGTCACTATTTGGCACCCTTTTTGTAGCAGATGATGAGTCAAAGAACTTCATGATCTCTGAAAAAGGCAAACCCTTGACCAGATTTGATGTCAACCTCTTGTCAGAATGCATCATATATCTACTGCAGTTGTCATACAAACTTGTGTGACACCCAACGCTTGTTATATATTTCCTTGACAATAAGTGAATAGAGTTAAAATTCAGATTGCTAGCCTGTAAGTAAATAATGATATAGGGGCCCCATCTGAACCACAAACAAAAAGTAAGCCAGGATGGCTAAAAAGTGAATCAACAAAAACAGTCATATGAAACCAGTTTAAAAAAAAAAAAATGATGCAATATAAAGCAATAAATAAAACAACTTCCTTCTGCTTTTTAAAATCTGGGTTGGTCTCAACCGAGAACATGCAGTACGTTTGTTTCTTTGGCACTATGCCCTATACCAGAAGTAACAGAACTTCTCCAAAATGCCCTCCTCCCAGCTAAGAGCTGGCAACGAACTTAAAATTGATTGCTGAAACTGAGGGCTGGCTGACAGCACTCCCTGCCCGGTGTGATTCAGAGCCCTGGAGAAGCCGTTCTAAGATTAGCAGACCGTTCCCTAAGAATACGTATCTTCATGACTCGTTCTCCTGACAGGCCGAGCACTGCTGTCTGCACCCACTGGTGCAAACCAGCTCACATCGGTGTCAGTGAGAGTGCCCTGTGACATGTGTCACCTCAGATGCAGCATACACTAACCTGATAACCCTCACCATCTCACACCTATAGCAGCAGCAGGACATTTAGCAAGCACCGCACTCGCCACTGGCTGCCTCCTGCTTACCTCTACACACAGTGTATTTTTTGCTGATTCTAATAAATGTCAAATACTAACTGGCAATCTTTGCTTAGCATAGTTGAAAAAATATGCTGCTTGCCATTGTGTTTACATCTGCAGTTTCTGCTGCTCTTGTTTTTTATGTTGCAATCAAGAAGCCACCATCTGAGACCTGTTGCTAGGCAGACCTGCCTTAGTCTTTGGAGTGGATCCATGAGAACCACCACTAGGTGGATTAACGCTTGCATCCTTCATAAACTGGAACAGACAGCCAAGACATTAATCAACACCCTATGTTTCAAGCATTGCACTAGAACACAGCCATGGCTTCAATAGTCTTTGCCTCTCCCTTTCTGCAGAGCAAGTCTTGGATCTAGGAGACTAGTACTGATTGGTGGGACCATGCAACATAAACTACACAGTGCTTTACAGCTGGCATCACTGGCAGTGAATCCAGAAGTCATGTGTGAGACCATCTGCTAGGACCTGACAACTTGTCTTTCAGCACCAGCCACCTTCCCCATCCTCTAGAATTTCACATTTGTCAAGAGAAGGGCAATATGACCTTGTGGAAACATGAGATCCTCAATATACCTTGTCAGTCAACAATCAGATCACAGTAAGACCACCATGGGGCCTTTTCCCAGTAGACATCTTTCACCTATGGGTGAAGAAATTCAGATGTCCATGAGCTGCACTTTGTATGAAAATACCAATTATTATACTATGATTATCTGAGCAGGATGGGCTAATCTCATTTGGGGGCTTTTGTAGACTACTGTGTGAGAATTACAGATGGCATACTAAATCAGAGTCTGTATTCATGCTTCCTGTATTTTCCACAACCTATTCTTCTAGTGAGAACCGTAATTTTCTAGGAGACATCACATTTCAGAATCAGAGTTTCAGTGTGCATCATGTTTAATGCCGTGTTCAACCTGTAACTTGGGTAGTGTTGTCTTACCCAAACAACCAAGCAGCACATGCGTACTTCCGTCATGCCTAGAAGGGTGAAGGGTTAAAGAGGGGTGCCCTTTTGGCTGGCTGGGTGCATGCTGGTGGAGCCTTCCACTGACCATCACCATGCAGCTGCCACTGCCAGAGGCCTGGCACAGCCTGGCATAGCAGGGCACAGATTGTGTTTGTATAGGCCACTTTGGGCTTCTTAACCTTGACGCAACACTACCTATCGTTATAGCCCATCTGCCAGAAATCCCTCCCAGAACAGTGATCTGAGCCTGGATCACCTTTACACGTAGAGCTGTGTGTCTGAGGTCTCATCATCTCTAGCGTCCTGAGAGCTCCATGGTGGTCCAGCACAAACTTTTCTTTTATTTATTTAAAAACTGCCAAAATACAACTACCCTGCAGGCCAAACAATAAAAGGGCTTCTCTGCCAGGCTTGTGCTCTGCCAGCATACAGCTACAGTTGTACTGTGTGGAGTGGTGCCTGATGTGACAGCAAGTAGGATTGTCAGAGGGCAGGAACTCAACATGTGAGGTCAGAAGGCTTGCTGAGATAACCCTGAGGGACTGCCTTAGTCAGAGAAGATGAAACATGGCATGGTATGGGTTCTGGAGCAAACCTCCTTCTGTTATACACACAGGTTTCCTCAAGTGTTGCCAGCTGGTTTGCTCCAAACCAGGGTGGGCTCATGTGCGTATTCAGTGGAGATGACCAGCGTCCTACAAGCAGCAATGGAACCAAACAGGCAACTACTTTTTCAAGCAGATGCATGAAACCACATATGAGACCAGCATCAGCAGAGAACAGAGAAAGCTGGCATGCTTCCTACAGACAGACAAGGGCACAGCTTACAAACTTACGGGCAACACAGATCTAGTATCATCACTCTCAGATAACTGTTAAATATAATAATCATTTTTGTACAGAGTAGCTAGAATTTGTCTTTCTTGAGTTACAAAGCTGCAGGCAAATCTTGGCCTTGCTAATTAAAATAAGCTGTGGGAGCTGTAAGATATCAGACAGCCTTTGTCTAACAGAAAATGGGCACCACAACAGCACAGCACCTGGATATGCATGACCACCATGCTCCACCATAGACAGGGTGAGGAACAGGCTCTTTAACAGACAGCCTAAAATGTTACAGAAGTAAACTCTGTCTACTAACATCATTCCAATTGTACCAATGAACAAAATTTGCATGCCAAAAAAATGTTTAAAATTTATTACTTTCTCCATCATTTGCTCACTTTGTTTTTCATTATTGTGAACATGCTTGTGACATTCAGCTATTAGAGTCAAAGGAAACTCAAAAACCCTCTGAAATAGATGTCTATGGTGGATACAAGTCAGTGCATCTGACTTTCAGTTCCCAAGCTGCAGCAAAATGTAAGGAAAACGTTTGATGATGGGTCAGGATGGACTGTGAACTCCGTGACAATCTAAGGGAAGGGAGAGCACTGTTATAACATGTAAAACAAACCAATGAATTATTTTCTGAAAGTTAGTTGGGCTTCTTAATGAGCCACTGCTATCACAACAGATACCAAATATCAAGAGGTTGTACAACATGTGGCACAATGCAGGATTACCACAATGGAGCCCTATTCTTGCTCAAGGTCTTTCAAGTTCTGTAAGTTTGCAGTTTTTCTGAAAATTATCCAATCTTCTGTTCTTCTGGGCCTTTTGAAATACTTCACTTAAAACCTGTAATCTGATTTCAAGCTTTTGTGCCTTTAGAGAAGAAGGAAAATATAGTCATAAGAAAGATATACAGTGAAAATGTCTGCAGTACTCCAGAGCTTGATAAAAAATGTCCTTAAAGGTAGTTAAGTAGAAATTAGACAAGCCTGTACTTTGCATGCCTGATTAATGAAGTTTGTTTATTTTCCCAAGTGAAAGCAATAGGTGAATTTCAAAACATTTTGACACAACACCAAGCCATGGTCTCAGATTTTGGACCTCATACTTTCATTAAACTGGAAATTCAAGGGAACAAACACCTCTCTTGTTATTAAGTCACAGTTACACAGATACATAACTTTTCATTGTTAAAACAAAAATCCAACTAGACTCTTGTAAACAGCATACATATGTAGATAGCATTACCTAATCTTATAAAATGTGGCTGAAGACTTGCCAGCTTTACAAGTAATAAATCATTATGATCCAGTGAAAACTATAAAACAAAATAGACATACATAGGAATGTGTATAAAAACAATCTTACTAATTATGGTATCAAAGGAACAGAAGACTTGAAAGCAAAGTTAGATTTAAAAATTTGTATTATAATTATTGCAATTATGATTCACTTAGTAATAACTGTAACTTTTTATAAACCTCAGGAATCACATTTACTCAGAAACCTCATCAAAAACACCTAGAACACAATTTGGCAAAAAGAAAAAAAGGTACATCAGTTGTTTACCTCTGAGGAGGAGGATGCAAGTGGTCAGGAAAGACACTTAAGTTTTATTAGGCAGGGGAAGTTGGACTGGTTATATTCTGAAAAATGAAAGAAACTTTCTCTTTTATCCTTTCAAGGAAAGGATCAGCTATAGCCTGATGTTGCCCAGAGAAATGTTTCCATTGCATCAACTGTGACATGGAGAGTGGTTTCTTTGAATTAGGCTTCCCCTGGTCTTGCCCGAGCTGGCAACATCTAGACACAGAAGGCTTTTCTGAGGAAGGATCTGAAAAAATGATGCAGAAAATTAATCAGAGAAAACTAAGACAGAAAATTTCAGTCTGAATCATTAAGCCAGTTGGTGATAATGAATGAAAGAAAATAGAACAGCATATAGAATCCTTCTGTGTCGATGAAGTTCTCCTTCTCCGGCGAGACCTAATTGTGGCCTTTCAGTACTTGAAGAGGGCTTATAAAAAAGATGGAAGGGGACTCTTTACATGGGCAGATAGTGATAGGACAAGGGGGAACAGTTTTAAACTAAAGGAGGGGAGATTTAGATTGGATATTAGGAGGAAGTTCTTCACTCAGAGGGTAGTGAAGCACTGGACCAGGTTGCCCAGGGAAGTTGTGGATGCCCCATCCCTGAAGGTGTTCAAGGCCAGGTTGGATGGGGCCCTGAGCAACCTGATCTAGTGGGTGGCATCCCTGCCCATGGCAGGGGGGTTGGAACTAGATGGTCCTTAAGGTCTCTTCCAACTCAAGTCATTCTATGATTCTATGAAAACTGAACATATGTATCCACAGTAAGAGGGGAAAGGCTGTTTCTTGCACATTGGTCAAGTTTATCAAAATCACCATACGCTAGCACAAAGATGAATCCTTTCAGAAATAGATGGGAATGGAAATATCATACTTGGCAATTTCCTTTCTTCTGTATTCCTAATTCTGTGACTTTGGGGTTGCTCCCATTCTTTAAGTAATTCTGAATATAGAAGTACGTTCAGCAAAACTCAGGCTAGTAACTATTTCCTCCCAGAGGAGTCATTCCAACCAACCAAGAATAGTTTGAATAGCTATTTCATTGACTCAGCACACTAGAGGTGGATCTCTAGTGCACTCTGTACATTCACATTATGCCAAGTTGTTCAATATATGCTATATTGTATAATGTATATCACAGTAAGGAAAAGGCAATTCCCCATGAAGCACAAAGAGAGGAATTCACTTTGAACAAAGGATTCTAGAGCGCCAAACAATACCAGGTCATTGCAGGGTACGTCATGTGTTGCTGACTTCATGATTCATCTGATGCATGTGATAATAGAAAAAATCAGTTTGGATGGAAAAAACTGCATCACTGCTGTTATTGGTTTAAAATATGTCATCAAATATTTTCACAGCAGTGTTACATGCTCCGTAAGAAAGGCAAGTGATATAAGCAGCATGATGACTCAGAGTATTCTGGAGTTTTTTAAACTTTGGGAGAGACTGTAATGACCCTCATATGCAAGACTTTCCTTTTTACTGATGTATGATACGCATTTGCACTAGACTTGAAACGTATTCTTTTACTGTCCAGCAGAAATTTAGATTAGATGCACTTATCAAGTCTTTACTGATTCTGCATTCCTAACTCCATAAATAAAACCATGATCAAGTAAAATAATAGGCTTACAGCTTTGCAGCTGATCTGAAAGCGAGTAGAATAGCCCACCATCCATCTGCACAACCCACACAAGGTTAATTGCTTCCTTTCAAGACTCCTGTGGCTTGCTAAAGATGGCCTCAGTATGAATGGACAACAGAAACTTGGTCAAAAATATCCAGTCTCATCGGTAGATATAATGGAGATCATTACGAAAAGTTCATAACACTGTGAAGCCTGTATTATGTTGCTTGGCTCCTCTTTAGATCATCTTTTGAATCATACTTGCTAGAAATGGAGGAGACAAATTAGTGAAAGTTCTTGGCCTTTTCTGCGTGACAGCACCTATTCCCAGTAACCTGGAAGCTGGTTCCCCATTGAAGTAATTTGATAGCTTTCTGTTCTTAGGAAAGGCAAAGAGACCAACTAATGCTTCTAAAGCATTCTGGGGTGATCAGACTTAAGACCATGACTCACAACAATTTGACTAGGGAACTGATGAGCCAATTTGTCCTCTGCTGTTTAGGAAGCCAAACCTTCCCCTGTTCGCTCTATCATTTCCAACATTAAAGTTTAAGAATGACCTTCAGGTTTTCCCTCGACTTACCACCACAAAGGTTCTCTTCACTGGGACCGAGATACAATTACCCTTGAGAGAGTCCTAGTTATATTCTCTGCCTTGAAATCTAAGAGACTGATGCTGTGGTTGAATAGATGGAACCAATATGCATTCGAAGTATAACATAAGCAGTCAAGAGTGTTAAGACAATTGCAAAATCCTAAACAAAACTGCATGTACCAGTGTTCGTCACAGAATTAGTATAAAATTTCTTTGGATCTCTGAAGTCCAGGAGCTCTACCTGCATCGCTGCACACCAGTGAAAAAACCTGGCTAAGATTTAACACTACAGCTGCCTTTTCTACACAGATCCTGTAACAGCACCTAAGTGGATGCTGGCATAACTTAGAACATCACTTACTCATACAAGAACAGAAGGTCTAATTTTTCAATCATTAAAGAAAGATACAAAGACAATGAAATCAATATGTGGAGCAAAAATAAAGAAAAAACACAAATTGTCATGGCTACGAAAGCATCGTGTTTCACCAACCAAGTCTTCCCCATTTTGGATAGAATGAGTTGAGAATGAAATACAGCTCTAGCCTATTACTCAGAGACATGCAAACCATCAACTAAAATAGTCACATCAGGTCTATATTACTTGTATTAATTCTTTGCTCATGTCTGTTGAGAACATGTGCTCTTGTAGCCATTTCTTTGGTGCTTTTCATTGTGATACCTATGAATATATATATATATTTCATACTCAAATGACAATGTACCAGGGCAATAGACTCTCTTTCCTTTAAGAAATTGGAAATTGAAATTATCATTACTGTCCTTGAATATTTAGAAACAAAACACCACATAATGCTATTTGGTTGTAATGAACTCCTAGTTGAGCTGGCGACAGCTAATTCAAGGAATGAATATCTGCATGATATAGGAATTGGTTGTTACTGCAAGGAATGAATCTTTTCTCCTCTTAATCTTGTGAAGGGCTCCTATGGATCAGAAAAATCAGGCAACATCTGGCAGATTCCATAATGAACCTCATTATTTCAATCCTATTTTACTGAGCATTGGAGTTTTCTCCAACGACAGACCACACATTCAAAATGGATGTACTTCCTCATCAACAAATAGAGATAATGAAAAAGAAACTCACTTTGATGGTCTCTGTTTCCCATACAATCGCACTCAAGCAAGTCATGGGTAACGCAGCTGGAATCTTCATGAAGTGTAAAAAGATTTTTGAGCTCCTCAACGGAAAAATGGATGTGTTCAGATGTCTTGGAAAGGTCTACAACTGCCCCGGAAAGGTCTTGTTTGCTGATCTGTCTTTGATAAATCTTTTCTTCTATTGAGCCTGCATTGAAAAAAGAATAGATACACTGGGATAATTTTTGACCAGTACTTGCCAAGAAGAAAAGTCAAATCCATTTCTTGATAACAATATTCATAGAAAATGCTGAACCACTATTTTCAGCTATTAAAATAAGAGCAAGGAAAAGGCAAATGAGTCAACATGGTGTCTCTACTTTAACTGAATTCAGAACAAATCATATATATTTTTAAGAACAAATAATTTCCAAAAACATTCCCTCCCTTTCTTTTAGTGGCAAAATTTCAACAGCTGTCTTACTCTAGAGTATGTTTGAGCACCATCTCTGACCTGTGGTTAGCAGTCTGTAAATATGTACTGTATGTTTCTGACCATCTCTCCACACTCTGGCCATTGCCTGTAGAAAGGAAAAAGATTAAAAGCATTAACAGCCTACTATACAATAGAATTTCAGCTAAAACTTGTAGCCTCTGCTGATCAAATTACCACATCTGCTAGCTCATTCAAAAAGATGTTATCCAAAACAAGCATTCCTCAATAGCTGTCTTTGACTGTTTTTATAAAAGTCTTCTGGTATTAACCGTAAATTATTTTGAAAATATAATTTACTTTCTGCTATTTACGATCCTCTTTCTTTGTGTGTATTATAGTAGGAAAGCAGGGGTTTCATATCCTTCCTGCCACCAATCCCCTCTTCATATTTCTTTTCTAAGCACTAGCAACAGTTTCTGTTTCAGGAATACTTGTTATTCTCCCCCATCTCCAAAATTTTTTTTGCCACAATATATCTTTAAAAATGTCATTTTCTTTTCTTTTAATATTGTAGTTTCACACATAATTTTTAAACAAACAAAAAAGCAACTGAGTACTGTTACATGATTTTTGTCAAAAATGTAAGGGTTACATGTACATATTACAAGTACACACAACATGGTTTGCAGTATTTGGCACGCTGTAGCAATTTTGACTGATGTAGCAGTGTTTAAAGCAACATGACAAGTGACCACATGGGGGTACTAATTGACATTTGGAACAGGAGCAGGGCAAGAATCAGAGCTTCTTTCAGGTATTAAGCACTTAGTATTAATCTACAATCAGAACTCTCTTACTGTGTTTATAAAAAGATTTTTTTAATTGTTATTATTAAGGACTGTTTTAACTGAACGCTCTTATGCCAACTGAATAATCCCTTAAGGCCAAGAGTACCGTTACAAGAATAAGACGGCGCTGGCTTTGTTTCCTTTCTTTTAACATCATTGCCACATGATTTTCTCATACTCTTAATTCTGATCTGGACCTCTCCCTTTTTCTTAGGTATGGCAAATCAACAGCAACACTTGCTACACAGACTAAATGTAATTTTCTTTTCTTTTTAGAAACACAGCAACTTTCCAGGTAAAAAGTGGTCAGAAGACAAGAGGATACATGACTCATTCCTCCAAGGTAACCAGAATCTACTCTCTTCATTTTTCACTGCCAGAAAGCTTCTAATGATGCATATATACAATACAACAGAGAAATGTTTCTTCTTTTCTTCTCAGAGTGAGTTTTCCTCCAGTATTGTACTTGTCCAGATGCAATGTGCTACTGGGGTTGCAATAAGACATGTAAAGCCAGACATTTCAAAATCAATCAAGAACTCATTAGATGCCCATCCCAACATACATGTACACAGTTGTATCAGACCTGAATATCTGTAGCTGGATTCCAGTCGATATCATACAGGATCAAGTGAGATGCTCCAACCAGATTCAGTCCTACTCCGCCAGCTTTTGAACTCAGCAAAAAGATGAAAGCTGGACTGAATTTGCTATTAAAACTATCAACAATATGTTGCCTCTGGGAGACAGGAGTATGTCCATCAAGTCTAGTATAAGAGTATCCATAACTTTTGCATGTCTCCTGTAATATGTTCAAGGTCTGAGTGTAATTGGATACCAGTACGACTCTGTCAAACAGTAAAACAAAGTCATCTTATCATCTTAGACCTTGGTAAAGTTAAAGGACAATAACAAGTTATTGTAGACAACTGAAAAAATAAAATCACAAGTCAAGCAAAAATTAAACTTCAAAATGAGGTTACTCATATTTCCTAAGAAATAAAACTTTTAGTATTATTGGAAGCACACACTGGGTTTGGATGCATTAAGTCTTATCGTCAAGCATTCAAATGTTAGATAATTAATGTTTTCCTTCACAACAGAATTTGGCTTAATGCACAGATTACAGGGATCCAGAACCAGCCACAGAGATAGATTTTTTAAAGAAGTCTTTATTTATACAAAATAGCTGCTCTTAAGGCAGCATTTGCAGAGCGTGTTGTAGCAGCTAACTAAAATACATATGACTCTACTTACTGAAAAAGCTACTGTGAAATTCTACAGACAACCTAGAAAAATTCTGATAAAATCGTGAAAGTCAGATATGAAAGCAATGACTCTTGCCTACATTGTACGACTGAAAAGACATGGAATGAGTCATGATGAAAGATATCACAAAAAATATAGTCTGGCTTTTTTTTTTTTAAATAAGTCAGTTTTCTGATTCATTACACTAATAACTCATACTATGTCAGCATTATTTCTCTTAAATTTTGAGTAAATAAGTTTCAAAGATCTGAAAATCTATAATTTCTATCCTACCAGGTAGTGAGGATGATACTACTGAGAGGACAAAGGAAGATCTTTTTAATCTAAGCTATAAATAAAATAATAAGCAGTTAGGGCATTTTCTGCCATACCTTGTTTAGAGGCCTAAACTAAATGTACAAAACTCCATCAAAGAATGGAATTTTAAAAATTTTTTAAATATTTTTTGACTAAAAAGAAATACTGAAGAACTATACAAACAATTTCAGGGAAAATCTGGTAAATTAACATTTTCAAATTGTTTTAAAGTATTTTTATTATTACAGTTGCCTCTAGAATAAAACTATATCCAAGACTTGTTTGTAAAGACTTTGCAAGATAGACTTTTTGTCTATCAACCCGAAATTCACACCTTTGTTTTCACTGAAAAATAGAATATAAACTTTAAAAGAGGACTGGAATTGGGTCTGTATATTGCAAAAACTATTTAGTGCAAAAAAGAGCAGAGAAACAGAAGAAAAAGAAACATGAACACTACTGAATTAAAGTAAAAAAGTTTTTAAAGTTGTAAAATAATGCCTCAACACCAGCTGTAACTCAGCAGCTCCCATAGCACTGACACAGGGAAAGATGCTTTTTCCTGATACCCCTGGTTCTTTTGACTTACAAGAAAAAAGGCTAGTACATTTAGCTATTTAGCTGCCATTGGTTTCAATGGATGCTAGGTGCACAACCTCCCACGACAGGCTCAGATTTCTGGTTTGTAAAAAGAGAGCATCAGGAAGAAACAAATTCCATTACATCAGTGCAAAGAGATCTGCTGTTACTTCTCACTACTGAATTACAGCATGTCCTATTTAAGCATCAATTACAATAAAAGTTAAAAGTTTAACTTAAAAAAGTTTAAGTACTTTTGGAATAGCTGCACTTTAAGGCATGAATACATAAAAAAAGTTATCATGAGACACAAGGTCAGGTTGAGATTTCCACGAATCAGCTATTCCATAGTAACCGTCCATGTGCATCCTATTACTCCATGATAAACAGAAGTTTTCCTACATGCCAGTGACATTTACCATGGGGGAAATAAGCAGTTGCTGTGCAAGTTCACCTGTTGAGACTTGTTGCCCTGGACAGACAAGGCAGCAAACACTGAGCAGTTAAACGTGATTAAAGAGGAAAGAAGTCATAATCCAGTCATTAAAAATATTTTAGTGCAATTTAAAATATTTAATACATTAAATAATTGCCTCAAGGAGAGTCCTTGGGAAGCATTGGGAAGTCTTTGCAGGTAAAGATAATATGTCATAGTACATAGGAACTCTATCTTAGTTGCTGGAACTCAGTATGAAAAATATAAGTATATTTACCGGGAAATAATACAAAGAGCAACTTTGAAAATTATGTTAGCTGCAAATCCTAGGTTAGTAATTTAACAAGGAAGAGCCAGGAGTACAATACATAAATATGCTTGGCACCTCTGCAAACAGCTGCAAAAGCTTTATTTTGAATATTATGTCCCTACGCATTTGAAAAGCAAAACAATATGCAGAGGGTCACTCCCATTACCTCCCTTTTACCTTTCTTTCACACTTACCTTTCAGAAGAGTTGAGCTCATGGATTGCTGCTAACAACTTCACCAGCACCTGCAATTTTCCTGAATCAGTTTCAGAGAAAGTGTCAGAAGTATAATCTTGTGGAAAGACATCTGTTAGACCTTCGTAGAGACTGGACTCATCATGTTCATCACTCACCAGATCACAGTTTTTTTCCTATTAAAAACAAAAGGATTCAAGCTTCATATCCCCACTAAAATGTTTTTTGCTTTTTTTTTTATTTTTAAAACTTTGCTATATTTTTATTACAAAGACAAAAGGAGGCATCGGAAGCTGCCACAAAGTAGTGTATCATGCGAGCGCAACAACCTCCCAGTACTGGATTGAAGACACAGTTTTAAAATACTGATAGCATTTACTGTGGTTTACACCCTTTAATCCAATATGTTGTTTACAGCTGAGTGGGGAACAAGTTGAAATACTGAAAAATGAAAAATGCATTTTACTTCTACTTCTCTACTTCAACAACCACACAGATATACATCCACAGCAAAGCCATAACTAAAACTTGGGGAAAAAATCAATACTCTGTTTATTCTTTCTAAATCCCATAAAACCTTATTATGGAACTCCACAATCATTGACTTTTTTTAGGAAGATATTGTCATTAGGATTCAGTTACGCAAGGGAAGTGAAGAAAAGCTAACAAGCAATAACAATAAAATAGAAGAAATACATATAATATTTTTCTGTAATTTGAAAATCGATGTTTCACAAGGAGGAAAAAGCCAAACTAATAAAATCCCACAACAGTAATAAATGACTTGCACATGCCATCCTTTTCATCCAAATAGTTTCTAAAGGGGTATGCTTTCACTTACAAAAAATTTCAAATGCTTATACAATGGAGTAAAGGCAATGACCTTTACTTGGCAGCGTTGTCAGTTACAGGGATGTCTGCTGTGGACAACCCTACAAAGTCATGAAGAACATCTTTTCAGAAACATTTACGTTTCCAGTCACCTTACTTGGACTTGGACTAGTGTCCACAGAAGTTAGTTTTAGTAAGCTCTAACTATCACACTATTTACCTATAGGAATGAGAACATTTCAGTGGAAATAACAAGGTGTACAGGGTGATAGGATTCCAGGAGAACTGGAAATGGAGACATCTAGTACCAATGACGTGCTGATCCTGCAGCTCCTAGTATCACTGAACTCAACAGTGTATGGACAGGGAGGTTTCAGGGGAACCAGCAGACAGAGTATACAGAATAATCTCTAGCTAAGTGTTCTTTGTAAAATTCACGTTTGTATTTATTTTTACAAATATTCAGAGACAAGACTAGGAGGGAAAATACATGAAGGCAACAAAGAACAAGAAAGGCGATAGGAAGGTGGAGAGATACCTTCCCAGAGTACATTCAGATTTCCTAACATTTACATTTTTGAAAGCAGATCTCCTAAAGCAAGTCAGATGTGAAAAGACAGCATGGAAATGACCTTAACTAACATGCACGTTGACCACAACATATTTTTAGTGACCTTTGTCTGCTGAAATAACTAATCGCTGGCACCCCCATGTAAACAGATACCTTTAGAGCTTTAAACAGAAGACATGGATGATTGCAAAGTTTTTTCAAAGCTCCTATACATATTAGGTGAGGACTATTTTCTAGCCTGCCTTGTAGACAGGACCTAATAACTCGAGAACTAAGCAGTTTTCGGTACAATTCAAGTTGCAGTGCTGTTGGTCGGCAGAAGATTATGCTCTCCTTTTTTGGGGGGAGAAACTTGTTTATAACCTCCTGTGTTCTCCTAAGAATAAAGAGTCCAGTGAGGCGTGTGAGCTCTGCTGCTCTTTTTTCTCCTAATTCCTTTTCCTCCTAAAAGAACAAAGCATAAAATTAATGCTCATCTTGCATTTCATCAAAACAATTTTCTATACGATTTTGATTAGGTAGCTAATAAACATTTTAAATGTATGATACCACTTTCAGCATAGGAATGTAATGATCAATTCTACAATTAGTACCACTGTATTAGCTTAGTTCTAGGTTTGGTTTCTAAAGTCTTAAACGAAGGAGCATACTGTCCCAGAAGGGAACATCTAGGGCTCAAATTATATTCCGGAAGATCTTGATTGATACAGTAAAATTATGCAGATTTTGCAGTATTGTGGAGAAATTAAGAATTAGCAGAGTATAGTCATATGGAAATTTACACGGCATTTTTGGGAATGCAAGCTGTTGCAAGAACACATTTTGCCTGATAATGAATATGGAGCTGAAATGCCATGATATCAACACACATGTATTCCTCCACCTCCCTTTGGAAAACAACTGAATTGATTCAAATAGGAAGCTGAAAAGCTTTTGCTACCATTAGTAGTCCTGAGCTTCATTTTATTCCATAGAAAGCAAATTTCACATTGCTCTCTATTAATTTCCTTCTGTAATTGTATTTTTTTAAATAATACACCTTTGTTGCTGAAGGTTCTCTGGATCTGACAATCGGCTCTTCATATATCTTTCTATACGTGGATAAAGAACCAAGTACTCCTGGATTTACAAACTCTATTAATGCATAAAATTCTTGCAAGTCATTTTGGATTGGAGTACCTGGAAAGACAGAAAAGTAATTCTGCGTTTGGTAACTTTTTCTTGGAACAGATTATTGTACAATTGTTGAATGGAGAGTTTAATGTTGAGAATGTATCCTGAAGACAGATGTTTTGTTTCAACATGAACTACTCAGAGTACTGAATCAATCTAGAACTTTACCGTGATTAATAAACTACTGTCTTCCCAACTGGACAGACGGCACCATCTAGTTGTTTTTGCAAAGGAATTCAAAAAATCAATTTCTAAATCAATTTTATTCAATAACTACAAAAGAAAATAATGACTGTATATAAACAGAGTCCTAATTCCCTTACAGAAGTTCCCAGGCTCCTTGCCTGTCCCACAAGTTAGACAAATTTTGCATTTATTTTTAAAAAAAAGAAAGAAAGAAAGAATCTCTTTTCACAAGACCCAAGATTCGTGCACTTAATACCCATTCCCAAAATTTATATTGTGCTCCTGTCATATTTACAATATCTTTTTCCTTTACCCCGATCTGGCACTTTAGCTAGTATATTAATAAATATTAAAAGTAACTATAAATACTAACCAGTAAGGATAACTCTCCTGTCACAAGACAGACTAGTGAGGGCTGCAGTTGTCTTAATAGAGCTATTTTTCAGGCGATGTCCCTCATCACAGATTAGGAGGTTAAATTCTATAGCCTGAATTTGATCCAAAGATCGTAGCAGCATCTCATAACTGATTATCATAACTGAATAAAGTGGAGAACTGATGAATTCTTCTACTTTGTGGTCCTGCAGGCATACAGAAAAAAATTATCATACAAGTATTTCTTTGGAGATCACTCATCATACTCCTTAAACATCCAGTGTCTACACAATTTTTTCCAGCATGACACAAAACATTTACTGTCTCTTCCAAAAGCTAGACTATTGATTCCTTCCTAATTTGCAAAGAAAATAAAGGATCTGATACAGCATTTTTTTTTTATTTTATCACCTCATTAATAGACAATTTATTATTCCTTTAGACCTTCAGATCCTCTGAGACACAGTACGATGAAGGTGAAATGCACTGACTCCCTGTAACAGCTTCCCAGTCCTGGCATTTAGGTAAGTTCCAAATGTATAATTAAAACCAAGATAACAAACAGGCATAAGTAGCTGCCTGTACATTTACTTTGGGATCTCAAGCTGTACAGTAGGAAGTTACCACATTCTGCCAACCTAAAATTCCTCTTGTAGTTTTGAATTGAATATGATATTCACTTTGCTAAAAGCCCTTAACATTGATGAGTTGGTCAAAACGTAAGTGCAGCCTAGGACTCAGAGAATTAAGCCTATAACTAGTCCCAGAAAACATGCCTGTCTATTGGCAAATAAATGCAATTGATCTCTAAACCCTGCATTAGTGGTCAGAAAGTGTCTATGAGCCCATCCACCCTTATATGCCCTTCAAACCTTTTTCCTTCAATAGACATTAAGACTTTTGTTACTAAACTCCTAAACAGAACAACCTGAACAGTCTATTTGTTTATTACCAAGTGTGACAAGGAGGAAAACCAACAACAGCTACCCACGTTAGACCACTCAAGTCTGACCAGAATTGCAGTTGTGCAGTTCTAGGCCTTAGAGACAGAGCTAGCTTTAAAAAGAAACACACTAAATTAACAAGTCACTGTAATGTGAAAGGGAGCTTCTTCCAAAAAAGTTTCCTAGAAATAGTTACATTTATTTACAGACTTGTGTATGTACTAGGATTGCTTACCTGTCTTGTAATTACACATAAAAATGGAAAATTATTCTGTGGGCACATCTCTTACCTTTCCACTTAGCTCCAGATACTAATTCCCTGCACACTCCTTCCTGTTTCCTAACAGTGTTCACTTCCTAAGCAGGCAATGGTCCCAGCTGACAAACTGAAGTACCTCTTTAATTTTGAAAGCAAACCAAGCTACAGCCTCAAAAGTTATTTTTATTTCCAAACAAGATCAGTCACCAAACACAGACAACTAAGTCTGCAGCCAGATGGTGTAATACACTGAAAAAGCATTATCGCTTAATTGTCACAATCTTTAGAGCCTTCTAGCAGGCTTTTCAGATGAATACATGGGCCAAATCTGGCAAGCTAATCCCACAAAGTACCTTGTGGTAGGTGAATCCCCACATCTTGCTTATGAAGAGGCACATGATGGAGGAAGCAAGGAGCAGTGAAGGGCAGGTTACAACGGCATGCACCAATTTTCCCCAGGTGTTTGAACCAAACCACAGCATTCCTGTTGTTTCCAGCACTGCAAGACTGTATTTAAGTGACTGTTTTCTGGCCAGTATTTTTACAGCCAGTTTTGAAATAGGAGCAGAAAACTTCCCTTGCCCTCCATTCCCTACACAGGAACCTCCATTCATGACAGAGGAGCCCTGCAGGCAACAGCCAATGTTGTCCCTACCCAGAATCCAGGGTCCATACTGCAGCCCTGAAGACAGATGCAATGCCTCT
Organism: Chauna torquata; assembly: GCA_013399475.1. NCBI lineage: Eukaryota > Metazoa > Chordata > Aves > Anseriformes > Anhimidae > Chauna > Chauna torquata. The sequence goes on along the minus strand of VXAL01005409.1, from coordinate 163,385 downwards.
CTGATCTGTTCTTGGGATGGTCAAGCATCAGAAGATGAGCAGGGTTTGGAAATCATTTTGTTTTCCCACACCTGCTGGGTGTGAGCTGAGACTACGGGCACTGGCGAACTGCCTGCAGCTTCCCTCCCTTGGCTACTCATCAGCTCTTCTGGAGTGCTTGAATCCCTTAAAAACAACGAGAGAGTCCTGACATACTATAAACCCCTTGCAGCCAAATCTAATATATTCACTGCTGTATGTAATAACAGCAGTGAATAATAGACTAAAAATTAAAATAAATTTACAAGCCAATTTCAAATAATTAATTTATCCCTTTAACTAGCTGCAAGATATGTATGTATTATAGCCTCCACTTCTACAATTACCCAAAGTGACTTGACAGGTTTACGTGAGGTGCCTGGAGCTACATACGGAGCAATTGTCAACCAGTATCAGAGCTCCATGATGTCCCGGACTTACTCTTTGAACAGGCCCTGCTTTGCGCTAGTCCAAATGCAATGTAGCCACTGAAGTGTAAATTAAAAAATGCTGAAACATGAAGCAATGTAAACCTTGAATTAATTCATTCTCCAGACTTTTTAACTTAAAAACCAAACCAAAACAACGTTTGCAGAAGTGATACTCTGCAAACAGATAACGGAGTTACTCTCTCAAACACGTCTCAAATACTGATAATGTGGATTAACGAGACCTAAATGCAATCTTTCTGGGGAGGCCTTCATTTTAAAAGCAATGTCCTCTACCTGACATTTGCAGTTTAAAAGAAGTAAACTGTAATCATATTTTAAAAGCAGACTATGTCCTGTTTTTTTAAAGAGTTTATCACTGAAGGGTTAGGATCAGTTCTCAGTGCTTCAATGTGAAAATGAGGAAAACATGCCTAACATGTTCTAAAAAGTCTGCCAGTTCGTTGAATGTATTCTTTATAAGCAAGAATAGAAAAAAAAAAAAAAAAAAACTTTGAGACAAGCTCTTCCTTTTAAGTTATACTGAAGAAATAACAGCATGATAATTGCTGTTTTTCTGTAGGAGACAGACAGTAAATTATTTTTAAATACCTCATTATACCCCAGGCAAGTCATATTGTGCCTTTCTTTCGCATGACAATGTATTCATTGCTATTTGGGAACACAATCTTAAAAGCTGCTGAGTGTCCTCAATCCAAATGGCTCCAATGAAATGAGCAGGAATATTAAAGTTACTTAAATCAAAAGACAAATAAAAGCTACTGTCATTTTGGGTCACAGTAACTGTTAGCAAAGTCAAGATTTTTTCCTCCCAACATTATTCATAAAAACTAAAAGAAAACATTCATTTATTTCTAATTACCTTTTTCAGGTAAAAATGTTCCATATTGTATTTTGCCTTGTATCCTTCCTTTAGAAACTTCAGTATTTCTCAACCTCTCAACCTATATTACATTACAGTTCCTGACAAGTCAGTTTGCTTCATTCCCACATCTTGAAACAAGTTAGTAAGAAAAACAAGTGATGCAAAGAGCACCTATTACTGAAACAGACATGTGGATCGGCCCCAATGGAAGACAAGTAGGTTCAGTAATTTCAGGGTTTTGACAATAGCGTGAAAAATTCATGTGAAATTCAAATAAATAATTACTTTTACAAAGGGTTGTACATTCTACAAAAGAGTTTAAAAATAGCTTGAAAACTTCCATTTTGTCCAAAATATTCACTTTTCCATACAGACAGTAAAGATATTACAAGAAACTAAAAGCAAACCTGGTTTACGTAAGAATTATGTATGGAACCAACAGATTAAAAAATAACTGTAGAAAATAATTATCTGTACCTATGATGCAAACACCAATGCAGACACTATACATTTACCATTTGTGGTTTACATTCTTCTCGTTTAGTACAACCAAAGCTGTCAAGTCAGCTTCTGTTCCATTTCATTTTGTGTTGAGAAAATACCATTTCTCATTGAGAAACAGTCACAGCTAGGAAACACTGGCAAATTAGTGCTTGGTTACTTCAAAAATTGAGAAGTTATTTACTTCCTAGTAACTGGAGTTCTCTAAGAGGTATTGTCTGGAACACATTTGACTGTTGGTATATGCTACACCCTCGATGCTTTATTCAGACACGCTAAGTGGCTGTGTCCTCATACTGGTAAGTCCCATACTCCTCTCCTACATTTTACAGGCACAGGCCTCCACTGTCTCCACTTCCTCCCACTGGCAAAATTCCAGTAATAAGGAAAAGGTAAGGGTATGGTTGACTGTACGCGTAACTTTTCTTTCCACTATAAATGCCCACTCCATATGGACATGGGAACCAGAAGTCTTAGGAAAAGAAACACTGCATGGTAAACTATAAAAAAACAGAGCTTGAATCTGAAAGCTTCAGAAGTGTTAACAGAGGCATGAGCAAGTCTCCTGTTCACAGCGTCACAAGTGTCAGTCCTGAAGGGACCCAACACTGACTGAGATACTGAGCCACGCTTGAAGGGAAAACATACATGGCAAGAAAGCCTTACTGAAAAACCAGAGCAAGACGTGGATCTCCTCCAGAGAAAGCCCTCAGTCAATGATAGTACACCATGACTCCTTGAACTCCCTTGTCTTTATTTGGCCAGGTGCTTTCCTGACTGATGCGGTCAGTAAAGATCACTGAAGCACAGAGTCTGTGAGAACGTTTAGTCTTCGCAGTAAGACACGGAGAGAGTTTTGTGTTCCAAAAACAAAGGCAAGATCCTAGAGGTGTACCAAGGAGATTAAAAGATGAGATACTTCCTCAGCACATGGGATTCATCTAGGCAATACAGGAACTTGTATTACCAGCAGAACAGCCCCACTACAGCAGGGACAGGGGACACTATCAGCCAGCTTCTTTATTAAGATTGGTATCTGCTTTCTTACAGAGACAAGAGATATTCATATTATCTGACGCTGAGCCTCTAGGTTTGGTAACTCTTGAGACTAAATCATCCTTACAGAAACCTAACTCTTGACAGTGACAGTAAAGGGAATAACCTTCTAAAGTGACCTGAAACAGCTGAAACAAAGAGGAAAAAGTTTTCAGTACAGAGCAAACGGAACTACCAAAGAAACTGAGCACAAGTCAGCCAAGCTAGAAGCTGTGTTATATAAAGCAGGGAAGGTATGCAATTTGATATAAAACAGAAAGCTTTTCCTTAAACCGAAGAGGGACAAGGAAGCGCATGTCACCTTTTACATCTGCAAAGGTGAAGCCTGAGGGAAGATCTGACAGACACAGGCAGGTGTGGTTGAGCTATGACCTGGTTACTGACAGCTAAATGCACATATGGACAATTAACTGAAGGAGAAAGGAAGTATTCCAAATAAATATTAATAGAGGATTACTAGTTTAGGTCTCTGGTTAAAAAAAGAAAAAAAAAAATCACAAGTCCCATATTCTGAGCCAGATATGACCTAATCCCCTTTTGGAAATAAATCTTACCTGATCAACTGTAAAGACTTTGATCCTTTCACTTCCCAACCATTTCTGAAATTCTTTTTTCCAGTTTTTCACCAGACTCCCAGGGGTGACAATTAGTGCTCGCTTTAGTACAGGTTTGCATCCGTAGGCCCCTTGACGCAGAAGAGTCCAGACAAGTGAAATGCATTGCAATGTTTTTCCTAAGCCCATTTCATCAGCAAGAATAGCTCCAAACCTGCCACTAGCTCTGTAAGATATAATGAGGCTGTGGTAACACTTTAAAAGACATATCTGTAATTATTTACAACGGGTTTAGGGAATTGTTTCTCATGGTTGTTTTCTGAAGTATAAAGAACCTACTTATACTTATTATGCTCTACTGTAGGATTTCATTCAGTAAGGACCAGAAGTCCTTAGAGTGAACCTTCTCATCTTCTAGATTAATGCACTAGCCCTCCGAACCCAAATAGTTTAAATCTTCTTTTAGAATTTAAAATATTATATAATATGTAATCTTTTTAACACTTGAATATACCTTCTGTATACCTTTACTGCACATACTTTCTTCAGCTTCTCTATTCCAAATGACTGAATTATAAATTATATGAATAATTATGAATTATATGAATTATAAACCTCAAAAAGCATTGTCCTTTAGCATGACTCGGATTGTATCCGTGTTTACAAGATCTGGTGTTTTCAGCAGAACTGACAGGCCCTTTGCTGCACTAGCTTATTATCACATCTGGCAAAGTCACAGCAAGCACGATACTATATACAGGTCAGAAAAAAGAATGTGCAACTTTTACTGGGGGAAAATTATTAATATTAATTAACTGAACAATTTCTCAAGTTTTCCCCTTCCAGCTGTCTAATTTCTAACATGGACATGAAAATATCATAGGTATTGAAAGCCAGAAGGATAATTATGTTCTTACCTCATTCCCATTACACATTCATATAGAAATATAATTCCTTCTTTCTGATGTGGTCGGAGATTATTTGCAATGTAGGGATCCACAACTACATCCACCACAGGTAAACCAGCCTTATTGAACATCCACTGATGACTTGCATTTGGTCTTGGCATAACTACAGAATCTTGAAGTACAAAACATATGCAAATATTGCACAATTTTTTTTCAGTCTGTTAGCAAACGGTATTATTTCTCTAACTCAGTTACATAAAAAAGTCAATGATCTGATGACTGCTAAAAATACTGTTTAATATATTGACCATTCTCACTCAGAAAATGCATTTACTAAAAAGGATCTAGATAGCCTTTGAAATAAAAATCCTTTTACAGAGGTTTCCAGAATAGTTTGCACTTTTGTCAGATGTAATGGTGACAAACTGGGAAGTTTGAGTATTGTTTTATGATGTGAAACTGCCTACCTAATAAATGTCGCATAATGACTTTGAATACATAGAGTTAAATCAGAAGAAAGTCTAAAAGGCTTCTATAAGGAAAGTTTGAGAACACAAACAATGACCCACTGAAAGACTAGACAGTACATTTTGAGGGGATATTGTTGTGGTTGCTCAGAAAAGACTTCTCCGCCTGAGAAACAGAAATAAGACAACAATTTGCTAAAGAAGAGGGAAAGAATGAGAGTGAGCTGACAAAGGCTGCCACAGTGCATGAATACAAGAAGCTGACAGGTTTGAAGACATACAGAGGCAAAGAGAGCATGAAGGATTGGCATATATCCTTTGGCTACATCTGAATAACAGTTTTGCTTGCCATAATTTGTTCACAGACCCTGATGTCATTATTTTGCTAGACAATGTCCATACACGGTTGCTTATATCGATGCTACACAACCTCACTGAAAAGTGGTATTGTCGGAAGACAAAATGAGAAAGCAGTTCACAGCTTCTGATATTTTTATGTTGCTAGAGTAGATCTATTATTGATAATTTATTCATGGGAATAGGTCAGTTGAAGGCTTGTATCACTCAGAGGGATTTTGTTTCCTACTGACAAATGGCTGAGTTCTGATGGATTACATCAAATTGCATCTGGGTATATATAAAAGCCAGTGGTGACAAAAATACCACTTTTATGACAAAATCTTGCAGCCTCAGAGATGGGGACGAAGCAAGGTTTAAATAAGTCATGGACTAAAAGATTAGAAATCATATGTGGAAGACATGGCTTTACATCTTTGTCACCGCACTCTGTTCTGTTGAGCACACAGATAACCAGCATTCCATTTCGAAAAAGCTGCATTTTAATCAACTATTGTTATAGACCTCAACATGAAAACCTCTGAATACTCCAGTCCCAAGGTCCTGGTCCAGGAAAATATCTCCATTACTTCTGAAAGAAACTATGCATTAAATTAGGCATTAAATAAACTATGTGATTCTCCTGGGTTAAGCAACACTGAGTGAGAGTCCAACCTACTGATGCGTTGAGGGCTCTCCATATCAGGCAATTTGGGGAAGTCTCATAGGAGGTGCTCAAATTCACCAGAAGAAAAGTGACAAAAGGGAAAAAAATAGAATAAAACTTAGCTTTTTGACAGAGCAGTGCGTAAACAACAAAGAAGTTCATTTGGGTATAGAGTATATCAGCTCTTTGCTAGATTTTAGGTTAGAAAGCTAATGCAGAATTATCGTGAAAACACAGGAAGGCACATTACTAGACACAACCTAATCAAGTTGAATTCAGACTAGAAGACGGTGCTAATGAGACTGCTCTTACAAAAGTGCCAACGATATCATGAATTACCATATGATCAGGATTTCATTGTTTATTTACATAGCAGTCAAGCAGCAGGTTTGAAAAGCCCTACACTATCAAGATATGAAGTAAGAAGTTGGATGGAGGTAAATTTTTTTTTAAATAAGCATTGCTCTACTTAATAACATTTCTTTAAAATCATTTTTATCTTCCATCTGAAAGACAAAGCCATCAGCAGAATATAGTTCCTAACCAGCAGGTTTTATGACTAGTTTGTTACTGATAGACATAAGAGCACTTCTTGTTTAGATAAGCAATGCCAATTCCTGCAATTATCTAATGTTTACAGGATCTCTGTTATACTGCTGTTAACCAGCCTGTTTCAATATAATTTGTGAACTCACATGGCTCTTCAGCAATGGGTATCACAGAATCACAGAATGGGCAGGGTTGGAAGGGACCTCTGAAGATCATCCAGTCCAACCCCCCTGCCGAGCAGGATCACCCAGAGCACGTTGCGCAGGATGGCATCCAGGCGGGCTTTGAATATCTCCAGAGAAGGAGACTCCACCACCTCTCTGGGCAGCCTGTCCCAGTGCTCTGTCACCCTCACAGTAAAGTGCCCCCTCATGTTGAGCCGGAACCTCCTGTGTTTCAGTTTGTGCCCATTGCCTCTCATCCTGTTGCTGGGCACAACTAAGAAGAGACCGGCTCCGTCCTCTTGACACCCTCCCCTCAGATGCTTATACACATCAATGAGGTCTCCCCTCAGCCTTCTCTTTTCCAGGCTAAACAGGCCCAGCTCTTTCAGCCTGTCCTCGTACGACAGGTGCTCCAGTCCTCTAATCACCTTAGTAGCCCTCCTCTGAACTCGCTCCAGTAGTTCGATGTCCCTCTTGTACTGGGGAGCCCAGAACTGGACACAATACTCCAGGTGTGGCCTCACCAGGGCTGAATAGAGGGGGAGGATCACCTCCCTTGACCTGCTGGCAACACTCTTCTGAATGCACCCCAGGATCCCGTTGGCCTTCTTGGCCAAGAGGGCACACTGCTGACTCACGGTCAGCCTGCTGTCCACCAGGACTCCCAGGTCCCTCTCGGCAGAGCTGCACTCCAGTAGGTTGCTCCCCAGCCTGTACTGGTGCTTGGGCTTATTCCTCCCTAGATGCAGGACCCAGGGTAGTTCCAGTATTACAAAACAAAACTTTTATTTCAAAACATATCTTGTTGAGTTTTGGGCAGTGAAGTTACACTCACTGGCTGTGAAGAGTCAGGCACCATCAGGAGCAATTCTCTGAATCTGGCTTAACTGGTCTATTACTGGTCCTTCACTGTAATTACAGTGCTGCCATATTCTGTCAGTGCTTCACTGACCCCAGCAGGAACTCATCTAGAACTTCCAGTGTATGTCTGACTGTTTCTCTGATCAACATACACATTTTTCTTGGCAAAACTCTCAGAAACCACTCTAACTTGTTTCTACAGCCATCTGTAACAACTGTGAGAAACTTGATGCACTGCAGAGCGTTTCACTTGTTAGAAACACATGATAAAATCCTAACATGGTACTGACAGAAACGCTACTACTGTATTTCAGAAATACTTCAGTAACACATTAGGGAACATGAAAATTTTGGTTACACACTCAACTTTTTTGAGAGTCAGAGGATGCTTAAATAACCTTAAAAATTTGAACCTTACTTGAAGCATTTGGATCGTGGCGAGGTTTGCAGCTTTGAGAACCGTTGAGAACATTCTCTTTAGCACTGGGTTGACAGGCATTTTTGAATGGTTTACAGAATCGTTTCATAGTAGCTTGAGGTAAAGCAGTTGGGACTGTGTCATGAGTTGCTATTCCAGTCTGAAAACACCTGCCACTGCTGAAGTCATCTGCTGAAATTATACCCATCACTTCAATTTCTTTTCCTCCAACCATCAGTGTTTGACCTTCATCAAGACTGTCTAACTCTTTAGATTTATATCCAGTACCTAAAAGAATATCAAAATTTAGGAATTAGGACAACGCAGCAAATACCACTTCCTTAACATCAGTACTCATCTGCAGGAAGGAAAAATTAAACTGTCATCAGGTATTTGATTCTTAAGCATTTGAATTGTTACACATATTGAACACATAAAGTCTTTTCCTCCTTAACAGAGCATGACATTTCAGTAGTGGTAATGATCAGAATTATATACCAGAATATGTGAGCAAACATTCTAGCATCCTCATTCATGAGTTCTATTGAATGTCAAATACTCATTTAAGGGAATTTAAAAAAAAAAAAAAAGCAGCACCATATCATAAAAAATAGCAGCTTGCCTTAGTTTTAAACTTGCTTACAACTAATGACAATTCTAGGTCCTTTTCCCTTCCTTTTGTGCCCCAACACGAACACCACTAGCCCCTCTTGCTGTTGATCTAGACAGAATATTCTTCTTCTAAAGCTCTTCTAAAGTAGCTTTTTACACTTAAAAATTCATATGTATCTGAAATCTTTACTTCCACATACGCTCTGAAGAATATATGCTCTGATTTTTTGCCAGGATATATCATCTCAATACTTTGCACATTCCAAAACCTATCAGGAAGCTGATGCATTTTCCTCTGCTCCCTCAGGGACTCTATCAGGCGGGCTTTCTCAGAGCAGCTACCACAACATATCAGTCTAATTACAAAATACAGGTGCAGTTGCCACTTCCTTTTAAAATAAAGATGTAGGAAAGAGCTGTGGTTCCTTCTTTTAAACAGCATTCTAGTGGTTAAAACTCTCACATAAGAAATGGGAGGCTAATATATAATTTATTTTCTTAACTCAGGGAGGTCAAAGCCACATCTCTACCATGGAATTAGACGCAGGCACCTTTTTTTTACCCTAATTGTTGAATTTGTGCCACTTTGGATAAACAGGCTTGGATGCTTAGTTGGGTCAGAAAAATAAAAAGCATGACTATGTTGACCAACAAGTTAAAGCACTCACCTGTGAAAGAGGCAAAGCCCCCTCAAGGTTTTACACAGATTTTGTCCAACAGACAGTACATATAAAGAATGCTGGGACCTGTATGCAAAGCTCAGGTCTCCCACTTCTAGGAATGTATCTTTCCCAAAAGGTTGGAAGGTGAAGATCGGGATTTTAACTCCTTCAAGAGGAGAAATTTACTGAGCTGTTTCACAGACTAAGTAAGTGTTGAAAAATAGTCTACCCAAAAGGGAAAGGGAGGCATTTTTCTCCCCCTCCTCTAAACGCATTAAAAATGCACAGTGCTCCTTGTTTGATTCTTGAAAGAAGAATATCTGTTTTCAGGAAAGCGCTGAAGATGCCAGGACATAAGAGAAGGCAAGTGCCTTCCTAATCAAGGTGCCTGCAGAGGGTAGCTGTGACCTATCCTTTGCTCGTCATTTTTGTTTTCTATTACCACTTCTACACAGCTTCAAGCTGAACGTATTGGATGCAGATGTATCTCTGTGCAATATCTTTCGGATTCCAGTCTGAGAAGTCTAATTCTAAGACAGGATGGGCATTAAAGGTAGATGGGAACTTAGGAAAGGCAAAAAGCAAGTCTACAAAGCTCAGATGTTTATGCAGCTGCCCGAAGTAATTATTTCTATAACATACAGCAAATTACAAGAGAGAGCTTCCTAAATTCTTTGTCAGATATTATTAAGAAATTAGGACACTTGCAGAGGAGAAGAGCAAGAAGTTCTGTTGCTTAACCTCGAACACAGGCTAAAGCCAGTTTTGTTTTCAGGTTTCCATACCCCTTTTTAGATCCTGCCCTGGTATGCCTAAGTAAAAAAACAAGCAAATAAACAAAAAACCACCAACTTCCTTTGACTTTGTTTTCCCATTTAAAAATAGTAATTCTAGATTCTCATTCATATTCACTCTAAAATTCCTAGTGTTAAATGCAATCTTGAAGGTAAACACCACTACTGGACTTTTCCTTCTCACTCAGTGTGCTTGTAGAATAATTGAAGAAATTTAAAACTTACACTGCTTAAATTGCTGAATTTACTATTTTCTTGGAATGGTACCATTGTGCTCCCTGACACAATCAAACACAGCAAAAAAAAATTTACCAGTGACAATCAGAATATTCAATTTGCTATTGTGTTTTCTGCTAATTCAAGAAGACAGGACTTGAAAAACAACACAAGAACAACAGGCTGGTGGCCGATGCATTCCAGGCATTACTCTCTTTCTGTCTGCCTTTTTCAAACCCAAGCAAGTCTGTACATACACTGCTTTGCTATAAATGAATTTGAATGAACTTCTAAGTCACAGACTGACTTGCAAATTACAACTGCCTGGTCCTAATAAGGCTCACAATGCCATGGTTGTAACAAAAGAGCAGAGAAGCCACCTCAGCCCAAAATTAATCAAATTATGTTTTGTAGCAACATCATCCAATCCTCCTTCCTTACCAAATATTTTTGGCTCAGTTAGCAAAGTTAATTCTTGCTTTTCTTTCTGTAAAAAATTACTGCTTCAAGTTGACTGCAGCCTATAGTTTGCAAGTCTTATTTTTAACTCTGATAACAACCCAAACTGAGTCTTACAGCAGCTGCTGCTGCTAAAACTGCAAGACTAAAAATTGCTACACAGTTGACTTTGGCTTGGATGGAAAACTTTGCTATTGCTCATCTTTCTGTCAAAGATACTATTTTTAGCTGTTTGTCTGAATACAGATTCAATCTCAGACATTCCCAGTTACCATACTGCTGACTGGAATATCTACAAGAAACTTACCTGTGTACCTTCCCCAAACTCTCACACCTTCTCCAATGCAGTATATGAGCAACCAAAATCAACTACTCCTCCCTCATTTGGCATCTCTGCTGAATTAGTACAGCCGCTTGTTCCAGATCCTCTCCTTGGACTAGCATTTGGTGTTTCTGTGAATAATGTTATTCAGCCTGCTTCAGCCTCCTCCATACATCTGCCTTATACGTAAGAAACATAAAGCTGTCTTTCTATCTCCCCCCACTGCAAAAAAACTACTGTTTTCATCCTGTGGTCAACTCTGGTATTGAGAACTCTAAAATATCCATAGAGCCTTGTCTCTGTTACTCAAAGCACATTAATTTTAAGCCAGTTGTTCACTTACACAAACATGCAAATCTACAGTACCTCTTCCAATGTCTTTGCCTTCCATATCTTTCAGTATCACTGACTTTCCTTTTGTAACAAGAACAGCATCACCTTCCCACTTCTTGTGCTTTTTCTTTGATGCCTTACACCACACAACACTGAAATATTTTGTAAGACAGTCAGGTTCTTCCTGCGCTGCTTCTTCCTTTGCTGTTCCTGATGTTGGCAAATACACTGCATCTAAAAAGGAAATAAAATAACAAAGAATATCTCAAGCTCTCCTGATAAAGTGTACAGTCATTTTCATTTCAAACAAATCAACGACAATCTATGCATTTCATCTTACATAAACAAAGTGGTATATTTCCTCTCCTGGGCTGTTTGTGTTGAGTTTGGACTGAGACAGAACAGCACATAAGGACTCATCCTGAAATAGGAACCATGAAATTATTTTTTGGAAAGTATGTACTTTCAGGGAAAGGACATTTCTTGGTACGTTAATCAGAGAATTCCTGCTTTGACATAACAGATGATGAGTGTGTAGAAAGAATAAAAGGAACAGGTGGAAAAAAACCCAAACAAGCATATGAGCAAATGACAAGTCCTGATGAGATGGTGCTGGGCAACGTTCTGGAAGCAAGGACAGGAATACAGAGCACCAGAAAGGGAGCAAAGGAGGCCAGTAAACAGGTCTGAAGCTGAAGTCATTAGTATTAAGTTGTAGAATAGCTATAACTGTAATAATGTAAAAGATTACTTCAACTGTTCTCCTTATACCCTTTAAAAATAAGCAATTATGCAAATATTGAAACAGGCCATCTCTTGAGCTTGCAGCAAGTCCAATGTTGTTACAAGGCTCAGACAGATTTAGATTTGTCAGCAGTTAACTCATTGTAAGTATCACGGATATAAATGCTAATACGAAATGTTTATGTTAGTAAGGTTAAAAAATCATAATAGAACAGACAGCAGTTGATTATAATATTGATTAAGAATAAAATACATGCTGCCAAGAGTTAGCAATCTGACATAAGTCAAGTAATGGCAGATAAATCCTCACCATTATCTAAAGGAATATCTGTAGCATGCCTTTTCAGCACATGCACAGCTTCAAAGAGAAAATCAGACTAATTTTCATTAAAATGCCCTTGCATGCTGGTTAAAGGCTTAAATCGGTTTGCTCCTTTGATTCCATCTGGGATTCAACACTACACAAGTCTGTTATAAAAAAGCACTTCTGCCACAGACTAACCTTTCCAAAATTTCCAAGTGTGCTGGTATTTAAAGGAGAAGCAGCAAGAGTAGAAGTTTGCTCACAATAATGGCGAGGCAACTTCACAATAAATAAAGAGGCAACTTTATCACTTATACATCAAGTCTACATTTTCTTAAAATTGCAAAACACTAGTAAGTTACATGCATAAAATGAGTGTAATTTTTTAGACTAGTATATACTAAAAAAGTATTATCTAAATGAAAAATGATACATTTATGGATAGTAACTTTCTTCCCAAAGCTGTCTGCAAGTTTTATTGTCTGGATAGAACTTTATGTCTGGACAGAACTTCACATCAGTGCCTGACATAGACAGGATTTTCCACAGGTGGATCTTTTTTCAGGGTACTGGCCAACATCTGTAGTGCCTTATGCAACAGGTGCCCCCATCTCCAAGGTGTAACAGAACAGCTACTGAGCACAGGCACACCACACGAGGATCAGCAAACAGACCAGATGACCTCTTTTTGAAATGTAGGGAATTCTACACAGGTGAAACCTGGGAAATGAGCCAGAGAGCAAGAGTAAATCCTTGCAGTTTTGCAAAAAAGGTACAAGGGCTCTATTGGATCTTCAGTAATCACAAGTAATAAGATTTGGAGGAGCAAAGGAGAGGGAGAGACAGAAAAACCCCACAATGCTAAAAATGCAAGACTAATTTCATTCTATTCTGAGTTTCTAAATGCAGATTGATTCAACAAAATAAATACAAGATTGTTTTCTCTTTGTTTTTTGAACTGGTTCTCACATTCTAATCAGCAACTGCTACTTCTTTCCTCATTTTAAGATTTTCAATAAGTTCCTGCAAGAATGAGAGATTTTGTGGCAGAACTTTCTTCTTCTCCCCTGAAGGATGCTCATCCATAAGCAAACAGCCACCTCCTTGTCTCCTCCACTGACCTCCCACATGAGTTTGGTGACCCCTGAGATCTGTTTTATGGTCATTGCTCTTTTACCCAGGGAGTCCTTCTTGGTGTTATCTGAATCACCAATAGATTAACTTTCAGGTCAATAACAATTCTTCAAACTCTTCTTATCTCCACTTCAGTTTAAAATAATAAGAAAAACAATAATTTAGAAACAGTGCTGGAAACTGCTAGCATTTTATAACCATGATTTTTGAAGAGAAGGATTTCTAAAGCAAACTGCCCCCAGTGAGCAGCAAACTGGATACCAGTATTCCATAAAATAATATCATGTTCCTATGGGAAAACTGAAAATTAACAGACTCCGCAATGCTCAGATTTCTTCCCTCAATTTTTCTGAATTATCATTTGTTTACAAAAATATCCAATAATGATTTCTTTCAATGCTACATAATGTATTCTCCTTTTACCTATAACTAGTTTCAGATAAAAGTGTTATTTTTCTTTTTTTAAATCATTTTTATATAAAGATAATTAAATCCTTTCAAACTGATCTTTCACAGAATTCCCTTGAATAAAAATCTAAACCTGTTCGCCAACAATGCTGATCAGGTACCGGCACTCAGCCTTCTCTTTATGATATGCTCATCTTGTCATTTTTGTTTGTACTGAGCATCACACCTTTTTAACTTCAAAGATGTATTCCCGTTTAATAGCAGAATATCCAAATTTTGTAAATACAGTGCCAGTGTAAATACATTTTTCATGAATCAAAATGAGACAGGTATGTTATGCCCTGTAGCTAGGTTCAGTGTTTGATATAGTGGTACGGAGAGCAACAGTTTCAACAGTGAAAACCCTTGCAGCCCTTGCTGATGGTAGGCACTATCTTAATACAGCTGGTTTTGCCAAGATCCTGAACTGCAGGTGTAGATTCTGAGCTCCGCTGTTAATCAGTTTGGACTGAAAATAATAAGTAACAGGAACTATGTGTGCACCAGAGTAAGAGAAAGATCAGGAAATCATGCCCACTCATTTCTCTCTCAAACAGTCAACTGCCTAGCCTGGAGTGCAGTTTCTTTAACCATGAAGAAACCATAGCAAGTGACATATCTTTCCTCCCAGAACGAAGGGCTTGGGAATCTTAAAAACGTGGGTAATAAGGCTTTAAAAGCTTCCACAAACAGAAACATACCTGGCTGAGAAAGCAAGGGCTTAAGTTTCAAGATATAAACCATCGCTTACTTGATACAAGGAACAGCTTCAGCAACCTTCATGAAGGTGATGATTTACAGAAAACGGGACAGGATCCAGGAAAGGGGATGGGGGGAGCGTTCCAATGGCAAACTAGCTTAACCAGTTTCTGCTGAGCAGGGTTCGGAGAAAACCTATCGATGAAATGTGCTAGGTTACTCCCAATGCACTGAGAAAGCTGCATTATGAAAGACTACAAAATGTAAATCAAGTGTGCATTTTCAGCAGCCTATGCGCTGTAGCTGGCAGCAGTGTAACTGTGCGTTATCATAAGGAGCGGGCACGCTGCAGTGAGCAGGACACCGGACACCTCAGCCCGAGGTGTGGTTTAATGGATGGCTTAACTCCATCTAACTGCGGGCCACTGCCAGGACCCGTGAGCTTCCTTCTCCTTCCTGCTCCCCCACTGCTGTTCATCCAGCAGCTTCAGTGGCTGAACAGCCAGGGCAAGCCAGATCAATGAATCACATGAGCAACTGAAGTCAATACAAGGAAGGAAACATGTGGTTCACAAAGAGGAGACTGTCCCTTTCCTTTCCTTGCGGCAGCCACTGCTAGGTTGGAGTGGTTTTGAAACCATGGGACCTGTCAAGTTGCTTAACAGCTCTGTACCTGGACTTTCATGTTGTAAGTGGGTATGGAGTGCCAGGGAGTTTCCCCTGCAGTGTTCTGAATCTCCTAAACAAAAAAGCATTGTTGAAATGCAAAAACTGCAGTTTAAAGAAAACAGCTTTGATTCAAGTTGTGGTCTATGTTACAAAAGAATAAATTTAAGGAGAGAGAGAGAGAGAGAGAGAGAGAGAGAAAGAGAGAGAGGCAGAGCCAAAAATCTGGACTGAGATGCTGAGATAAAAGGGGATTTGGACTCTGAATGAATCACAGCCGAAACTCGACGGCAATGTTTTCCTGTAGTCTCTGCAGCCACTTCTGCATTCCACCTACCTGCTCTGCAGAGACAACGTCGTCCCCGTCTTCTGAGCAGAGGAGATTTTTTATAAAGCTCCATTTCACAGTCATCAAAAAGTTCCTTAATCGAATTAATTCATAACATTTAGAGAGCTGATGTGTACGTAGTAGTTAAATATCTTCTTCTGTATGAAATATCTCTATGTTAAACACTTCTAAGATATCCCAGGAATATTTAAAAAAATACAACACAGAGATAACATCATCGTTCATTTGCAAAGCAATTTCAGTCTAATGATAAATTTAATACTAAGCTAATGTGTAAATGTATATTATTGTGCCTTGAAAATGGAAAAATATGTAATAACTCTTCCCACAGCACTTTTGTGAGACTTTCTATGAGGAGTGCAACCATGAAGAGTTGAGCTGACTTGCCCTACAATCACAGAAATCAATGACAGATTGGACTACATCTGAGTCGCTTAAATACAATCCAGTGCTTCGTACCCCTCTTTTAAACACAAAATGTATGATATGTAATTCGCCTTCCACACATGAGTATTGCTGCCAAAATGAAGCCACCACCACCATTACCAGGGGAGGCCCATAGTCCTATCAGTATTTAAGTTCTGCGGATGACCTCTAGGGACTTCAAATCCTGACAGCAGAGAAAAGCCTAATTTTAACAATTTCATCAAGGTAGAAGTCTGTAAGGCATTTTTGTTTTAAGTTTTTTTTTAAGATTTTTTTTTTTTAAAGCAAGGTGCTTTCCTTTCCATTTTTTTTGTTTTTCATACTAGCTGGATGAGCTTGTTGGATGTGAAAATTAACTCACCTAAAGACTGATATTTCAAGCAGGAATATTTTCTTTGAAAAACACATCATTGTTTTACAGCCCAACTTTTAAACAAAACCACGAATGATCAAATATTGATCATAAAATACTGTTTTATGAGAACAAAATCATAGATGAATGCAATTTTAGTCACAATAAACTATTATTCCCTGCAGAAGCTCTAATAACTCAATGCTGTGGAGAAGAATCTAGAAATCTGGGGAGAAGGTAGCGCTTCTTTTTTCTTTTGGCTGGGGTAAAACTTTTTCCATTCCTGAGAGCTAAAAGCTCTTGGAAATAAAAGCAGTTTGCACATTCTCTGCAGCTTAATTTCCTGAGGATTACACAGTGGACATGCTCTAACTGAGGCCGAGAATAGCTTTCTCTGTAGTCACAGCTCTCACCAAAGCTGGGTCCCTTCCAAGCATGCCAGCAGGGAATTTCTCTTTTTCCCTCTCATTCAGAGACATCTCCCCTCCTGTTCCTCCCGAACAGGAAAAGATGGCAGAGAGTACAAGAAGCAGCTGCATAGAAGAGTTCCTTGGGAGAAGAAGCCTGAAAAGAAAGACTACAACTGGAAAGGAAGGCTGATGTTAAAACTGCAAAATATTGACAACTGGGTAAGAGACCATAAGTTGGAGCTGGAAGTAGAGCACACAGGGAAAGGCTAGGAAACAGTAAGGGAATAAAAAGAGTAAGACAACAGATTACGTTGGAAGGAGGGATGGAGAGGAAGACGGCAGACTGTGAGTGGAGTCTAGCATAAGAGTCAAGCAGCAGAGAGCAAGCTGGATTTTATGAGCAAGAACTGGAGCAAGAAAAGCTTACTGCACCTCATCTCTGTCTTTCAAAATTCAAGGTTCAGTAAAAATGTATGGCTTGCTGGAAGCCATCAAGGGAAGTGAAGGGAAATCAAGGGAAGACCTGGGAGGAGGAAATGAGAACAGGAGCTGATTAGGCAGTGACAGGGAAAATAAAATGAAAAGAGATGGGAGAAAACAGTGAAGGACAACGGGGCATTGCAACATAAAAGATGGGAAGCAGGTAAGTCCAGAATAGAAATGGCTGTACAAAGATGTAAGGGCACTCAGATCCACTCACCTTCCCAATAAATAGGGTCCACTCCAATTCCCTCATCTCCTAGTTTAACTTTTTTTCCTAATTCAACTTTTAAGACTACCAAGGTTAAAAATAACATAAAATTACTATGATTTTTAAGCTATTCCATGGCACAGACTCAGGTTCAGCAGCTGCTCTCCATGTGGGTAAGAGTGGGGGAAGAGAGCAAGGGAAGACTTAAGTACAATGTAAGAGATGGTGGCAATTAAGCTTTTGAACTGGATCCATTTGACTGATCGTATCATGCAAGACAAATTAATTCTGAGTTTAGGACTGGTGGAGGACCCAGAGTCAGCCAAACGATTTGTAATGGACAAGTTGGTGTAGACAAAAGAGCTAAAGCTTGGATGACCTTGCCATTCTCCCCCAAGTCCCTTTGGTACTTTCTGCTCCTTAACCTGAAAATTTTTCAGTCTGTTTGCTGCCAGCAAACATGCAAAACTCACTGTGCAAAACACTGCATGCCACTATATTAATGGTCTACACTGAATGCAGCAGCCTCCTAACGCAGTCATTCGCTTTATTACCTCAAAGGGTAAAGATCAGAGTGTGAATCTCGTCTGTCTTATACAGATGAAAACATCAAATTCTATGGAATAATCTATTTAGAAATGTTAATTTGCTCTAAAAGCCAGAAGAATAATGTCTACAACCCTGTGGTACCAAACTACCTTGCCCCCCACTCTCTCAAAAACTGGCTTACATTAAACGTTAGTTTTAAGGTTGTGAAGTCAAGTAAAGTTTGGAAATGTCAAAAATAAGACAGCTCCAGTGACCCGATCCGCCCCACTGTCCATATGCATTAATGAAAAAGTCTTTACAGAAAACATGCCGCACTGCATTTCCACAGGACCTCTTTCTCATCTGTGTGCATGGAATTAAACTGCTCTGCAGCTGCAGGAAAAAGAGGCTGCAACGTACAGGACCCCTGAGCTGCTTTGATGCAAAAGGCAAAAGGCATGTGGTGAAGGAGGCCAACAGGGAAAAGACAGAAAGTCTACTCTCATGGTTAGGTTAGATAAATAGTGCCTCTGACACCTGGATGTCACTTGCATTTTTCTAGTGTTCCTTTGTGGTGTAAGGAAAGTCATTTAACCCAAACTTTTCAGCAGTAGAGATTTGTCCGAGTGTCTGATTTGAGATTCAGTCTTATTTGTAGTAATACTGAACAGTCACAGGTGCAACTGGAAGTTGTGGTTTGAATAGATTAACTGTAGAATCACAGAATCAGAGAATGGTTTGGGTTGGAAGGGACCTTAAAGATCATTCAGTTCCAACCCCCTGCCGTGGGCAGGGACACCTCCCACTAGACCAGGCTGCCCAGGGCCCCATCCAGCCTGGCCTTCAACACCTCCAGGGATGGGGCATCCACAGCTTCTCTGGGCAGCCTGTTCTGGTACCTCACCACCCTCACAGTGAAGAATTTCTTTCTAATAATTTAATCTAAACCTACCCTCTTTTAGTTTAAAACCATTACCCTTTGTCCTGCTGCTACGCTCCCTGGTAAAGAGTCCCTCCCCATCTTTCCTGCAGGCCCCCTTTAGGCACTGGAAGGCCGCTATAAGGTCTCCCCAGAGCCTTCTCTTCTCCAGGCTGAACAACCCCAGCTCTCTCAGCCTCTCTTCACAGGAGAGGTGCTCCAGCCCTCTGAGCATCATTGTGGCCCTCCTCTGGACCTGCTCCGACAGGTCCACGTCTTTCTTATATTGGGGGCCCCAGAGCTGAACACAGCACTCCAAGTGGGGCCTCACAAGGTCAGAGTAGAGGGGGACAATCACCCCCCTCAACCTGCTGTCCATGCTTCTTTTGATGCAGCCCAGGATGCAGTTGGCTTTCTAGGCTGCTAGCACACACTGCTGGCTCATGTTCAGTTTTTCATCCACCAGAACCCCCAAGTCCTTCTCTGCAGGGCTGCCGTCCATCCATTCATTCCCCATTAACTGCACAGTATGCTGAAGCGCTGAGATAAAACAGTCCTAGCTGGTTCGATCCACACCTTCAGTATTAATGGAGCTTTTGTTCTTACTCTCTCTATGCCTCAGCTCTCAGTTTACCTCCTAGAAAGCGGAGATTGTACCAACCTCTCATCTCACAAGGATGTTGTGGAATGAATAACATTTGTAAAGCGCTTAGCTACTATTGTGGTGGGCACCAGAGGAAAAAAAACATCAGGAAATTAATTCAAAATAGTTTGAATAGTGTGATGAAATCAAAGCATAAGTCTATGACTGAACAATAAGGAGGAAAGAAAATACTGAATAGTTGCTCATTGAGTGGACACAGTCCATTCTGTGAACTGAAACTGGCAAGGATGCCTACAGAAATAGAACACATCGTCGTACAATTAATGACTATACCACAGTGCACAAGAAGGCTGGAAACAGGCTGTGTGCATTTGCAAGTTTTTTGGGTACCTGAGTTTGTAACCTTAATTTGCTTTTCAAATAGGAACTTTCTGTATACAATAAAAGAGATGATAGATGTACTTAATTTGAACAATGAGGAACATTCCCTTCATCATCATTTAATGAAACTTTTAGCTCGTAATGGTATCAGCTACAGAGGAGGGAGGAAGGCGTATACTTTCAAAATTATATCTCCGTGGTAGAAAACTATTGTTCTTAAACCTCTCAACTGTCTAAAAATCCAACTGACTCCAGCTTCCACTTTAAAATTTAATGAACTAAGCTGAAAGCTTCTGTCACGCCCACAGAAATAGATGTGCAAGTCCTGTTATCAAAGGAAAAAGCAGCATCATTGAGAATTCCGAAATGCTGCAGGCATCATATGGTGCAGCAAGCCAGATCAGCCGATAAAATATTGGAACCATTCAAATGCCATCCAAGTTGACTGTTTACTACTACTCTTAGTGTTGCCATCCACACTGAAAGTTGTTTTGATTAATTTGTCAATTAAAGGCTCTTTTACTTCAAAAAAAAATGCAAAAGTGCTATAAGAAAGCAACATTTATACTGGGGTTCTGTAAATATTGAATGTTGTTGCAATAAATGATAGTCTAAATGGGGTAAGTGGAAATATTCCAAATATTTAAATTACCAAAAAAAATCCAAATTACTAAGAAGTACAGAAGCAAAGCAAAGTTATTAGACTGTTAAACAATCACAGGTTAATCGCAGCCATCTCAAAAAGCAGTCAATTTTTGAAGCAGCTTGCAGAGATTTAAGTATGTGTTCTTTTGTGCTTGAATGTTAATGGAAGGTATGCAGCTAAATACGTACGTGGGACTTTGAAAATATATAGGTTTGCATTCTCTAAGGATTTGCTATTGCTTCTACTGTTTTTTTAATTAAAAATAAAACTGTATTTCTGTGATCAACAAAATTTTATTTATATAATCTGAAGACTTTTAGATCTGTAGGAAACAGCAAGCAGGTAGAAAGGGATTTATTAAGATTACGTATACTTCATATTAACATCTAGTTTAGCACATATTAGAAGGTCAAACATTTTTAATGTACTGTTTGTGTTTGTTAACGGCCATCTTTAATTTCCTTGGATTATAATAGAGTCTTTAAAGTAATCAATAGAACCTATGTCCACTGTCATAAGCACGGAACACAACATATTTCTGTCTAAATTATTTAAACAGGACTGTTTAAAATTTATGACATTACCCTGGAAAGAGGCACACAAAGGATGAGTCATGTTTTTGAGTTTTCATGTGTCATGCAGCAACGATTACTTACAGAGTGGCTGACAAAATCTTTGGAAAGGGAAAAAGTAATCTTTCCAAATCAAGTTACATAATGTTGATTTACATAAATGTAATCCATCCAATAGGCCAAACAGAAAAGTAGTATTTATGGCCAAGGCATAAAAACCTAGAACTTTAGTTGTAACTCTTACAAGAAAAGCAAAACTAACAGGGAAGATTAGAGAGGAGGGAAGAGGAGAAATATATCCTTGTGCAGGTATGGGGTGCTTACTGTGCTGCCTTTGCTGCTGCTGCTTGGTGTAAGAAAACTGAACACTAAGACACTATATTCCTAGTGTTCAAAAAATTGAACACTAGAAAAACACTGAAAGACATGGAGATGTGGCAGCTTTCATCAACACAGACTGGGGCCACTTGCTGTTCCCAAAGGACTGCTTTGACTCTTGTAAGATGTTCAACCAGCCTTTGCGGCACACACAACTTTAGCTCTTCTTATCAAACTACCATATGTAGATCTCATTGGGTATGTATATGTGTGTACATATATATATGTACATGTGAATACTCATCAGGAAAGGATGAGATACAAAAAAAGACTGAATTTATCTCTACTATATTTCATCTGAAAACAATCTTTACAGCTGTCTATTGCATCTTCAGAGTTAAAGTATCTGAACCTGCTAAAATATATTTAACTTCTGGACTGTTGAGAAACACCTTTAGTACCATCTTGGAAGTTGATTTAGGAATAGTATATTTTCAAAACTAAATTACAGCAAACTAGCACATATAGTTATATAACAAACTCTTCTGAAAGGAACAAATATTATCTATCAGAAATAATTACAACAAACAACAATGGCTGAAATCCCTAAGCAAGCTCAGTTCAGCCCTCATCTGCGCACACACTGTGCGGCACTCTGAATCACATCAACACAAACTATATTTTCCAGGTTATTGCTGGTCTTGAACTTTTCACAGAGGAGCTAAGCCATTAGCTATTCAGCTGTATAGTTCAATAGCTTTGAAACTTTCCTGAAAGAAGGGCAGGAGTGCTCTGGATCCTTGCTGTCATGCCATCCTCTGGATCTAAACAAAGTGGCTTCCTCACTGAGGCCACCAGGCCTGCTAGGGGCAAACCCAGAGACAAATTTTCTTGCTTTAATTCAAGGAGTCCCCAGCTAAGAAATCACTGTTCAGCTCTCAGCAATTCAATGCGCCCAGCTGGGACAGACTCTCCTAAGAATTCAGTTATTAGGGAGTATAACTGAAGTACAACAAACTTACTGCAAATGACCACATTCTGTGCTTGCCAACGACGTATGAATTAGCCAAATGTGAGAGAATTTTTATAGGAATGGCCAAAGACCATCTTGATGCCAAGTGTCAAGTACTTTTTCAAAAGCATAGGGAAACTAAAACACTACAAAGGAAAGATCATCAAAATTCAATACGTACAAAATAATGTATTCTCCCCTCCATCTGGTTCACAGAAAAAAAAGCTGAGCTGCTTTGAAAAAACATAAACACATGCATATAACACACATGCATGAGAGGAGGTAACCCAGCATAAAATGGTTTGGTCAAACTGATCAGTCAAACCCTAAAATGGCTTGATCAAACTTCCAGTGTCACATGGAAGTCCATCGTGACATACAACCTACTGTCAAAGCTTATTTACAATGCAAAACAATGCAAACATCACCTGGATGAAACCTGCAGAGCTTGCAAGTCAAAAAAATATTATTCTTTTGGCTTACCCATGCAACCTAAAGTGAATGCCATATTGTGACATAGAATATATCAATAGTAGTGGTAATTACTATTGATATCCATATTTTAATTCTAATATCCAATTTTATTCCAATATCCATATGGATATACGAATTTTGGATATATGGCATATCCAATTTTAATTCTGTAGTTCTGATACCAACCACACATAAACGTTCCTAGACTCCACAAAGAATTGTTTCAATAGTAGCAACAAGTGGGCTAAGTAAAATTTACCTGCAAACTGCTGATGAGTTATGATAAATGACTTTCTTTCACATGATATCTTCAGTGACTAATAATAGGTACAACTTGAGATTACTGCAACAGATTTTATCTATATAAGACAGAGGAAACAAATAATGTTGCAGTAACTAACCACAAACAGTACAAAATGCCTTCTCCCTCGTCCCCAAAACTAGATAAAGGTTTTGTCCTATTGTTTCACTGTTAACTGAATCTAAAAATATAATTGACAATTTATAAACTCATTTACTTATTTCAAGCACACAAAGTTCTGAACTTTAAAAGCAGACATATTTTGAGACAGCATTAACAATGCAGACAGGGATCATACAAACACATGCAAAGTGAGCAAATGGCAACTCATAGAATACGGTAAACAAAATGATTGAGACTTAACCAAACTAGACCTTGACATCAGCTGCATATGGAGGAGCATCATAATCCAGATAAATTGTTTTTAACTGCATTTATGTTAAATTGTGCTTGTTATTGTGATTATGCTAACTGTAGATGAAAATCAAGCACCAACAAGAAATGGTCAGGAAATAATGATTTATTTTTTTAAATTCTGCTCACATACTTAAAATATAAAAACTGAAGCCTGATTTTCAATTCTGCTAAAAAGTAAACAGAAATCATAAATAATGTGGAGTAACTGCTCATTAAGTATGCAACGAGAATTATACAATATTCCTCTCATGTGAATAATAGACAAGGTGTTGTGCTCACTCAGAAATATTTGGATACGTCAACAAATCACTCTGTGCAATCACTAGGATAAATCGGTATGCAATCCCATAGCACTTAGAAAAACAAGGACACTGGAGAATGTCAATGCTTGCAGACTGCTGAGATTCCCTACGGATTCCCTGTCCCTTATCCATCCCCCCCTTATGCACGAATCACAATAGAGGTTTTCAGCTACTTCAGCACTGAAAATTGTAGGTTTCAGAAGCAAGAATTCTATCTTAAAACTTTTTAAAACACCACAATTTAAAGTCTGAATGTCCTGGGCTAAATGTATGTAAAGTTCTGTTAGGTTTAACCTTTCTATAATGCAGTTTGGAGCAAAAATCATTTTAAGAAAAAGGGGGAAAAAAAAACCAACTAATGTTTCCAATCTCTCTCTCTACCCTTGGGCAATACTATGAACTTCACCAACATGAGATTCAATCACCTTGTGAAAATGTTTTCTCTTTGAACTATGTAAAGACAGCTTATCCAGCAAACCTGAGTATCACAATTCACCACTTGCTCCTCCTATTTAGAAACAATTCTCTTATAATTATAAGCAACGTAATGGCTTTGCCTGTTGGAAATCAAGGGGACACAAAGTGTGCAAACTCTAGTCTATGCATTTTCATCCTCTGGGGAAAAAATCCCAAGCAAGAAAGTACGTGGAAATACAAATGAAAGAAAGCAATTGAAACTAGTGAGGTGGAGGATGCTAGAAAAGAGGAGTATGACAACCAAGATTAGTAAGCAATATTTCCTGGTCTTGGAGGACACCTCTCTTCTGCTATTTTTACCTGGTAAGAATTCTGATATAAGGCAAGCATGGCCAACAAGATGATGACACACGAGTTGAGAGCTTATGGGGAGAAAGAGGAAAAGAAAATTAGGGAGCAGTTGACAAAAGCATAGACCAATAATTACACCATTACTCAGCTGGATGAAGTTACACAAGATGTTATCACAGTGATCACCAAGTTATCCCAGTTATAGTTTTTTACTCTAATCCTAAAAAAAAATAATTCATTAGGTGTTGGGAATTAAATTACTCCTAGAGCCTGTTTATTTCAGTGATCTTAGCAGGAGGACATGAACATATGGTAGAAATTTGCCCTTGCCTAAAATTGCTCTGCTTGTACACAGTACATTGTAAACATGCAAACGGGGAACAGTACTGCCAGATACAGTGAAGGGAACAGGAGGATAAGTATGGAGGTGAAGGAGCGAAGGGCTTCCTACTATTGATTTCAGATGTGCTAATGAAATATAATTTGCTGGAACAGTAAAAATTCATAGTACTTTAAGGTCCAAAAGGACTAGCCACAGCTGTACGTGCACGTACCCACATTAGGAATACATGAAAAAAAATGAGAACAGGCACTGAGAAGTGAGAAGTCTGATGCAGACAGATAACCTGATACTGAAAAGCAGATGTGGGGTGAGAAAGAAAGGCAGATCCACCAGCATGGAAAGGCGTAACATATAGTCAGCACCATACTGCACTGTTGTCACTGAATGAGAAACCATTTCCATAGTGAAAGAAGATAAATGTCATGTCACAAGTAAAGAAACAAGCAAGCTACACAGGGATTCAAGAGATCTTCCCCCCCCCGCCCCCCTCCCCCCAAAGAAAGAAACACACTAAAGAACAAAAGAAATCAGAAGAGACATCTCTGAACTAGAGATGTTGCCTGCAAGTAATAACGGAAAGGCCTCCCACTAACGAATGAGACAAAGCCAGAACAATCAAACGTGGAACACTGATTGTAGGGAGACAGTTCTGACCAGGCCCGTGTATTTTATTATTTCTTTACTCATTTGCATCCTTCCCCCTCCAATATGAAGAGTATAATGGGCAGTTTGCTCTACCCAGAGTCTGAGTTTTGCATCTACTTTGCCTTTCAGTTCAGAAAAGACTACAAGCTTTGGAAGATTGGAAATTCCTCTGGTTCTAGTCCTTAAAATAAAAATACCGAGCCAAC